>OV816027.1:12567454-13039351 GCA_929113105.1 Agrypnus murinus
TCAAATTAGAATTTGCTTTACTTGTAAACCTTATTTTAAATGTTTATGACGTATATTTCAACATGTCAGAATGCAATAGAGATAATCTGACTGTTGATTGACAGTAATCTTTAGAGATACTTTGTATACTTGAAAGCAAATTTTTATTATTACGTTTCTACATGTTAAATTGTTTTCGCATAATTACATGATGACGTGTAGATCTATATTTAAATATCATTTAGGAATTACAACATAAGATTTATTTTGAAATAAAATGAGAGAGAGATGAGATATGCTAATGATACCGTGAATTAATTTAATTCGAGCATTAATATGAGAAATCATAAATGTAAATGAGAGATGAGATATGCTAATGATACCGTGAATTAATTTAATTCGAGCATCCATATGAGAAATGATAAATGCATATGAGAGATGAGATATGCTAATGATACCATGAATTAATTTAATTCGAGCATCCATATGAAAAATGAGAGAGATGAGATATGCTAATAATACCGTGAATTAATTTAATTAGATCAATTAATTTAATTCGCGCATTTAATTAGACCACGCCTCATTTGAATATTAATTAGATCGCGGGTCATTTGCATTAAAAGGGTGGGGGTCATCTCAAGTACCCCAATACCTACTTAGTTGTTTTGAAGGTATTTTATTTTTTCGCTTTTAATGAACAAAATAAAAAGTCATAGCATATCATAGCATTACAATACGCGTTAATTTTAAATTTGCCGCCATTTTCATGCCCATTCAATAGTGGAAATGTATGAGACGACCTACTTTTCTAAGCTTGCTTAGATATTTATGAACCTTGGATAAAATATGGAAATGATACGAAACAATTTAACTGTTATTATCAATTTGTAAAAACATTAGAAAGTTAGACTCCGTTATGCCGCTACTTGATATTTTATATTCACGTGCAAATCTGCACAATATCAAAACTATTTTCTATAATCTCTATTCCCATTTGTGCGGCAAATTTCACGAAACAATTTGGTTTTATGCCGCCTCCTTGCGATGGAGCTAAAACGAACGATGCGACCTGTATAGGTAAGGAATCGAGAAATTTTAAAAATCTTCCATCTTAAAGTTGCAAAGTGTGTTAAACATTAACCTTAAATTCGCCTAAAATTAAGTTCATGACCTACACCAACGTGTAAAAACGACTAGTTCGCATGCGTATAAACCCGAATAAACATCCATGTTGGCTAAACTTTCTTAAACAGCTGGCGCAAGCTGCATTCAGCGGTCCCAGGTCTAAAGAAATTTCCTCAAATTTGGGGAAAAACATCAGGCTCGCGAAAATTTTTCAAGAAATAGAGATATGGTTTAAATATACACTACAGTATAGTGCATTATATAGTCAAAGATTGAATTTTGATTGAAATTAGACTTTGTGGCAAAACTTAATGTCTAATAATAATAATTTAATTAGGTACTTTTTAACAAAATTATAATCTTCAATCTGTTTTATTCAATTAGAAAAATTGAAATATAATTATAATTCTGTAATTGGTGTAATATTCGAGTAAGATTAATAATTATTCTTCGTAAAAACTAGGAATATTGATTATATTTATTAATAGTTTGTACACAGGAAACACCAACAGCTGTAATAATAGTATAGAGACAGCAATGTCGTATTTCACTGAGCTATTATTACTACCTATATGTATATACATAATAACTTTTTAGCAGACAAGGTTTACGATAAGGTAAAAATAGGTACTACAGCAGCAAAAAAAAACGAAATGCCAATTTTTTGCTGTTTAAATGAGTATATTGTGTTAAAATAAAGATTGCTAATGTCATAATGTTTTTTAATATGTTTGACAGTTTTGTTTCAAAAGTTTCTATTTTTTTGACCGTGGTTGTACCTACAGATTTTTTTAGAAAAATTGGAAGGCATTTACTATCTAGGGAATTCTGGGGAAATCTTGGAGACTCCATCTGGGGATATACTTATTTTCTACCTGGCGATACTGGCGGCGTTACTATAGTACTTTCTCCTGCTTTTATTTCTAATCCCACAGCAACTGTTGTAGGGTTTTTGGATTGAATAAACGCAACCGCCTTGTAAGTTACTATTATTGTTTAAAGTATTGTATCTTTAAATGTAGATTCATCTACTTATTTTGTCGATAATTTGGTAATAATAATAATTTTATTTCCTGCTCAGAAAAATTATACTTTTATATTTTTATCTTTTACACGTCTTGACAAGTAATGTTAATAAATAGGTTTATATTATGATAATTTGTAAAATATCACATGACTAATATCCGTATTAATGACTAATATTCAGTAAAGATCAGTTACAATCAATAATTATATAACTATACATAACATATAAAATATGTAGACAAGTAAACCTTTAATACTCAAGTGAAAATAGCCTTAAACAAGCATGGAGGTGAATTATGAAGTAACAAAAAATCCATCAATCCTATACAGTGGATTTCCAATCGGTATGTTATAATTGTCCTTTTAAAAGTACAAGTATACTGTCATATTCAGTATTGTATGTAGGTACATCTTTAAACTTTACTCCTACTGATAGTCATAACATTCACTTTGAGAGCTTACTCACTTCCTTAAATATATTCAATGTAGTACAGTTTAACTAGGTATACAAAAATTAACATCGATGGTATTAAATTCAGAAAGTTCTTATGTTATAGATAAAAGTTAACAGTCAATTTTAGCACTGATATTTTTTTGCTGCAGATTGTGATAATACCTTGAATATTGATACAATGGATGACAATGAACTAACAGCAATCAAAGAAGAATTGGAGATTAAAATCGAACCACAAATTATTAAAGATTCTTGTACCATGGATGAGATTGGCATGTATTCTAAAAGAGTCGAAAATCTGTTCAATAACTCCCATACTCCACAAGAACCCACACGAGCCATCGGTGATAGTAAAAAAAGACACATGTTAAGTCACAGTGGTAAGAAACCATTTGAGTGTAATTTGTGTGACTATAAATGTTCAAGTCGTGGTGATCTTAAAAAACACTTGCGAACTCACTCTGGTGAGAAATCATTTGACTGTAATGTATGTGACAGAAAATTTTCTCAAAGTGGTCATCTAAAAAGTCACATGCGAACTCACACTGGTAAGAGACCATTTGAGTGTAATTTGTGTGACTACAAATGTTCTCAAAGTGGCCAGCTAAAAAGACACATGCGAGCTCACATTGGTGAAAAATCATT
Source organism: Agrypnus murinus (assembly GCA_929113105.1). Taxonomy (NCBI): domain Eukaryota; kingdom Metazoa; phylum Arthropoda; class Insecta; order Coleoptera; family Elateridae; genus Agrypnus; species Agrypnus murinus. The sequence goes on from OV816027.1 coordinate 12,570,684, forward strand.
TGAGTGTAATTTGTGTGACTACAAATGTTCAAGTAGTGGTAAACTTACAACACACATGCGAACTCACACTGGTGAGAAACCATTTGAGTGTAATTTGTGTGACTACAAATGTTCTGTAAGTGGTCATTTAAAAAGACATATGCGAACTCACACTGGTGAGAGACCATTTGAGTGTAATTTGTGTGACTACAAATGTTCTCAAAGTGGCCAGCTAAAAAGACACATGCAAACTCATGCTGGTGAGAAACCATTTGAGTGTAATTTGTGTGACTATAAATGTTTAAGTCGTGGTGATCTTAAAAAACACTTGCGAACTCACTCTGGTGAGAAATCATTTAACTGTAATGTATGTGACAGAAAATTTTCTCAAAGTGGTCATCTAAAAAGTCACATGCAAACTCACACTGGTGAGAGACCATTTGAGTGTAATTTGTGTGACTACAAATGTTCAAGTAATGGTAATCTTAAAAAACACATGCAAACTCACACTGGTGAAAAATCATTTGACTGTAATGTATGTGACAGAAAATTTTCTCAAAGTGGTCATCTAAAAAGTCACATGCAAACTCACACTGGTGAGAGACCATTTGAGTGTAATTTGTGTGACTACAAATCTTCTCAAAGTGGTCAGCTAACAAGTCACATGCGAACTCACATTGGTGAGAGACCATTTGAGTGTAATTTGTGTGACTACAAATGTTCAAGTAGTGGTAATCTTACAACACACATGCGAACTCACACTGGTGAGAAACCATTTGAGTGTAATTTGTGTGACTACAAATGTTCAAGTAGTGGTAATCTTACAATACACATGCGAACTCACACTGGTGAGAAACCATTTGAGTGTAATTTGTGTGACTACAAATGTTCTGTAAGTGGTCATCTAAAAAGACACATGCTAACTCACACTGGTGAGAGACCATTTGAGTGTAATTTGTGTGACTACAAATGTTCTGTAAGTGGTCAGCTAAAAAGACACATGCGAACTCACGCTGGTGAGAAACCATTTGAATGTAATTTGTGTGACTATAAATGTTCAAGTCGTGGTGATCTTAAAAAACACTTGCGAACTCACTCTGGTGAGAAATCATTTAACTGTAATGTATGTGACAGAAAATCTTCTCAAAGTGGTCATCTAAAAAGTCACATGCGAACTCACACTGGTAAGAGGCCATTTGAGTGTAATTTGTGTGACTACAAATGTTCTCAAAGTGGTCAGCTAACAAGTCACATGCGAACTCACATTGGTGAAAAATCATTTTAGTGTAAATTGTGTGACTACAAATGTTCAAGTAGTGGTAATCTCACAACACACATGCGAACTCACACTGTTGCGAAACAATTTGAGTGTAATTTGTGTGACTACAAATGTTCATGTAGTGGTAATCTTAAAAAACACATGCGAACTCACACTGGTGAGAAATCATTTGACTGTAATGTATGTGACAGACAATTTTCTCAAAGTGGTCATCTAAAAAGTCACATGCGAACTCACACTGGTGAGAGACCATTTGAGTGTAATTTGTGTGACTATAAATGTTCAAGTCGTGGTGATCTTAAAAAACACTTGCGAACTCACTTTGGTGAGAAATCATTTGACTGTAATGTATGTGACAGAAAACTTTCTCAAAATGGTCATCTAAAAAGTCACATGCGAACTCACACTGGTGAGCGACCATTTGAGTGTAATTTGTGTGACTACAAATGTTCTCAAAGTGGTCAGCTAACAAGTCACATGCGAACTCACATTGGTGAAAAATTATTTGAGTGTAATTTATGTGACTACAAATGTTCAAGTAGTGGTAATCTTACAACACACATGCGAACTCACACTGGTGAGAGACCATTTGAGTGTAATTTGTGTGACTATAAATGTTCAAGTCGTGGTGATCTTAAAAAACACTTGCGAACTCACTTTGGTGAGAAATCATTTGACTGTAATGTATGTGACAGAAAACTTTCTCAAAATGGTCATCTAAAAAGTCACATGCGAACTCACACTGGTGAGAGACCATTTGAGTGTAATTTGTGTGACTACAAATGTTCTCAAAGTGGTCAGCTAACAAGTCACATGCGAACTCACATTGGTGAAAAATTATTTGAGTGTAATTTATGTGACTACAAATGTTCAATTAGTGCTAATCTTAAAACACACATGCGAACTCACACTGGTGAGAAACCATTTTAGTGTAATTTGTGTGACTATAAATGTTCAAGTCGTGGTAATCTTAAAACAAACGTGCGAGCTCACACTGGTGAGAAACCATTTGAGTGTAATTTGTGTGACTGCAAATGTATTCAACATGGTTATCTAAAAATACACATGCGAACTCACACTGTTGAGAGACTACGAACTAACAGCAATCAAAGAAGAATTGAAGATTAACATCGAACTGTAAATAATGAAAGATTCTTATATCATGGATGAGATTGACACATATTCTAAGAGGGACAAAAATTTGTTCCATAACTCCTGTATTCCACAAGATCCCACACAAGCCATCAGTGATAGTCAAAAAAGACGCATGTTAAGTCACAGTGGTAAGAAACCATTTGAGTGTAATTTGTGTTACTACAAATGTTAATGTAGTAGTAACATTGAAAGACGCATGCGAACAACTCACAATGCCGAGAAACCATTTCAGTGCAATATATGCAACTACAAATTTTCTCGAAGTAGTAATCTTAAAACACACAAGCGAACTCACACTGGTGAAAAATCATTTGAGTGTAACTTATGTGATTGCAAGTTTTCTCGAAGTGACAACCTTAAAACACACATGCGAACTCACACTGGTGAGAAACCATTTGTGTGATTACAAATGTTCTCAAATTGGTTATCTGAAAAGACACATGCGAACTCATACTGGTAAAAAACTATTTTAGTGTAATTTATGATGTTACAAATAGAGATGATCTTAAAACACACATGCGAGTTCACAGTGGTGGAAAACCATTTTAGTGTAATTTATGTGACTACAAATGTTCTCAAAGTGCTAGGTAATCTAAGAAGATAAACGTTAACTCAGAATGGTGAGAAACCGCTTGAATGTAATTTAACTGACAATTAGTTTATGTCACGAACAGATAAGAGTATCTAATAATATAAAATAGGTGGAGCTTCATGACAGAAACCTGTTTCACACTGTAAAGACATTTAATTATTGCATTAACAGATTTCACTTTTTAGGATTATTTTAATTAAAACAATTTGCATTAATTTATTGAACATATTATTGCAACGCTGTATATATATTGACTACATAATTTGTAACTACAATTGTATTTATTAATGAAATCAACTCGTGGCTAAATAATTGATGAATAAACCTAACCTTACTTTAGCATCTTTTACTATTTATTAAAAACGACTAAACGAGGTTAATTATTCTGTATTTAATTTTTAATAAATAATAGTAGATAATAAATACATCAAATATTTACTGTAATAAATTATTAATGTCTTAATTATAAAGAAATTGAGTTAGGATGGTTTATTGATTTTGTGTTAAACGTGCAATACTGCAGCTAAGCTCGAAAACCCAATTTTTTGCAAATATTTGGTTAGACTAATTTTGCATTAGACTGACCCAGCAAACACAGCAACATATTATTTACGTAACTGAGAGTAACAATGCCTACATTATTATGTAGCAGCTAAGTAAAATTCAAGTCGTCTGGAGAGCGTTATGTCCGCCTCATATGCATCTGTTATTTACGTAAATTCTATATCACTGTTAATACATATGAGATATATAAAATACAATCTGTATTGCAAACATACACAAAGCGCCGTATATATTACGCTTATTAACTTGTTAAAAAGAACCAGAAATAATCTTAAATCAGTTGGCTTTTTGATTAATGTTGTTTATACATATAGTAGAGTCAATTTTTGCAAAAAACATGCCTAAGTTCTTATTTTTTACTATCTAGATAGAGAGACTTGAAATCTTTTGTAATGCCTTCAGTACTGGACCAATATAAAATGTTATATGTTTAAAATGGGGGCACGCCCCCTCGGGTGGTTGAAACCCCCATTTTGTACCCCTAATTTAATAACGCAACCAAATTGAGCGAAATTTATGTTGGGAGGGTTCTTGGAGTCGCTGATTATGAATCCAATGAGAAAATTAAAAAATTCAAAATGGTGGACCCAAAATGGCGATCCTAAGATAACGGCATTTGAGATTGAGAATGCGATTTACGCCGTTTTTATTGATTTTAGAGAGAAACTCAAAGAGTCAAAAAGTGTTTAAAATATGATTTTGCAAAGGAATACACTATTTTGGTTACCTTATTATGTAACCCCTTCGCTCTGCCCTAGTAGTAGAGTCAATTTTTGCATTAAGGTCTTATTTTCTACTATCTAAATATAGAGACTTGAAATCTTTTGTAATGCCTTCAGTACTGGACCAATATAAAATGTAATATGTTTAAAATAGGGGCACGCCCCTTCGGGGGGGTTGAAACCCCCATTTTACACTCCCAATTTAATAACTCGGGAAGTTTTCCATCAACTTGAGCGAAATTTATATTGGGGGAGTTTTCGGGGTTTCTGATTATGAATTCAATGAAAAAATTAAGAAATACAAAATGGCGGTCTTTGAGATTAGAAATCCGATTTACGCCGTTTCTATTGATTTTAGAGAAAAATGCAAAGAGCCAGGAAGTGTTTAGAATGTTATTCTGCATAGGAATACGTAATTCCTGTTACCTTATTATGCAACCTCTTCACTGAGAAGCCAACTAGGGGAGAGTGAAGGGGGCTACATAATAAGGTAACCAAAATAATGTATTCCTATGCAAGATCACATTCTAAATACGTTTTGACTCTGAATTTTTCTCTAAAATCAATAAAAACGGCGTAAATCGCATTTCTAATCTCAAAGACCGCCATTTTGGGTCCGCCATTTTGTATTTCTTAATTTGCCTCAAGTTGATGGAAAACTTCCCGAGTTATTAAATTAAGAGTGTAAAATGCGGGTTTTAACCCCCCGAGGGGGCGTGCCCCCATTTTAAACATATTACATTTTATATTGGTCCAGTACTGAAGGTATTACAAAAGATTTCAAGTTTCTATATTTAGATAGTAGAAAATAAGACCTTAATGCAAAAATTGACTCTACTACTAGGGCAGAGCGAAGGGGTTCATAATAAGGTAATCAAAATAGTGTATTCCTTTGCAAAATCACATTTTAAGCACTTTTTGACTCTTTGAGTTTCTCTCTAAAATCAATAGAAACGGCGTAAATCGCATTCTCAATCTCAAATGCCGTTATTTTAGGACCACCGTTTTGGGTTCGCCATTTTGAATTTTTCAATTTTCTCATAGGATTCATAATCAGCGACTCCAAGAACCCTCCTAATATAAATTTCGCTCAATTTGGCTGCGTTATTAAATTAGGGGTACAAAATGAGGGTTTCAACCCCCCGAGGGGGCGTGCCCCCATTTTAAACATATAACATTTTATATTGGTCCAGTGCTGAAGGCATTACAAAAGATTTCAAGTCTCTATCTTTAGATAGTAAAAAATAAGAACTTAGGCATGTTTTTTGCAAAAATTGACTCTACTATATGTATAAACAACATTAATCAAAAAGCCAACTGATTTAAGATTATTTCTGGTTCTTTTTAACAAGTTATGCCATTCGGTTTTAGGTATTCAACTTCTCGATTCCTATTAAATGATATGACGCGTATACATTGCTGAAATAATTTGCTGAATCTACCTTTTTACGGTATTAATTTACAGTGGCCTAATATATTTTGCCTTGAAACGTTTTAATAAACAATAATAGTATATTATTTAACAAGCACATAATGTAGGCTATTTTTGACGAAAAGTCTAAACACGAGCGAATGAAGTGAGCGAGTGTTTAAACATTTGAGTGAATAATAGCCATATGTGCGAGTTAAATACGACGGTTTATCTACGACTAAATAAAACAAAACTGATTGAGAAAGTTAGTCTGTATTAAACATTAACAAATTATTTTATATTAAATTTTTTTAAATTAAATTTAACAAGTTATTTTGAATGAAAATTGAAGATAAATTTACCTGAACAATGGGAAAATTGTAATGGTGTACCGTGTAAGTCAAAATTAACATCATTTTGAACTCTAGTACAATTATTATTATTTTCAATAGGAACATTTTGACTCGAAGTAGTAATAGTAGATGGCACAACTTGCGATGTTAATGAATTAACTTGTTGTAAATTTTCTTTAGCCGTTTCCATCTTATGGCTTAGGCTTTCGTCTATGTAGCCCTCTGGTACCGAGGTACTTCGCCAACCTCCGTGCCGTTTTAAATCGGTAATGTCACCTCCCCCATCTACAAGTAAAGTCGCAGATGATCTGCGAAAGCAGTGTCCAGTAAATAATTGTGGATTAGGCAAATTCAAATATGTGGCCACTTCTTTACTCATTCCACCAAATTTCTTTATACCGATTCTTTGAACGGTGCACTTGCCATTCTGTTAATTAATAAAAAATACACTTGATGACACATTAGGGGGGCGTAGTGCATCATACTTCTTACAAATCTCATAAAAATTATATGATTGTGAACCTCCTAGTAACCTTTGTTTTGATATTATGCACTGTTACAAGAAACGCTTTTCCTAAATCCTGCAAATCTTGCACTTGCATCGCATGTAATTCATTGGCACGACAGGCGCCCATAATGCCCATTATCATTGCAACCTTTAAAAAAATAAAGTCATTATAAAAGAATGTACATATTTATAAATTTCTTACTTTTATTGCTAAATATTTTACATCAGGGGCTTAGGTTATAAATTTGGTAATGTTTTCAGGGCTTAATGTTTTCGTTTTTTTGGGCTGATAGTTTTCTCCCTTCCTTTTTAAGAAGGAACGCAGTTTAGGGTGTTGTTCGATCTTGATATTATGATGAACATTGAGGGTGCTTCGTAACATGGAGTAATACGTCCACAATGTAGAGGATTCGTATTTCTTAGATAAATCCGCAAAGTATGATGCCAAAAGCACCCGTTCAGAAAAAGAACTAATTTGCTTGTTGACTCTCCATTCCATGAATTGTTTATATGTTGTTTCATAGGTTTTCTTCGACTTCTCCGGTAATAGATCAAGTGAGGTTATGTCAGCGATATGTGCGATTTATGGAGGAGTACATACGTTTTCCTCGTCACTTTCCATTATAAACCTTCGAATCTGAAATTTACAGATAAAAGATCTATTTTTTTAACAATGATTACCTAGTTACAGCAATAACTACTGCTAAAGAAGAAACTACTTCAAACAAGAAATCACTTCTTCAGTATTTCAAACACGGGTGTGTTTAATGAACCGGATTATGTATCCTTGGTTGCGTACATAACAACTAGATTATTAAACAGTCGTAAGTTTCGTTTGTGTTCAAATGAAACGAGTTTTTAAAAAGATTTTTTGTTTTCCGTGGCTCTTTATTTTAAACCAGCGGAAGTAATGACAATTACAAAACAAGAATATAAATGCTCGTTAGAGCTTAGATCTAAACTTAACTATGAACTGATCAAAACTTAATGAATCTACTGTCTAAAACTCTTTATATATGATTCTCTTATTTAAATAAAATATTACTAAGCAATTCCCACGAGAAAAGTAATACAATATTATCTGCATGATAAGCAATTCTCATGAGAAGGTTAACACTACACACGTATTATAATTAAGTAATTAACACTACGCGAAAATGCCATATTCTTTGATCAGAATAGAAAATGCGTACGTAAAATATATTAGTATGGTCCTATACATACCTATGATAAGTAATGACTGGTGTTTGTGCAACAGGCCAGATATTATTTATTGTTTTCAAATATTTTGATTTACCGCGCTTTTGTGATGCATTTCATACTGCTGCGCCCTAGCGCCAAAAAAAGAGACTCTCGTTTACAACAATAAAAGGCGTGCACGTCAAAAACAAAGTGCGAGTTTTTTCCGAATTTTAACAACTAGTGCAATTCTATTAGCATTGAAGACGTGCAGTTTGGAATATAGAGGTGACGATCTCAATAGAAGGGAAGCAAAAGAAAACTAATCGAGCAATAACGGTCGACAGTTTCAAAAGGTAGGTGGTATGTGAATGCATTACACGGGAAAAATTAAGTAAAGAATTTCAGCGCTCATTTATGCACGAGTTTGTGCAAACAACTGGTATATTTCCACTACTTTCACAAGTTGCAATTAAACAGTGTTTTGTCATTTTTCACATTATAACTAGAGCTTTTGTTTAAACAACAATATTTAAGAAAATCTTCATAATCCAAGGATCGCAGGTTCGATCCCTGGCCGAGCTGGTAATTTTTCATAGCGGGGAAAAATTAAAAACATGCCTTCTTCTCGGATATGAAGTAAAACTGGTAGGTCCCGTGTCAATGCGATGTTTGGCACGTTAAAAATCCCTACTGGGGGTGGAATTCCCCCAGATTCGGCTAAATTCTAGTAGGGTCGGCCAAATGATCATAGCAATCGGTGCCATGAGGTACAAAGGATGCTCCGCCATCCTGATTCCTCGCCCATAAACAAACAAACGTTAAAGTTGCAAAGTGTGTTAAACATTAACCTCAAATTCGCCTAAAATTAAGTTCATGACCTACACCAACTGTTAGATATTAAATTCAGTATGAATTTTATCCCATAGTATAAGTTTTATTTTGTATTATTATTAAGTGCGCATGCGTTTACATTTTTACTTAAGATTGTTGATGAATGCAGGAAGTTTCCATCTTGCATCTGTATCCCGACTGCCGAGAAAATAACATGCAAGGTGTGAAGGTAATGCGCTTGTATATACATATATTAATATTCATTTTGTAGTATTTCTATTTATTATTGTTTATTACCTACAGGTGTTTTATTTTTGAAATAAAATTAGGTTCGCAACAAACAAGGATTTGTCTTTTCTATTACCCACGTGATAGAACATAACACCAACAACATGTAAAGACGACTAGTTCGCATGCGCATAAACCCGAATAGACATCCATGTTGGCTAAACTTTCTTAAACAGCTGGCACTAGCGGCATTCAACGACAATAAAGGATTTAGAATGAGTATACCGTATGCTCGATATGGGTAACACGGGCGCGGCCATTTTGATACAACTTTATGGCGCAAAATTTGAATGTTATTTTTAAGATTGCAATAGCGGGTTTTCAGTCTTTTTTGCATAATATTAATAACTGTAATGATATTTTAAACATAAAAAATAATTAAGGATATAAGATAATTTTAATATAAATTTCACTTAATTTAACTAAATTATCATAAACCATAAGATTATAACCCAAAGGCGTGTAAATAACCAATGCCGAGATTGCTGTGTTACATATCTTGCATAAAATATGGTTACAATATTGTTTAGTAAGATATTTCTAAAATGAACTCTTAAAAGCCTAGAAAATAAACTATTGGTACTAGGTTAATTAGGGAAATAAGAAAGTAACATAAACTAATAATTTAAAATTGTACTCTATTGTCTTTATTAATTAATAATAATGTTTTATTTTGTAACAGGATTAAAATTCAATTTACATGGAACAAAATACAAAAGAAACATATAATTTTAGGTGACACAGCACTGACTGATAGCGTTATGAATTTTAAAATTATCGACTATAATAAAGGAAAAAATAACATAAACTAATAATGTAATATGTAGTTATGTAATAAAGTATTGTTAAAAAAATTTGTCTAAATTGATGCATTTATTATAGGCGCAATTCTTTATAATAATTCTTTATTGATAATTAAACAATATTAATTTGTTCAACTGGTGCCTTACATTAGAACCTTGTAGATCACTAATGATAGTTTTACAAAGGTTATATATTTTAAATGTTTAATAGATTTTCAAGCTGCATACAGTTTCTTAAATATGTTTTTATACTTGCGTGTCCTAATGAACTCCATTAGGACACGCATTTGCGTGTCCTAATGAGATTTATTAGAGTACTGGAAACAGTAAAATTTTGTTTTTTAAAGTTGGTAGCACCTAACAGCTGTTCTTAAATTTCAAAGTTATTATATTTAAAAGTGCGGTTATGTTGTTATGTGATAAAATGTCAAACTTTTAAAATATAAAATAAACATACACAAAATAAATTAATTAAATTAAAAATTATTTAATAAATTCACAAATTATTCTTTATAGATCTTTTGTATTAAAAGTACAGTTATTATACACTTTAATTGTAATAGCAGAAGTGTCCTGGGCATTAATCTTAAATGAAGGTAAATTTTGCCCCTCAACAATGTTTTGTTGACTCGTTATTAGGTTGCTGCTAAAAGTGTGTGATTCTTCATGTAAAGATGAAGCAGTGGAAGACAGGTCAATTACCACTTGAGCCGTTGAAGTGGAAGTACATGACTTATTAGATAGCAATTCAGCTACCTCCACTTTTTTTTAACTGAAGCATCAATACAGCTCTCAGCCACATCTGAAGACTTCCAACCTCCATGCCGTTTTATAGTTATTAAATCGCCACCTTTGTTTGCCAATTGGGAAGCACACTTGAACGTAGAAAGCAATGACCTGTAAAAAGCTTCGGGTTGGCTAAATGCAAATAAGTGGCAATAATAAAAGGAACTTTTTCCATGGTGTTTATACCGATAGGAGTAGAAATACATTTTCCATTGCGGTAGGTTATAAAAAACAGCCTGTGGTTTATTTTCTTAGGCCTTAAGCCCACCATTCACAATCCAACGCCGCAGTACGATTGGGTTGGATGCGACGAAATTGAAGTATTTTTGAACATGTGTGTTCACAACCAACCAAATTGATCCAATTTTGACGGCAGACAAACATGACAGACTGCAGCAGTATGATTGTGTTGGTTGCAACGAGATTTGAACGTGTGTGTAGTTAACCGAGTCGGTTGTACAATAGATTGTTGTTTTGGTAAGAATATAACCTAACTGTTTTATTTATGTCAGAATTTTACTTGTATTTACAAAATCATGGCAACAAGTTACAAATTCTAACTGCAAGGTTGTAACGTGAGTGTACACATTCAATTTTCAACAGAATTGTACAGCAGTTGTATTCAACCCAATCGTACTGCGGCGTTGGACCGTGAATGGTGGGCTTTAGACTCAAATATTGCTTAATTAAATCAATCCACAGTTTCTCTGTAATTAAGAATTCTCTTCAAACTTTATTTTTTGTTTTTGTTACAGTCACAGTGACCACATCATCTTTGGCCACAATACCGTCTATTAACATGTTGGCCAAACTGAAAGTGCGGTTATGTTGTTATGTAATAAAATGTCGAATTTTTAAAATATAAAATAAACATACACAAAATATAACTTATTTTTATTTCATTATAAGCAAAATAATTAATTAAACTAACAATTATCTAATTATTTAATAAATTCACAAATTATTCTTTATACATCTTTGGCATTAAAAGTACAGTTATTATAAACTTTGATTGTAACAGTGGAAGTGTCCTGAGCATTAATCCTGTTGCCCACCATCTTCTAAGTTACATTCATTCTCTTTATTCTCTCGTCCTCTCCCTAAACAAACAAGAATCACATCAACTTTATTTAAGTATTGCAAGTTGCACAAAAAATTCTTACATCCTCGGCTATCATTGTGACTGCCATGTAGTCGAGGTGGATCTCCACCACTCTTATTTCGAGGCTTTTCCTTATCAGTCGTTTGTGGTGCTGTGGTACAAGCCTGCCAATTTTTTTTCTTTTTACTTGAAGTTTCCCATTCACCCTGTGAAGAATAACAAAAATGCCACAATTAAACAAATATTGCAAAAATCAAAGGTTTTTGATATTACCTCAATCATGTCCTCAAACAGCATATTAACAGCACATCGAGTATCGTTATCACATTCATGAAGAGCGAGGCAGACTTCTTCAGAACGCCGTGTCATGTCCATAATTTGTTGAACTTTTTCTTTAATGCTTGGGTCATCATTTTTTGAACGTGCATTTTCGCCGCTTCCACTGTGTTGTTGTTTATCTCCAGAACCTTTGCCTACAAAAATGAGAAGTACTTTTACACATTTTGAACATGTATTAATTAAACTAGTTTATTTAAACACCACTTACCTGTGCCAGATTTGTCATGTTTCTGTTACTTATTTGTATCGCCTTTAGCTTTCCCACCTTTAGAGGTGGTTCGACTTGACGAACTCATCTATACAGTATATTTTACACTTATATTTTAAAATTGTAACTGAAACAAAGAACAGAATTATTTCGTTTTATTCATTAACAGCAGACTTTGTCTTCAGAACGGACCGCAGATAATCGCTATTTTGAGGTTAGAATGTGATGATGTTTTACAGTTAGTAAAAAAGTTGGTTGTATTTACGTGAAAATTAGTGATTCTAATCTTTTAATTTAGTAAAGATATATTTGCACTTACATATGTATTACCAAGTTTATTTTCAGTAGTGGGATTTTTAAATTTTTTTTAATAAGATGGAGGGAGAGAATATCTGACCATTTTACCTTGTCACAGAAACTAAATTAATTTTATAAAAACAAAACAATTTAAATAACAAATGCTGAAGTTGAATTTTCAGTGTAGCCAACTGTCAAAAGTACTTAACAAAATTTCACTAACAAATCTTATTTAAAACTAATTTATTTTTTAATAATTAACGAAATAACGACGCAAGTATAAAAAATAGTATAAAGTATTCGTTTCATAAAACGTTTTAGCGCACTTGTCCGTTAGAAAACTCCCCGCTTCGCGGGTCGTTTTCTAAACTCGGACGCGTGCGCTAAAAACGCGTCTTATGAAACTAATACTTTAATATACTATAGTTTTCGCTTGGTTTCCATGTATCGTTTCTTGACTTTTCCACGGTTTATACTCTAATAGGAATGTTTCAATATATTTACATATTACTTACATAAATGTTATTTACCTTTAATTATGAAGTCTGTTAATAAATTTTACCCATTTTCTTTTGGTGGAATAGATGGTGAGCTTGACGATTTGATTTCATTTGGCATCACGTCATTTTTGCTGTTATTTAGTCAGTATTAGAAAATTATTTCAAGTTATGTAATTATAATTACCTTTTTATTTTCTTCAGGGCTAGAAGCTGTTAAAATGCTGCTACTACTTAATCATCTTTTCAAAATACCTTTTCAAAGTGTCCTTGTGAATCATTGGTAACAACACCTTATTTTATGTGGTCTTGTCATAGAAAATACATCGTCAGCTTCTTTTGTGAATTTTATTGTTGTTAATTTCTTCATTAATTCGTTAATTGTGTTCATTATCAGATAAGGAACTTGATGCTGATGTGACTTCCGATTCAGATGATACAATAATCTTGGGTAAAGCATCTCTTTTTAATTTTAAAATCATCATATAGGTACTGAATTGGTCTCGTGGTATTCTGCAATTATTTCTTTATTTATTATATTAATAATGCATAAGTTTTTTTGATATCAAACCTGTGAAAAGTTATTGCTAATCTCTGCAGTTTACATACACGATTGGGCATTATTTTTATTGTTAACCTTTACAAAGCTAAATGTATACACAAACACTATATAAACTATCTAACCAAATACTAAATAAACACTAGAACTAAGTGAAAAAATATTAAAGAGTTCGCGCGAAACTGGTAAACACCATGAAAACCGTACGTTCTGTTTACTAAACTGGAATAAAAGTTAGGTTAAGTACCTCAACATCTGTTGTTTGCTAACAATAATAATTTGTTTTGGTTGTATTCCACTCTTACTCATTGCAGGACGGTAAAGTTGTATCAAAATGGCCGCGCACACCATTCCCATAAAAATTTGAATGCGCAGTGAACCAAGCGCATTCTAAATCTTTTATTGTCTATGGTATATTGTGTTAAAATAAAGATTGCTAATGTCATAATGTTTTTTTAATATATTTGACAGTTTTGTTTCAAAAGTTTCTATTTTTTTGACCGTGGTTGTACCTACAGATTTTTTTAGAAAAATTGGAAGGCATTTACTATCTAGGGAATTCTGGGGAAATTTTGGAGACTCCATCTGTGGATATACTTATTTTCTACCTGGCGACACTGGCAGCGTTACTATAGTCCTTTCTCCTTCTTTTATTTCTAATCCCACAGCAACTCTTGTCGGGTTTTTGGATTGAATAAACGCAACCGCCTTGTAAGTTATTATTATTGTTTAAAGTATTGTATCTTTAAATGGAGATTCATTTACTTACTTTGTCGATAATTTGTTAATAATAATAGTTTTATTTCCTGCTCAGAAAAATTATACTTTTATATTTTTATCTTTTACACATCTTGGCAAGTAATGTTAATAAATAGGTTTATATTATGATAATTTGTAAAATATCACATGACTAATATCTGTATTAATGACTAATATTCAGTAAAGATCAGTTACAATCAATAATTATATAACAATACATAACATATAACATAAGCCTTAAACAAGCATGGAGGTGAATTATGAAGTAACAAAAAATCCATCAATCCTATACAGTGGATTTACAATCGGTATGTTATAATTGTCCTTTTAAAAGTACAAGTATACTGTCATATTCAGTATTGTATGTAGGTACATCTTTAAACTTTACTCCTACTGATAGTCATAACATTCACTTTGAGAACGTACTCACTTCCTTAAATATATTCAATGTAGTACAGTTAAACTAGGTATACAAAAATTAACATCGATGGTATTAAATTCAGAAAGTTCTTATGTTATAGATAAAAGTTAACGGTCAATTTTAGCACTGATATTTTTTTGCTGCAGATTGTGATAATACCTTGAATATTGATACAATGGATGACAATGAACTAACAGCAATCAAAGAAGAATTGGAGATTAAAATCGAATCACAAATAATGAACGATTCTTGTACCATGGATGAGATTGGCATGTATTCTAAAAGAGTCGAAAATCTGTTCAATAACTCCCATACTCCACAAGAACCCACACGAGCCATCGGTGATAGTAAAAAAAGACACATGTTAAATCACAGTGGTAAGAAACCATTTGAATGTAATTTGTGTGACCACAAATTTTCTCGAAGTAATAATCTTAAAACACATATGCGAACTCACTCTGGTGAGAAACCATTTGAGTGTAATTTGTGTGAAGGCAGATTTTCTCAAAGTGGTAATCTAACAATTCACATGCGAACTCACACTGGTGAGAGACCATTTGGGTGTAATTTGTGTGACTACAAATGTTCTCAAAGTGGTAATCTAACAATTCACATGCGAACTCACACTGGTGAGAGACGATTTGAATGTAATTTGTGTGACTACAAATGTTCACGTAGTAGTAACTTTGCAAAACACATGCAAACTCACGCTGGTGAAAAATCATTTCAGTGTAACTGATGTTAGAAATGCGCAAATAGAGCTGGTCTTAAAACACACATGTAAGCTCACAGTGGTGGAAAACCATTTTAGTGTAACTTATGTGACTACAAATGTTCTCAAAGTGCTAGGTAATCTTAGAAGACAAACGTTAACTCAGACTGGTGAGAAACCGTTTGAATGTAATTTAACTGACATTACTGACAATTAGTTTATGTCACAAACAGATTAGCCTTTAAACCCTTGAATTTGCATCGACAATACAAGAATCTTATTATAAATAACAATTAATTAATATGCAAATAGATGCTTTCACTATGATCATGTGTAACTGGTAAAAAGGCAAACTTTCTATGCACATGTACCTATTCATACTAAATTAATTTATAGTCATTGCAGATCGCCATAATTCCACAAAATGGAGAGTGATAATAAGATGATAACATTCAAAAATGAGATTGATATCAAAACAGAATCACAAATAAGAGAAGAATGTAACACAAAAAATACAATTGAAACTTTTAAAAAGATTGCCGAGAACCAAGATAACACCAGTATTCTACAGAAGCACACACAAATTAATGGTAATAGTTACAAACAACAAACATATATATAATAACATATGTCTAAATGAATTTAAACAGGAAACCAGTTTTCAGAAACATATTCCTAGTTATAATGCTGAAAGAGTTTCATTCCATTGTGGCATACGTAATTATAAATGTTCACGAAAGTGTATTCTCCAGAAACACGTGGTTATCGACACTGGTGAAGAAACATTTATATGTAATATATGTGGTTATAAATGTACAAGTGGTTATAAATGAGAAGAGTAGTCTCAAAACACACATGATCACTCATAGTGGTGAGAAACCATTTGCTTGTAATTTATGTGATTATAAAGGTTCAGTGAAAAGTAATCTTAACAACCATATGCTTACTCATAGTGGTGAGAAACGATTCAAATGTAATATATGTGGTTATAAATGTTCAATGAAAAGTAGTCTCAAAATACACTTGCTCACTCGTAACCTCCGAGATAGTCAAGAGGCCGCGACCAAGCAATCGTGACGTCACGAAAACCGGCTAACAATTGCGAAACGTAAAATACCCAACATAAAGACACTTGTATATTTCTGAGTAAAACTGAATATTATTTCAAAAAAAGCACTTATATTATGATAAACAATGAATAGGGTTTTCCACGTCACCGTTGAGGTACCCATGATAGACGCGTTGGCTCTTATGGAGGCCTCGCCAATAGCTCTATCTCCATGCGTTAATGTGTTTTATAACTTCTTAACCATTAAATTTAATCAGTTTTCTCTTTGATAGATCCATGTTTTGGGTGTTAATTTTGTCGTTGATTATTTTTGAATAGTTATTGAGAAATATATTGGCAAGAATATGACAATTTTTTAACAATATCGACTTCAACGTTTTGCTACATAAAATACATTTCTCATTGATTTCGTGTACATATTTTTCCAATTTTAACATTGTCAATTCCCGTAAAATAATCCTTTGTTTACCTGTCTTTAGAAATTCAGTTTCATATTTATCTGAAATAAGCACACTGAATATCTGATACGCCTGAATAGAGACTTCAAAGAATAATTCAGATGGTTGTTTTAGAGCACCTCTTGTTAAATTTTTTAAATATTTGCTAATATCTGCAGAGTCATTTTCACCACAGTTGGTAAAATTTATAACAAAATCTGAATTGGTAGTAATGGATGTTAAACAATTTAATTTAATGATGCTATTACATGCGATAGAATGTATTTTTTCCAGGTCAGACAAATTTGCAAATAGAATTAAATTATAATTATCGAAATGGCAAAAAACAAGTGATCGTTCTTTATTTTTTTGATTTAACCAATTATTTCGAATAGATTTTAATAAATGAACAGTATCAAAAAGTAAATAAATTTGTTGTTGCGGATCAGAAACATTTTGGATAAAGCAAGGTAACTCTTCCTTAATGCTTGTACTACTTAAAAGTCGATAACAAGTTCGATTCATTCTGTAATTATCACAAATTAAAGAAATTACCCGAAAACCAATTTTGGTTAGAATCTTAATTACTTCTAAAATCATTTCTTTTAAATCAACGGCAGAAGTTTTTTTTACAGGAAATAGAGCCACAATATCTTCATTCTTCGCAACATTTATCAGGCATTTTTAATGAAATAAACAAGACTCACCCAAGTATCTCGTCAAACTGTTGGCTTTTTTGATTAACTAATCAAAATATTTATGAAATTGTATTTTATATAGGTAAACGACACAATACACAATCATATTATGAACGACACCAACCGAAAGTTATTTTAGCGGCCATTTCTGCCAACGTCCACACTCGATACGGCTATTGAGAAACAGTCTCTTTTCACTGATTTTATAAATTGTCTTCACATAAATCAGGTAAATCTGAAATTCTACACCTTTAATTTAACACTTTAACTTATTTGAACTTATTTATGAGAGTTTTTGAAAGAAAACCTTCCGAAAGAGTCTAGTTCACTCGACTACGATCACGGCAAATGTAAACTGCAATAGCCGGCATTCGTGACGTCAGATCACGTGACACAAGCCTTGTTCGTGGCCTCTATTTTCTCAGAGGTTACGGCTCACTCATAGCGATGAGAAACCATATATAAATGTAACTTAAGCGATTATAAATGTTCAGTGAGAAGTAATCTTAAAAATCACATATTCACTCATAGTGTTAAGAATCCATTTGAATGTAATTTATGTAATTATAAATGTTCAATTAAAAGTAATTTCAAAAAGCACCTACTCATGCATAGTGGTGAGAAACCATTTAAATGTAATTTATGTGATTATAAATTTTCATGTAATATATGTGGTTGTAAATATTCGGTGAAGAGTAGGCTTAAAAGGCACATGTTCACCCATAGTTGTTCTAAAGAAAAATTAAACTTATCTTAGTAATAGTTATTTTGTACATGAGTGGAAATTAAATGCTAGACATATTTAAATATGAGTAATCTCATTTTAATTTTTAATTATTATACAGGTCTATGTTTAATAATAGCGTTTTCGATTTATACGCACTAATGTTGCCCTAGCACTGAGCAAGTTCTAAAATAGTTCAAATAAGCACGAACACCCAGTGTTGTAACAGATACATTATTTTGTGTATCTAGATACAGATACACTTACTATCAGAAAAACGTACCTAGATACAGATACAGATGCTTTTGCTGTGAAGTATCTAGATCCAAATACAAATCCTAACATAATGTATCTAGATACATTTGTAGATACTTATTTTACTGTAATCACCCCGAAAATAAGAACTTCTTAGTCAATTTTTCATACCGAAAATAGTCATTTAATTAAGCATCAATTCCATGACTAGTCTAGGACAGCAATATTTATTACATTTTATACATATTAAAAATGAATAATTATTAAGCAGAAACCAGTATCTAAAGATAAGTACAGTGTGCATTTAAACCTTCCCACTTTTTAGAATTATTAGGTGTTCTTTTCACATATAATTTGTATTAATATTTTAATAAAAATATAAAATAAATAAATGATATTTGTGTAGATCTTTTATCTTCAGTCTTGGTACTTGGTATTTTTCGGTTCCACATTTCGGTTCTACTGGTAAATAAAAAAAATAGGTCCACATTCTCCAGACATTTTCCTAACAGCGCTACCATAACCATTTCTTACTGAGTTGATGTTGATACTAGATTCACTTTCACTACTAATTGACCAATAGTCTGTTGTGAATTGACTGCAAAAGTGTTACGTCACACTTTATATTGGTAGCCCTGAACATTTCCAAACAAATTTCACCTTGAATAGTTATTTACGTTATAAGTCCTGGGGAAATGGAATTTTACAATCGAGTCCGGAACATCGAAACGAGACTGTAAGAACATTTTCAGAACGTATGACGTAATGCGTTTTATTACTACAATTATTGGACTATTGGTTTCATTAAAAATAAATTATATAAAATAAACTTCCGAATTTAAAATATGGACATCTATGAACAACGAGCATCTATGGCAACTATTAGTCGAATTCAAAACATAGAACGAGTGTCCCTATAGTAACTGAATACTAAAGCATTGTTCAGTCGATTCATTTTGAGTCCGGTAATAGTTATTTACGTGCCAAGCTTTGTAAATTAATTTTTACGGGAGAGCTGGAAAGTTTGTGGGGCGAGTGACGAAGGAGCGAGCCTCCATAATCCTGCGAGCCCAGTAACGATTAATTGCAAAGCGTGTTGCGTACAAACTTTTATTTCCACATTCACCAGCATTTTTTTATGAATTGTACATTTTTTATGAAAAGACATTTTGGAATAAAAGGCGGTAGCACAATTTATACCTAGGCGTTGCCATGGTGTTGTGGTTAAGCAACACATTATTTGCCATAGCTTCTTGTTGATGAGCATTGTGAAATTTTACAGGTCTCTTTTAGGAGCACGTAAAGTTTTACAGGTCTGTGGCTGTAATTACTCATTTACTTAGTTACATAAAGGCCTGTAAAGTGGCATTTACATAGAAGGGGGAAATAAAAATTTTTACAGTCATACTAGACCGTAAAATCCCATTTTCCAGACTGCAATCGCTACCGTAAACATGGATAATACGATACAGTATGAAATAAAACATTTTACAATACCCGCGTTCGATATTTCACATCTGTTTACTCGAAGAGTTCAGTTTCTATAATATCCACAATAGAGCTTTCAGAGTAAACAAAGTTGAAATACCGAACGCAGCAAATATATTTATCACCCATGTTATAAACAATACTTTAACCTAACATGTATTGAATGTCAGTTATCAAGGCCATATTTGTTTGCAAATATTTGAAGCTATATACCAACATAAAATTTGACGTCATTACTTTTGTTTCAAGTACCCTTATGGAACCTAAAAGAATCCTGGAACCTCAACTTTAATGTTTAGAAAATTAAAATTGGAACCGGAACCGAAACCCTTATTTTGAATATCCAAGAAACGAAACTGGAACCGGAACCTATATTTGTAAAGGGTTCTAGTCCCTGCTAGGTACTCTAACTCTAATTTCAATTTTGCTCAACACATTCTAGGCATTTTAGTTTTTTTAAAGCTATATTGTATCCTATAGCATTTACATGACACAATTCCTTAATGAGGAATTCAACAATGTCCCCATTGCATTTCAACGGTTATTCTAAATAAATTCATAGGTGATGCACGGAACAATGCACTGTTAATATATGAAATGTAATAATAATTTGTAAGTGTTCAAATATTACCTTTTAAGGTAAATCTAAAACTAAACTGGTTTGAAATTCTTGTAGACCAAAAAATGAAGCATCGATTGGCAAGTATTTCTTCATATTTTCCATTTTAAAGTTGGGTTTCTCTTTTTTCTTTAAATGCATCAGGCTGAAAACCTAGTTTTAATTTTGAATTAAATAAGAAACAATCTCTTGGAAATTCTGTTTTCTTTGTGAAAGGTATGAAGCCTTGGATATGCATGAGTATCCTGGCTGCTCTGGGTTTGGGCAGGAAGAATGCGTCAGCATCACCAAAGAAGACAAACAAACCTTTTTCTGTTATAATGTTTACCTTAGGTGTTTCAATTTTTCTATATTACTGCAATTATTGATAGAATGCATTTTTGTAGCTTTGTTCGTTTGAGAACTTCATGTTTCATTCTTTTACAATGCATATTGCTATTTTAATTTAATAAAAATGTTCTCACCAGTACTCAGTATTTATTTTGCAGTTTTACAATTGGCCTTGTTATTGGTTATTAAAAAAGTTTTTGTAGTTATTTCTAATATATAGTATATATATTTTTATTGTTAAATAAATAAAGACCCACACACGGACAAAAATATTGTATATTTTTCCAAGTGTTTTTTAAAATTCTTGTATAACATTTATGCAATTTTTAGAGTTATGTACTTAATAAGTAGTTATTGTTAAGTATAGGCAATACAAATCTACATAGGACACTTTAAAATAAGATACTTAAAAAATAAGATTTTTCAATACAATTCATTAAAACAATTTTCTTTAGTAAGTAATTATAACAACTATTTTAATCTGTGGTTATAAAAAGTAGAAATTGATGTAAAAATTCTACAATAAATTAATTATCGTACAATTGAGTTTTGAATATTATAATAATAATAATTGCTACTAGCCATTACCTGGCGAACCAGACCCTAGAAGCAATTAGAGGGACTGTCGATTATTACTATTATGCAGGTTCAACGTGCGGCTGAAACTGACTTAACAGATGATATAGCACAAATAATACATTTGTGTTGAAGCTAAGGAAAACTGCAGAAAACCTTAACCAGATCTGCTGATACCGGGAGTTGACCTGGGCTGCTTGGGTGAGAGATGAGATTGCTAATCCCTATACTACCAAGACTATAGTTAGGCAATCTCTTTTGCATCTGCAACACTGTGGTTACTACGTTTTTAAGTCTAACCATAACGAGTATAATTATATGGCTGTATGTCTTTTACTTTTTGATGCCCAAAATTTAACTTTTTGTTACAACATAGAAGCATTTTTGAAAAAATACGGTTTATTAAGAAGTTTTCCGAGGTGGTATAAGAAAATTTTAATACACTGCAAAATGCATTTAATTGACTTATCACTACTATCATAGCAACTTTGCTATGTGTAAGTATGTGCAATTTGCCACTACTTTGTTTTGTACACTTTTAACCACTTATTTTACAGTTGAATGGTTTCTTTACAATTATGCTTGCGCATATGTTTATTGAGATTACCAATATGTGAACATTTATACTCACATAAATTACATTCAAATGGCTTCTCATTGCTATGTGTAAGCATGTGTAGTTTGAGACTATGTTTTTGTGAACATTTATATTCACATAAATTACATTCAAATGGTTTCTCTCCACTGTGTCTGCGCATGTGTAGTTTGAGGTGATCCTTCCGCAAGCTTATATAATTGCATAAATTACATTTAAATGGTTTGTCACCACTATGTGTGATTATGTGCTTTTTGAGATTTCCATTTGTTGAAAACTTGTAACTGCATATATTACATTCAAATAATTTCTCACTATTATGTCTGAACATGTGTTGCTTGAGATTACCAGCTTGTGAAGATTTATACTCACATAAATTACATTCAAATGGTTTCTGACCACTGTGTGTAAGCATGTGTTTTTTGAGATGATCTTTTCGCAATCCTTTATAAGCACATAAACTGCATCCAAATGATTTGTCACCTCTGTGTGTGATTATGTGCTTTTTCAGATTCTCTTTTGTTGTGAATTTGTAACTGCATAAATAACATTCAAATAATTTGTTAATACTATGTCTGAGCACGTGTTGTTTGAGATTACTTGTTTGGGAACATTTATAAACACATAAATTACATTTAAATGGTTTGTCACCACTATGTGTGATTATGTGCCTTTTAAGACTACCTTTTGTTGTGCATTTGTAGTGGCATATAAAACATTCAAATGGTTTTTCACCACTATGAGTCAGCATGTGTAGGTTTAGATTACCTTTTGTTGTAAATTTGTTACTGCATATATTACATGAAAGTGGTTTCTCACCACTATGCATCAGCATGTGTGTTTTGAGACTACCTTTTTGTGAACATTTATATTTGCACAGATTACATTCAAAAGGTCTTTTACCACTATGTATGAGCATATGTCGTTTGAGATTACCTTTTTCTGTACATTGATACTCACATACATTACATTCAAATGATCTTTCACCACAATGTGTGAGCATGTGTTTTTTTAGATTTGTCTTCCAAGAAGATTTATAATCACATACATTACACTTAAATGGTTTCTCTCTACTTTGCACAAGCATGTGAGAATTAAAATATTCTCTTTGGGCAGATTTGTAACTGCTTATATTATATTCAAAATGTTTTTCGCTTTTAAGAGTGACATTGTGTTTCTGGAAGTCGGTCTTCTGCAGGGATTTTGAACGGAACAGATTACATTTGTAAAGTTGGGCAGTATGAAATTGATCGTTATGTTGTGAAATTACGGTGTTGCTGAATAATGGCTCGTCTTCACTCTTGTAAGTTTGCATCTGAGTATCGATGGTACCATTTTCCAATATTTCTGATTCAATTTTAATATTGCCTTCATTTTTGATTATGATACTCTCACCAACATCCATTGTATCAATATTTGTAGAATTATCAAAACCTGTAATAAACAAAAAATAACTTTACTAGATAGTGAGAAAGGTGTTGTCCTTTTACAATTTATTACTTGCAATATTTCATTTCATTTGGAAATCTCCAAAGGAGTCGATTTCGTGAATATTTTGTTAGAAAATTTCAGTAGTGGTACTTGAAAGTTGGTTGATCAACGCTAACGCCCAGTAGAATTTCTTTAATACTTTTCTGGATTGTAGGGATTTAAGAAACTTTACAGATAAGAATTTTATTTATTAATTCCGGTTAATAATAACACAGTATGTAATAAAGAGGTCACCGCACTAATATTAATAAATTGTGTTGTTCAACGGATAATAAAAGTGTTATGTATCAGCAGTATGAGGAGATGCAGCACGGACAGTGTTACCAACTACCTACCTATTTCATTATCAAAACCTACGAGAACGCCAAAATAGCTCATTATAAAATAAAAATATCTTTTATTTTTTTATGTGTTGACAATAATGAAAAGTTAAAAAAGAAATAAGAAATAACTCAATCACACAAAAATAGGAACTCCGAACTAATAAAACTATCTACAGTTTTCAGTGTATGTGAGAAAAATCATGAAATATTTAAAAACAAGTAGGTAGTACAAGTAATAAAATTATGCTATTGCTCACGTCCACGAGATTTTTCTATTTTTCAAATCTTCTTTTTCATGCTATTGTTCTGAAAAATAAAACTGATGTGTGTATATGTTCTTACCCAGTAAGCAGACTGACGTCATTTTAACGTCGATTATTGGTCAGTCATTACGTCATTTTCACCTTTGAAGTGACGTTATAATGATATTAATAAGATAAGGTAAATGTCACAGCCCAAAGACGTCATTCTACGACGTAAAAAAGACATTGTTTTATGAAGTAAAGTAAACGTCATATAATGATTTAAATGACGTTTTATTGATGTCTTAAGGACCTATTTATTTCTACTTCTGCAAACGAAACACCTTAATTTGAAAAAAGAGATTTATTATTTAAAATTCTGAAACATAAATATCATCATTATTATTATATTATTATACTTATATGGCGGCCATAAAACGCCTGTTGCTTTCGATGCGTCAGTCAACACTTGTATACTTCCTCCGTCCTTTTTAGTGAATTGTATAAAATACCATCCTAATTTGTATTACCAACACCGACACAAAAACTGCAAGAAATAAAACACCACAAACATATATTTTTTTAATGAAATATATATACATCATGTAGCTAAAAGGAAATCAACATCAACCAACTTTTTGCACGTATTCGGCTCCTTCTTCGTTGCGTTATTCTTCACTGTCTTTACCGAACCGGTCACGTGATGCTAGAACACTCTTCTGAGTTTGAATATTTGAAACGTATATACTACATCTGTTTATTTTGTTTATAAAAATGATTGCAACAATAATAAAGCTAAATATCAAGTAATATTTTAGCGCTAAGTGTGCAAGATATTTTTAGGTTTATTTTATTTATTCAAATTCAATGAATATAAGTATTAATTGTAAATTTATTGTAAGAATTTTGTGAAAAATTGCCAGCAAGATTTTGATTAAAATTTCCACAATTCTCGTATATGTAAAGCGGATCTTACTTACATTTTTTAAGGAAATTTGTCGACGTCATTGAGACGTCATAACTCTACATTCCTCATACTGGTATGACGTCATTATAACGTTATAATTGGGCATTCGTCATCAGCTACCAAACATGTCTAAAAAAATCACGTAAACAAGACGACGGCACTCTGCTTACTGGTTAGGTACTCTACGGTAACACACTTAAATGTAGGACCTACCATGTGGGTTGTTATGGAAACTGACGATGCAGACTACTGCGCAACTTTTTTCTTATAAGAGCCTACCTATAAGTATGCAGTATGAACGAAAATTGAAAAAATCTAATAAATGTTTTGTCTAAACAATAACTTTGTAATTTTCGAAAACGTCTCAAACATGCAAAATTTGAGAAAAGGCGGCTGAAAAATTGTCAGGTTAGGGCGCCAAAAACGTAAATCAATCCAGCTCCAAAACAGACAAAAAAAATTTTTTGAACGCAAAAAACCCTTAATCAATTTATAATAGAATTCAACTTTCAAAAGAAAATTAATAATGTAAAAAACACATTAGAATAGTTTATTAGAATACCAGAACCACAGTATAATATAATACAGTAGTTTCACTCCCTGTTTTTTTTGTCACATAATTTCTACGCGCATAATCGACTCCGGGCGAGCAGCGCAGTAAATTCTAACCTCTAAATCGTACTGTTAAAGTGTTAACACCACGTGTTTAAATGCGATCGGTTTCCACAGTGTGCTAAGTTTTCACCAAGATAAAAAATAGAGAAATGCTACGATACAAGTTTTAATTAGTTTGTTAATATATTAATTAAAGTGTTTTCTGCTGTATAATTTGTATGAAAAAATTAAAAACTTATAAGCAAAATAAAATATATTAATGCAATTATCTACTTTTTATTAGTAAATGTATATTTGTATTAAATATAACATTTCTTACAATGAATTACACTGTATAAAAGGTATCACCTATGAATTTTATAAGATTCAAGATTTCTCCAAGGAACGCAGAAGGACAAATAAACAGTTTGAAGCTCTGTAGTTCTAAAAATACTAAATGTTTTAAATATCTGTTTTGCATGTTAGTAATTTAAACATTCAATGTTTGCTTTAGGGTATATTTTATCTAAATAGAGAGCAATTTATGGTTATCAATCATTTGATGTTATATCTTATGTTTGTCGTCCAGTAACTTGATACTTTTGGATTACCCTATTATGTTTATTATGATTATTCTTTCTACAAGAATTAAAGAAACAAGAAATTTAAATTTTGAAAACTCCACGTCATTAAATTATTTCTCAGCATTTTTTTTGTTGGTTTACAACGGAACTTTTAGAAAGGCTGTACAAAAACCATCACTAAAGAGGTTAGATATTCAAATATCCCGCTACAACAATTTGAAATTGCCGCTAGAAAATAAGCGGGCATATCGACTCCTGGGTAGTTGCGCCAAAACACAACGGCGACACAAACATCAAAGAGACCGACACAGAGTGAAACTACTGTATTATATTATACTGTGCCAGAACTAACTTAGGACGATGTTTCGCAAGGTTTTAAATATAACCGGTTGGTAGTTATTTGGTTGGCTTGATACACTTGATAATTATTATTATAAGTAGTTGTGTGTAATAATATGTAATTCTATGTGCGATGGTATGGAATCTTTATATTAAAATAATTGATAAAGTATTTTTACAATTTAAAAAATCTCTTTTCTTAGAAGAAAATCTCTTTATTACACTTTACAGCTTGAAAAATCCCTTAACAAGGAATTTATCGTTAAGTTGGCTCCATTGGTACCTATCAATTTTAGGAAGTGACGTCAGCAAATTGAATAAACAGAGTATCTATAGAGCTAGTTACATAGAGTACCTATCTAATTAGCAAGCAGGTCACGTTGTCAGATCACAGTACCATAAACAACGCCATATTCGGGCGAAGAAGGCACGAAATCTATTAAGGCACAAATTAAAATCGCATTTTACCTGTTTGGCATATTACAGGTTTGATTTCAAAATAAGGTTGTAAGAAAGGTAAACCCTCTTGAAGTATATCCGCTAATATTGACTAACCTTACTGACCTAGTTACTTTATAGTGTAGTAACTTAAAGTGGCAACAACCTCCCAACCAGCACACTGACGTCATAATGTCGCCGTTTCTCGGCAGTAACGACGTCAAATTGTTATAAAACTGACATCATTATGTCACAGCCCAAAGACGCCATTAAAACGTCCTATACTAGGTCTAAGACAGGAATTATAAATAAATAATTGAATATTGGAAATAACATTTATCATATACTACAGTCAAAACATTTCTCTATTGTGACCACCTGCTTAATATGAACAGTATTCCTTGGACCCTGCTAAAATAACATCTTTTTAATGAAACTTGTACTTATTGTAGTGTACGTCCAAAAGACGTCGTTTTGAAGACGTCTACGTACGTCCCATTATATGACGTCTCATGGACATCATTTATTGGTCATATGACGTCCTCGACCAATAATGACTTAAAAATAACGTCATTATAACCTCAGTGTGCTGCCTGGGTTCGATATGATTAAACGTCATACATATACATAACCTCTGATTTATAAACGTTTTGTGAGCCCTAAAGCTACCAATAAAAAAGAAGTATACTATTAGGCTTTTAGAAACTGTTTTATTGTAAGATTTAAACTTTTATCTGGCGACATGTACACTAAAAATAATAACGGTAATTTACTTTAGACGATTTTGGCGCCTGTTCATTACATTATCAATAACTAACTTCAGGAAACTTGTTACAGTAAGGCAAATAAAACCACATGAATGATACCAGATTTACTACAAATATTAAAAATAAAATGTTAGACCGGCGATGGTAGCGCGAATTTGATGAAAAGGTCAATTGTGAGTATCTTATTATGCATGATTATTATTAATCATAATAATAAGATTCATTGCAACCTGCAATGTCAAATCTGGTAACTTTCAATGTTACCAACATATTTTTTTAAAGATGAATTAAATAAAAAGTAAGCTGATTTCCGTACTTTGGGTTTATTCTTAGGAATAGTAAATACAAATTGCTGCAGCCACACATTATTGCTTATCAGCTATATGGAGATTCTAATTTCTTGTGGAACCTGCACCACATTTACAAGTTTAACATTTATTTTTTGTTCTCTTCCATTTTCTAAGAGATTTTTTCTTATAAAAAACTGTAGGTAGTTAAAAGTAAAATTAAAGTTAATAAAAGAACCAATTGTAATTTATTTATAAATCATTTTGATCCTAAATCATTACAATTATAAAAACTATTTTATGGTTTCTTTTATTGCACTGGATAAGACAAATCTTCTGTTAAATTCCCATATTAGTTACAGTAGAAGAACCGATTACCCTTATGCCCAAATATCACCATTTGTATTTTATAGTAGTGATACCATTGATTTGTGATGTGCGGTTTCTTATCTATATCATCAACCTTACAAAAAAGTTACTATAATTGTAACGTTTGGCAAGTATGTGATAATATTTTTGTCAGATAAATTAGTATTTGCTATTTTTCTTTGCTCACACATGAAAATGCAATTTCTAAGCGAGGTTTTACCAATAGTTTAGTTTCTTGTCAGTACTATGAACTAATGTACATGCATCTGCATTTTGTGACTTCTTTTTATTCTACATATGCATTAAGGAGGTTACAGCGGATCTTTGCGGGGTGAAGGGCAAGGGGATATCTCCTATGCTTTTACATAGGCTCTAACAAGAAATACCAATCGATAAAAAAATAAATTAACATTCTTAAAACTGAACAAAATCATTTTATTATGAATGCCTATAATGCATTTATTAATTATTTGTATATATTAAAATAATTTAAGTCGATTGGAGTGCATTAGTTTAATTGTTGAAAGTGTAAATATAAATGTAAATAGGTTAAGAATCGTGGCAACACCTCAAAGAAATCAATCGATTTCGTTGGTAGCAGTGTTAGGTTTCAGCTTTCGATTGAGTTGACATCCTAACCTCCAAATGTCAAACCCAAAATATAAGTGGAAATATGTTGAATGTTTTGTAATTTTGTATGCATAATTACAGATGGGAATATTCTATTTTTTAACTTTTGTATAGTCTAAAGATTACAATCTGCTAAGCAGATACAAGAAATATATAAAAAGTTATTGAGGTTTAATACATATATTTTTAAAATTAGTGTGTTTGTATTACTGATTTCGTGGATATTCTGATTGTGATTATAAATTGTATTTATCATGTATTTATCATCACATTGCAAAAGGTAATTTTACATTTTGCAATATTTCCGTCGAATTAACATTTGTATTCTGATATTATTAACGCAGAAGACTGAATTGTTGAACATAATTTGATTAATAAAATATATGATTATTAGTTAATACAATAAAATGTAGATTATTATAACAGTCATTATATGTCATCTTTCTGTTCTGTTATTTGAATTGTCGCGCGCTATGAGGTGTTGTCACATCTCTGCTGTCTTTCCACATATGTCGTAAAAAATTCTTGTTTTGTTTACTTTAAATTATTATTGTGCATTAACTAGACACAAGATTTCAAAAATATTGGGCAGCATTGTTCTTCGAATATGAGAGTATGTCATTTTAGTTTTTTATCAGATTCCCTACATTTCTTCATCATAATTTTTCGTTAAAACTGCTAAAGGTTAGATGGTCTCCATAAGAGCCCATGTTAAATTCTGGATTTTATTTTCCATTTTCCTCGGTAATGGTACATAAGATTATAAAAAAAAGTTACCGAATAGAATAAGTGTCAAAGAACTCGAGGTTTAAATTTCACGTCATTCTCTACATTTTTACATTTCGCTGTATCCTCCTTAAATACTAAACATTAAACTGATTTCTTACCACTCTGTGTGAGCATATATTGTTTCAGGTTACTGGTTTGTGAACACATATACTCATGTAAAATGCATTAATTGAACGGTTTGTCATTAATTTGCTAGTCCCATGTATGTCAGTGACGGTTTGTACATACCTTTTTGAAGGTTCTGTTAGCGGATGGCAATACACGGCATTAACCGGTTTAAGGCAATTTACATGGATACATTTGCCATTCACTAACAGAACATTCAAAAGGGTACATAGTAACTATCGCTCATGTGTTTTTGGAACTACTTTTTGTTGAACATTTGTAACTGCATGCTTAACATTTAATGGTTTCTTAACATCGTGTAAGAGGATGTGTTCTTTCAGTTCTTTGAGATTATCTGTTCCTAAACATGTATACTCACATACATGACATGTAAATGGTTTGCCACTATGGCTAAGTATATGCCTTTTGAGTCTACTTATTAGTGAACATTTATACTGGCATAAAATACATTCAAATGGCTTCTCACCACTATGTTTGTACATGTGTATTTTGAGGCTGCTTTTTGTTACACATTGGTAACTGCATATATTACATTCAAATGGTTTCTTACCACTGTGTGTGAACAGGTGCCATTTAAGTTGATGTTTTCGCGAACATTTATAGTCACATAGATTACATTGATATGGTTTGTCACTACTATGCCTCATCATGTGTTGTTTGAGATTACTTTTTTCTAAACATTTAAACAAACATAAATCACATTGAAATGGTTTTTCACCACTATGCGTAAGCATGTGTTTTTTGAGATTACTTTTTTGTGAACATTTATAATCGCATAAATTACATTTAAATCGTTTATGTGTGAGCAGGTGTTTTACGAGACTACCTTTTTCTGAACATTTATAATCACAAAAACTACATTTCAATGAATTTTTAACACTGTGCGTGATCTTGTGTCTTTCTAAATAAGACTTTTTGGAATATTTATATTCACGTATATTGCATTTAAATAGTTTTTCATCAGTATCTTTAAATGGTTTTTCATCAGTATCTATTCTATGTCTGTATACTATAAAGTGTTTTTTATTTTTAAAAATTAGCATGTGTTGCTTAAAGTTGGATTCTTGCCGAAATTTCAATTGACAAATGTTACATTGGTAAAGTTGGTTGGAATTAACTCGCCCATGATGTTCCAAAATTTTGGTGTTGCTGACTGGCCTCTCTTCACTGTCATTCGTTGGAAAGTGAGTAATGGTGTCACAGTTTTCTATTATTTCTGGTTCTATTTTGATATCGCATTCATTTTTGACTATAGTTATTTCATCAATATCCATTGTACCAGTATTTGTAGAATTGTCCATATCTGCAATAAGCAAATAGTAACCACTTCATAGTAAGAATGGTGAAATGCTTTTACAAATATTTTCAATGTTTCACGTGGAACCTCCTTGTAAATGACTTACCTCTTAAGTATTCCTACATGAAGTTAATGGTTAACCACCTCCTAGTACAGATTTCCACGTAGGTGTGCTTTTCTGTATTTTAGTTAATGATGAACTAGATAAAGCGAAAAATGTAAATTACTGCTTATATTAATAATAATAATTACTAATTAATGTTTCTTATATTATTAATATTTATTAAGGCTAATAACTACCTATAAAGATGTCACTGCTATTATAAAATATCTTCTGGTGAATGGATATTAATAAATATTATTAATACGACACCCTGATGCGGAAACTGTCAGCACTCACGCTCCACAATTAGCTGCGTTCATTTATCTACATTTTAACAAACGTTTCAAAATTGTAACGATGGTTGCATAAGTACCTTAGAATATAAAACTTATTACTTAAATACTTATAATATATTATCAATTACGACTAAATTTTTTGAAGGTAATTAATAAGTGCAGTACTTATTATTGCGAAAATTCTTATTGTAACGAATGGAAAAACCCCTATACACGTGCGTCAAACAAGCTAGAAAGTTTCCGGCCAATCTACAATGTTTGAGACTGGCGGCATATATGACGCTTCGGCGGCTAGACAAAGCACACTACACCAATCTAATCTAGCGTGTTCTAGAAAGATTTTATGGTGTATATAAATCGCCGTCACTCACGTAAGATTCATTCATTGTGCGACGAGTTAATTAGGCTGCAGTCTTACTGAGCCACCGTCAACCACCCACCGCCACCAACTAAATTTTCAACATGCATGAATCAATGGCGCTGGTCCCACTAAGCCACTGTTAGCCACCTACTACCATCAAACGGTGACCACCAGTTCGAATTTTGGTGGTTGGTGGTCAGCGGTGGTTGACAATGCGCACGCGCTAGTGGACTTGATGAAAATAAACACTAAAAATTTGAATTTCCTGTTTATAGGTTTTTCGTTTTCGGTAATTGATGGTGAAAACTTTTCAAAACAAAGTTTTTCTTCGTTTGTTTATAAGCTGGTACTGGGCCACTGGAGCACTAATTATTTATTGATAAAATTCTCCCAACTGCACCCTATTGTAACGCCCCCCTGGTTGAGGACCACCCTGCCACCAAATGTAACGCCTAAGCCTACAGCCTTACACCGCTGCTACCAATTGTAACGACCTTTCCACTAATATAACGACCACCCTGTTACCAATGTAGCGCCCCTCTGGTTTTTTTTTCTCTACGGATCTAACCACGGCCGACTCGTCCTGCAGTTGGGTCCTGTAACAAAGCGTTAGAAGGGATTCGCACACCTCTCAAAAAATAAAAGACCAGAAAACCTTTACTAGTAGTTTATTAACTTAAACCATTTGATACTTTGTTAAAGAAATATTCCCCACAAATATTGCATATTTCTGGATTTATAATAATCAGTGAGAACAAGAACAGTACAATTATATCAATAAAAAAAACATTGAAGTAATATTTTAGTATACTTTAACAATATTAAAAAAATAAATACCAACAGAACCAAATAAGCATAACAGTGTAAAATAAAGTGATTTACATTACCTTTATTTAATTATTCCTTAACACTGTAATCCTTTATTAGAGGCAGGTAACAAATCACCTCGCGCAACTTAACTTTGCGGTAATTCCGCAAACTAGGCCGATCGAGTTTCGGCCCGACAGTCCCCCTTGAGACTCTATTCGCGACTGCCTTTCTTCTTTTTTTAAATTTTTGAATTGCACATTCAGTAGAATAAAGGTTTGATATTTTTTTACAATTTTAGTTTTCCATATAATAGTGTGAGTAGAATTAATACTTATTTCCACTGAACTTTGAAGTTGCATAATAATCTAAATTTATTTTATTTTACTGATTCGACATTTAGGTGTTTTTGAATACGCTAGATTAATACCGGAAATTGAGCAGCCAGGACGTTACTATTTCTATTTATTGAATTAGATAAAAAGAATAAGAAAATAACTTTAGTGCATTTACCTCAGAGTTCAATGAAATGTTTTTATAAGTTTTGTGCAATGTTATAATTTTATATGCTAAGCAATATCTCTTTATTATACTGTGTGTTTACTAAAAGAATTCCAAAAATATTAAATCAACTGTAATTTGGAAACGCCGGTTGTTACACTATGAAGAAAGATTTCCCGTGCCCACATATTTCGTGATTTTTTATATTTGATTCCACATGTACCATAGCACATGGTTATAACTTCCTCGCTATCTGATTCATCTGATAATGTCATATTTTTGCAATAATTTGGTTTATTATTAGTTTAAATACAACGCGACAATAGTAAACAAACAATGCACATAACCTCATTTAATAGGAAATAATAATAATAACAGTGCTTGCTAAGTTGGCAATATATCTATTTCAGAGATAAACATAAAACAAGCGAGAAATTTAAAATTTTACATGATACTGGTGGTCACTACTTGCTTCAGTGGGACCGCACGGACTTATTTTAATTGGTGGTGGGTGGTAGTGGCTGCAGTGAGACTGCGGCCTTAGACTGCAGTCTTACTGAGCCACCGTCAACCACCGCCACCAACTAAATTTTAAACATGCATGAATCAATGGCGCTGGTCCCACTAAGCCACTGTTAGCCACCTACTATCATCAAACGGTGACCACCAGTTTGAAATTTCCGACGTGTTCGAATTTTGGTGGTTGGTGGTCAGCGGTGGTTGACAATGCGCACGCGCTAGTGGACTTGATGAAAATAAACACTAAAAATTTGAATTTCCTGTTTATAGGTTTTTCGTTTTCGGTAATTGATAGTGAAAACTTTTCAAAACAAAGTTTTTCTTCGTTTGTTTATAAGCTGGTACTGGGCCACTGGAGCACTAATTATTTATTAATAAAATTCTCCCAACTGCACCCTATGAAGAAAGATTTCCCGTGCCCACATATTTCGTGATTTTTTATATTTGATTCCACACGTACCATAGCACATGGTTATAACTTCCTCGCTATCTGACTCATCTGATAATGTCATATTTTTGCAATAATTTGGTTTATTATTACTTTAAATACAACGCGACAATAGTAAACAAACAATGCACATAACCTCATTTAATAGGAAATAATAATAATAACAGTGCTTGCTACGTTGGCAATATATCTATTTCAGAGATAAACATAAAACAAGCGCGAAATTTAAAATTTTACATGGTACTGGTGGTCACTACTTGCTTCAGTGGGACCGCACGGACTTATTTTAATTGGTGGTGGTCGATGGTAGTTGATGGTGGTGGGTGGTAGTGGCTGCAGTGAGACTGCGGCCTTAGACGCGCTCAAGGTGTATTAATAATATAAATAAATATCTTTGTCATATAAATTGTAGTGAAATAAATAGCCTGTAAATAAATTAGATTAAGTTCGGTAATAGTTTATAATTGTGTTTTGTAATTAGTTAAGATTAGATTAGTGTTTGTTAATGTAATTATTTTAAAGTTTGAGTTTGATGCAAATAAATGCAAATGCATTTGCCGTTATTTTAACTAAAAATAGAGTAAGAATTATATATAACAATATTAAACTTATTACTTAATACATATAACTAGATAACCAGCTGACTTTTCCAATAAAAGACTTGCACTAAAGTATATCTCTATAAGATCACTATAGGTGAAAATTATTAACATTGGCAAGGGTTACCAAGAAAAGGTGACCCGCTTGAGATGGAATGACCCACATGTATTATCAATAATGACCAAAGCCTGCGGATCCGCTGCTGTGAGTACTTACCTTAACCAGAACCAAAAGCGCTGTTACTTTCGGTTAAGTTATGGAATATACGGTTTATTTGGGATGCTTACCTGAACTAATTTTTGAACATAGAACATGCCCATAGCATGTTAGCCTCATAGAACCTGATGGAATACAGGAACGTTCCTTTAACAACGCGGTCGCCCCGACTGAATTTCGGAAAACACCTCAAAAGGCGACGTTGGAAAGACGGGAATTTAAGTTTTTATAACAACGACTTTGGCGAATGTCACTACTACCTAGAAAGGTTTACTGTTGCTGGGTTCAGTATTTCAACTATTTATGCTCTGAAAGCTAGCTCTATAGGAAAGACGCACGTATTTTTGTATTCGGTCGTTTTGGCTAGAAAAACATTTCCAGATAAGTGAAATTTGTAAAAACGGTTAATTTACTAGAAAAAAATAAATTAAAAACTCTCCTCAATTTAAACCGAATTTGACCTTGAGCAACTTCTCTCAAAGTTATTTGGTATAAAAAGTAGGTACCGCCACAAATGAAAAAAGGCAACATTTAGTCAAGTTTTTAGAACAATCAATAGAACAGAATGTGTTTGGTCAATAAAAAGCGATAGCAAGAAACTTCATAAGTTGTATTTTTTAAATATATCAAATAAAGCCCAAAAAGAAAAAATATTGGGGTATAAATTAGGATACTCCAGAATTTACAATTGTAAACCACGTATCATATCATATCATATCATATCAGTATAACGTACCTTATTATTTTAATTACTCGTTGATAGACGATATTTGAACTTTCAAATAATGTATCTTTCAAACTGACAGCTAAGACAGGAATTTAACATAGTGTTAAATTAACACCACTAATGGGTTGTCTTTGGAATAGTGTGATGTAACGAAGTATCTTCCATTAGAGGACTCTAGTATTGCATTTTATATTTATTTAAATCTTCAAGGTAAGGTTTTTCGAAAATTGATTACTTAAAATTGGAAATTGTTTAATGCATTTATAACTAATATTCTATCTATTTTACAGTGGCATGCGGTCCATGGAATCAAGGGAAGCAATGCTTCCCTTGAGAATTTATTAAAAATAAAAACCAATGCTAACAAAAATATTTTTATAAAATTATGGTAATCGTTTATTTAAATTTGTAATATTTAATCAACTTAAAGTTCAACATCAATTCCGTACAGCAAAAAGTATAATTATTAAGAGTACTATTTTAAATTAGGCTCATTAAAGTTGCACGGAAAGGTGATACCGATTCAAATGAGTTACATACACTGCATATAAGCACTGCTTACAAATGCTCTTCTCTTAGCCTTGGCGTGAATCAGCGAGCGTGGGGTGATATAGTAGACGATGCTGTTTGGCTGGTTAACATTGTTTGGTCGTTATTTTTATTGTGCTTCGTTCCCAAATGTTTATTTATTATAATTTAGTTATTTGTTCGATTTTTGTTTGTTAAATTTAATGTTACTTAAGTAATGTAAATCTGCGAATGAGACTGTATTTTGTCGCATTTTATTATTTTAATTTATAAGTTGGATTTTTTTAAAGACAAATAATTCTATTTAGTTTGCCTGTATGCAAATTTAAAATTGCATTATCGTCACGACTGCAAATTCAGCTGCTTCGGTGAAAGGTTCGAGTACCTTTGATATAGCCGAATCGGGACGATTTTTTGTTCAGTTTGTAAATTATTATTAAGGAATTTTTCGCATACAGTTTTGGAGAGAAATTACAAATTATTAAGAAAGGCAGATCAAAACCGGAACTTTCAAATTTAACAACAAAGATTAAAACCTGTACCGGTATTTTGCTAAGAAAGACCGGAGAATTGATACGTAGTAGTAGTTTTTTTTAAATAAAGAATGATAGTCAACAAATTCCATAAGTATAAAGTGTAAAAGTGCTTCTTTGAAAAACTTTTAAGTTTAATAATTATAACACTGTTTTTTATTGTACCTAGCAGGGGCGGATCCAGAGAAGTATTTTGAGGGGGAAATTTTTGGAAAAATAATTGTTTTAATAAATAATAATTAAACGAACATTATTTGTTGCTATTCTATGTAAACTTATTTCTAAATGGGGGGGATTATTCCCTCCCCGTTAATCTGCGCCTGTACCTAGGTGTATTATAATTAAAATCGTGGTTGCTTCCCTAGCCTAAATTCTCACCGCACGCCACTGCTATTTTAGTAATACAGTTTATGAAAATGCAGCAACTTCTCTCATTCAACGACATATTAAAGCAGCATCTAAGTAGCAGTAACTGAGATTGGAACATTGATTGAGTAGTTGTTACGTAACTACAACTAGATTTATGAATTTATAGGTTTAATTACTTCAATTCGGAATATTTTAGTAATTATGTAGTTGTTTACACTATTTATTGGAACTATGTGGTTCCATTACTTCTGAGTAACTTTTAAAGTATGTGGAACGGTATTGCCACTTAGTATAATTACTTTTAAAGTCGTTGCTATTTCAGGGTGGTATTATAATTGTAGCAGTAACTTGCCCGAAGCTACTTTAAAGTTTTTAAAACTTTACAGTAGTATTGAAAATAAAACCTACGTTTTTGCTACCCAGGAGAATCACTTTAAAGTAGTTTTTTGTAAACTACTCCATCTCCATATTCACTTATAAAATGTTAGAGGCCATTAATCAATTTGCAATTTGTTATAATTGTTAATAGAAGCTTTACTATATAACTTTTAATAAAAATAACAAATTGATGCCAAATTGTGCCTTAAGAATTGTTATGTATGTAGCTTTAAGTTGCAACATTTATTTGTAGTGACGTATCTAGCCAATCTTGGCCAGTCCGACAGTACCACTTGAGTCGGCTTGGTGGATATACATCTTGTACAGTGTATGCCTTGCATATATGTAATGCTCCCTGCTCACTCAATATTAATAAAAGTTAATTAATAATAATAATTAGGTATCTTTTATTTAAACACATAAAAGAATATAACAGGAGTAATATAAAAATGGTTTCTATCATGTGTATCAACTTATAAGTATTTTTGACATATTTTATTTAAAAATATATTTAAAGAAGGTGCGTTGTTATTTTTTGGCCTATCATCATCAGATTTAACAGAAAAGTTGCAATGGTTTATAATTCTGGTATCTGAAATGACAAAATAATCAAACGTTTCATCCCTCTTTGTATTATTAAGTAGGTATTACAAATAAAATAGTAATCCATTTCGTGACACGATCGCAGCATTAGTATAGAAAATGATAGAATATTTGTTAAGTTGCAAGCGTAAGAGAGAGCAACCACACGACACAATCTGTCAAAGAGAAAAGAAGTTCCACAAAAGTAGCAATTACTATGCCGCCACGTTCCCGCTATGTAGCCTAAACGTAACTGAAACATAGCTGGCCAAGTTCCAGAGAGGTTACTGCAACGTATCTGCTACCAAAGAATTGCTCTCCATTTTGGTTCCAGGCACGTAACAAAACCATAGCGATTACGTGGTTGTGACTAGTGGTAAAAACTTAATAGTTCCACAGGTAGTTGCCGGTACGTAGCAATGACTAAAAATGCTGCTTGGATTGCGTCTTCGCTATTGCTATAGTTACAATTATTTTCAACAGTGTTACCCTAGAAACCCAGCTCTTCGAAGAAACAGATCTGACAATCGAACGAGCCTAATATCAAGGACTGCTCGATTCGGGAGACATATACACTTATATTCTGATATACACATTAAATAGTTATTTGTATACCAAGACACTAAAGTTGTACTTTTTATCACGAATATGGAGATTGTTATAGTTCAGAACGACCATAATGAGTAATAAAAAATTAACTTTAGTGCTAAAAGGTGTACATTACATTTTTCTAAAATGGTGAAATTAAGAATTTAAAATACAAAATGTGTATGTGTAACAGTAGAGTAAGCAACCAAGCCAACATATGCCAAATACATGTGAAACAATGCAAATAAAAGTTACAGATGAGTCCGGATCGGGACATCACAATACAAGACATTTAGGATGCATGTTATCAAACATGCAATTTATTCGTTTCTTTGCCAGCTACCTTTCTATCTTTTCAGAATTAAGATTAGTGTAAATTATAAACATATGTTCGGATTTACGACGACATAACATTTTGTGATGTTCAAGTGTTTTGAAAAATTTCGTGTTTTTTTGCATTGCCAAATGTTTTTGCGTAAAGATATAAAAGGGCTTTCAAAATTGAACAAAGTGAGTCGATCAAAGTTACTGGGTACCACGTCGGCTCGTAATCGAAAATCCTAATAATAAAAGTTATGTTATGAAGAATCACATGTTTTTCCGTTTGTAAATAAAAATCAATTATATGGAATTGAATATTCACCTGTTATATAAATCAAAGATTATATTTATTTTCCAAAACAATTATTTAATTGTGTTCGAGTAGGAGTAGGTAAAAATTGGGCGTTCTGAACCCACCCCCCACTTCTGACCTTGACCTTGAACCTATCTCTCTCTAACACATGGTGACCTTGAATCTATCTCTGTCACGTAAACTTGGCAACACCGCATTCTCAAGGTCAACAATATGGCAACACCGCATTCTCAAGGTCATCAATATGGCAACAATGTTATGACCTTGAACCCAAGGCCACTCTTCAAGGTCAGCAATATCGCAACAATGCATTCAAGTCCATGCTCAAGGTCATTAAACACCATTCAAGGTCAAGCTGTAGATATATATAGCAGGTCACATGTATTGAAAATTCAAAATGTGTGTAGAAGCTAGCTTGCAGAATACGTGCTTGACAGAACGAGTGTTATCATTTCGTAATTGGAAGGGTGTACAAACTCCAAAATCTTTAGCTGAAGCCGGATTTGTCTATACGGGGCGTGAAGATAGAGTAGAATGTTTTTATTGCCCAGTGAACATTTTCAAATGGGACCCGTCGGATAATCCAATCGTAGAACACCTGAAATGGTCACCACATTGCGTGTTTGCAAACGTGTTAGCACCCATAAACGTTGAAAGCGGTAGAGACGTTTGCGGTTAAAAGAAGATACAACATAGAATATAACACTAAGGAAGATGTTGCCAATCAAGGCAGTAATATTATTAGCAACCTTGTACGAGGGTGTAGTGTACGTTGCAAAACTCCCAGATACAACAGCAGCTTTTATTTCCTATGACTTCAATACGAGTGTTTGGTATGGAATGCAACCAGTGACGTTGCAACAAACGGGAATGTTTAAACATGAGGTCGGCAATAGAACGCAAGAAGTACGATTCAGGGTCAAATTCGTGTACCCAACACATACTAAGGACAGCGAGTGGCAAACCATCGGGAATAGTCCGGTGGAACAATGTAAAGTCAGCAGCGAAACGTGTTACGCTTCTGTGATGACCTTGGGCACCCTGTTAGTTGCAGTAGTTGGTGTAAGCATGGGGACATATTGTATCGCTCGTTATCGTTACCACTAAAGACCATGACCTTGTACCCCACCCGTCAACTAAGACCATGACCTTGGATCCCACCCCTCAATTCAGACCATGACCTTGGTTCCCACCCGTCAACTCAGTATATATAAACGCATACGCAAGAACACTTCAGTAGTACAGAATTTACGCAAGAACACTTCAGCAGTACAGCATCATGAACGTGGTAGAGGCAACCGTTTTAGTAACATTCGATTTCGAGGACGAGGACGATGAAATGCGGGACGAACAACTATATGGTGGGAACGTCGAGAAAACTATAGACCACCACAAAGAGGCATTCATTAAACGTGTCAAAGAGAAGCGTGTTCTTGAAGCTGGTTATCTGGTGTTTGCGCTAGTGACGTTTGCATATTCAATGGACTTAAATGGGGAAAGGATATGGTTTGACGGAAAAAGTGGGACAGCGTCAAAACAGTTGGAGGAGCCGTTACACGAATGGTACGATGCAAATATAAAAATGCCTATAATGAGATATATAGAGGAGTATAATTCGGATAAGCTTCGAATGGAACATTTGTGTCGTTTCACCATATTAATAGCGGAGAGTTAAAGTGCTGTTTATAGGCTAGTATAAGCCGGATAAGTTTCGAACGGAACATTGGCGTCGTTTCACCATCTTAATAGCGGAGAGTTAAAGTGTTGTGCTGTTTATGTAAAGGTGCAGAAACAGCCAGTGCATTATTTAGTGAAAAGTACGCCGAGGCTTAACTAATGTATTATTGAAATCATTGTACTCTGTAAACAAATACAAGGTTGTAAATTGTAAAAGATAAATGTACTCTGTAAACAAATACAAGGGGGTAAATTGCATATGTATTCAGTTAAATAAACCACGTATTTATCCCATTATATCGTTTCATTTAAGACCGATCTCCGTCTCTTTTAGAGATTAATTTAACGATTAAATCAAAAGTGAAACTAAGATTTAAAAATTTCATACCATTTTAATTTCAATTAGATTCGTACTTAACTATGAAAGTATGCAGACGAAAGATCAACACAACCTCAAGGTAAGAACTACACCAGACAGTCAGGAATGTGCAGACGAGAACAAAGAAATTCCACAGACATCGTTGAGAACAGATGAAACAAGGTCAAGGAGATTGTATTTACACAGAAAGGAGTGGCCAGACAGTCAGGAATGTGCAGACGAGAACAAAGAAATTCCACAGACATTGTTGAGAACAGACGAAACAAGGTCAAGGAGATTGTATTTACACAGAAAGGAGTGGCCAGACAGTTAGGAATGTGCAGACGAGAACAAAGAAATTCCGCAGTCGTTGTTGAGAACAGACGAAAGAAGGCAAGGCCAACGAGATTGTATTTACACAGAACGGAGTGGGAGCACAGATATATCTATACCTTCCAAGCTGCAGCACTCAGTTACAGTTACAAGTTAGTTAGTTAGTGAAAAT
The DNA here is from genome assembly GCA_929113105.1 of Agrypnus murinus. Classification (NCBI taxonomy): domain Eukaryota; kingdom Metazoa; phylum Arthropoda; class Insecta; order Coleoptera; family Elateridae; genus Agrypnus; species Agrypnus murinus. Next base: position 12,612,795 of record OV816027.1, read on the forward strand.
GAATAACGCAAGTGGTACAGAAGGTTCTTCGGCAACGTCAACAGTGGAGGTCAACCGACCAGCATCTAGAGGATCATCAGTGTGGAGTGAGGATACTGAGATCCTCGTTGTCATCGACGTTGCTCAGGTAGAGGACCTGGATGAGACGGAGCAAGAACCCATGGAAGAACCCATATTATTTTAAAATCGAAAAAGATTTTATTTTGGAAAATTTTTATATTTACAAGTATGATTTGGATCACAGCTGATGTGAATAGATGCTGATATTGACGATGGCGGTCAATGCAAATTATTTCAAGAAGTGGATTCATTGACATTGGGAGTGTAAATTTTTCTTACATACAAGGTTGGTCGTTATAAATATTGTTACCCATTGGGGACAAATTTATAAAACGATTTCTATTTCATTTTTGTCAAAGTTAAAAGGGTTCTTTGTGGACAAAGTTTGTTGTTTAACAATTTCAAAGTTTATTTATTTCAATTGTAACCAATTTATTTGGTTGAATTTAATTTATTTGATGCTGTAACCCCCATGTCAGGTTCACAACCACCCAAGTTTCATTTAAACATACTAAAGGAAGATTATTCCTTTTACGATTTTTAAGTAACTTGTTTTTCCTTTTTGATAAATTTTTATTTAATTTTAATAAAATAAAGATCTGTGGTTTTTAATTTGTAAATGTGTTTATTTTTATTTTGATGTGGATGCAAGTGGTAAATATTATATACAGGGTCAAAAATAATTTCTCGTCCAGACGCAACGTTCTAGGTGTGACTTGTAGCAAGTTCTTTTCTTCCAGGTGCAGGAGTTGGTAAGATTTTTTTAAATTTTTTTTATCTCATGCTCAATCCAATTAAACCTGAGTTAGTCTATTGGAAAAAGAAAAGATATTGGGTTGATATAAGATATTTAGTAAATATCATCCCAATGCATTCAAATAGTTTTTTATCATTATATGCGAGAATGTGTCGTTTGAGATTACCTATTCATGAACATTTATACTCATAACGTACATCGAAATGGTTTGTTACTACTACGCATATGCAACAAATGCTTTTTGAGGTTACATATTAGTTGTTTATGCATAATCACATTCTGCTCTATTTGGGAAATAAATACTAATATTATTATTAACCGCTATGTGAAAGCAAGTGTCGTTTCAGCTGATCATTTCGTAAACATTTATATTCACATAAATAACATATAAATGGTTTCTCACCACTATGCGTGGCCATGTGTCTCTTGAGACTATGTTTTATTGAACATTTATAATCACATATATTACATACAAATGGTTTCTCACCACTATGTGTGAGCATGTGTTGTTTAAGATTATCTATCCGCAAACATTTATACTCACATAAATTACATGCAAAAGGTTTCTCACCACTATGTGTAAGGATGTGTTGTTTGAGTTTACTTTTTGTTGTAAATTTGTAACAGCATATAATGCAAGCATATGGTTTCTCACCACTATGTCTAAGCATGTGTATTTTAAGACTACGTTGTTGTGAAAATTTATACTCACATAAATTACATACAAATGGTTTCTCACCACTATGTGTGATCATGTGTTGTTTGAGTTTAGTTTTAGTTGTAAATTTGTAATTGCATATATTACATGCATATGGTCTCTCACCACTGTGTGTAAGAATGTGTGTTTTAAGACTAACTTTTTGTGAACATTTGTAATCGCACAAATTACATTGAAATGGTTTTTCACCACTATGTATAAGCATGTGTATTTTGAGACCATGTTTTTGTGAACATTTATAATCACATACATTACATGCATATGGTTTCTTGCCACTGTGTGTAAGCATGTGTGTATTGAGGCTATGTTTTTGTGAACATTTATAATCGCATAAATTACATACAAATGGTTTCTCATCACCATGTATGAGCATGTGCTGTTTGAGATTATACATTCGCGAACATTTATACTCACATAAATTACATACAAATGGTTTCTCACCACCATGTGTGGACATGTGTTGTTTAAGTTTACTTTTTGCTGAAAACTTGTAACTGCATAAACTACATGAATATGGTTTCTCACCACTATGTGTAAGCAGTGTTTTAAGACTACCTTTTTGTGAACATTTGTAATTACACAAATTACATTTTAATAGGTTTTCACCACTATTTGTTACCATTTCTAACTTAAAGTGAGTTATTATTGTAGATTTGTAACCACATATATTACATGTAAAGTATTTTTCATTTTTATGAATAACTAGGTGTTTCTTAAATGTTGTTTCTTCAGGAAATTTTGATTGACAGATGCTACATTGGTAAAGTTGGTCGAAATTAACTTGTCTGTGATGTTGCAAAATTCTGGTTTTGCTTAATGGCTTCTCTTCACTCTCATTAGTGTGAAACTGAGTATTGGTGGCATAGTTTTCTATTATTTCTGCTTCTGTTTTAATATCACTTTCGTTTTTGATTATGGCCATCTCATTAATATCTATTGTACCAGTATTTGTAAAATTACGGGAACCTATAATAAACAGAAAGTAACATTACTTGGTAATAGGAAAAGTAGGGTGCTTTTATACAAATACCTGTCATGTTTCAAATGGTACAATCAATTTTAATTAACTTATTATTATCTCTTATGTATTACGAAGTTATTTGTCAACCAAAGCTTAAGAAGAGATTTCCACGCTCTGTGTTATAGTTAACAACAAAGTGGATAAACCAAACAATGTATAACATTAGGGCACTCATAAGGTTTGAAGATCATGCATGTTTAATTATTCTTATATAATACTAACTCTTATTTCGTATATTAATATTTATCATATTAATTATAGCTAATAATTATAATGAGCCCTATTAAATATCTATTGTTGAATGGCTACCATATTTATCGCCGTGTCTACTTCCATGCTAACGTGAGTCGAATTCATCAGTGTTGCCAATTCTAGTTCATCACGAGTAGCTTCATATGTATTTCTAAAAATCTGGAGAAGGGGGTACCAAATATAACTCGAAAAAAGACATAAAATTAATGCGTTTGTAAAACGTGAAATTAACGTCTAGCTATGACGTCATTGGTCTAAGACATTACCACGTCATATTTACGTCATAAAACGACGGGTTTACGTTACTCAGTGGTGAGTTTTTACGTGCCTCTGCTACCTGGGGTTATACAATAACCGGGAAAATCGCAAAATCTGCTCAAACTTTGCTCGATTCGAAATGCAAAATCGTGTAGCAATTTTTGCAATCAAAGCAATGTCAGGGCATTAAAAACTCTTTCAAAGAGTAATTATTTATAGAACCAATTAAGGCAAGAGTTGTATATCTAATTTAATTTACTCTTTACTTTAAGTTTGTTGTTATGCATTAACATTGGTAATGTTTATTTTCTTGTTCAGATCAAGGTTTAGATGGAAGAACTAACAGTAACTAAACTATTAAAATAAAAACTATTAAACTAACTAAATTATTAAATATTACATTAATTTTGTTTGTCAGTACTGCTGTAGAATTATAAAGTCATGTATTATTATTATTATTATTAATTCTTCACTGGCAATAAATTTTTCAAACCGTCCTTTATTACTTTCAATATTAGTAATTAATTATTTCTATATCCAATTCTTTTTAAACTAAATTCATTCTATTGTAACAGATTTTATTTAAATGGTTTAATCCATCACATTTGTTTCAGATTCTTTGATATGTGGGGCAATTTTTTATTGGTGGTTTGAACCACATTTTAAACACTCAGTGGTGTACTAACTGGCTGAAGCTCCCACTCCCGAAAATTCTTTAATAATGTAGATCATTAATGTCAAAATCTAAGTATTATTAATCGTAATTTTTATAGAGTAGCCCCACCCCAAAAAACATTCCTAAATACGCCAGCGTGTACAATTACTAATAAAATTATTTTTGCTTATCTATTATTATGAACTTGATGCTTTGTCGTGTAGAACTGTCATAGTAAGTACTTGTCTATTGTTTCAACTTCTTCTATTCCCCTTTTTAAGAAATGAAATGTTTCGTAGGTTACATTCTTTGCTGGCACAATTTTTTCTTCAAATCTTTGCATTATTGCTTTACAATTAAATTTATTTTCATTCCACATGAAGGTGTTGTATATTAAATCTAACAAGATGTGTAGTCGGTTATGGAAGATTACACAACTCAACACTCTCTTCGCCAACTTATTTATTAAGAGAGCTATATCAACCTTACAGTTTGAAAGAGTATAGAATGCCTTTATTATCCTACAAAACATGGTCATATAACACTCGTGCCTCATCCAGATCACGTCACCGGATCTGCACCTCCATCCTGTACACTCGTGAATCATCCAGATCACGTCGCCAGGTCTGCAGAAGTAGACTGGTTCATTTTTCATATTTGCTGATTTAAATTCTAAAATTAAAAGTATTGGTATGGTTTTGATTATGATTATTGATGATTCATTATTATATTTATAAATACTATACGCCGCGAAGAACATACTAGAAGATTCCCGGCCCATCTACGATGTTCGAGATATATGACACATGGACGAGGTAATACACGAGTATGTTCCACCGTTTTCTAGAACGTTTATATGGGGGATATAAATCGACCGTGGCGCATTGAAGAGAATCAATTAGTGTTCAACCGGTGAATGGAATAAATGTGCTTTGTGTAATTAGTAGTCAAGTATTAGTAAATAAATAAATCTTGTAATAATAAATAAATAGTCCTTATATAATCTACTTTACGTTTCTAAACATCTAGCATTTAAGCTCGTTAAATAGTTTTATAATTAATGTGTTAAATAATTAGTTAAGATTAAATTAGTGTATGTAATAGTTATTTATGGTACAAGTGAGTTAAGTAAGATATTACCACGAACGAAAAATTTACCCTCGAGGGCCGGCAGGCCCGAGAGGGTTAATTTTTCTGAGTGGACAATATCCTTAACTCATGCGTTCCATACAAAATTTTATCCAACACCGCTTTATTTAAGTTTCAACATCGAATTTGCAATGTATAGTTAGTCTGTAGTTTTGACGGTAATAAATTTAATACTCTAGCACGATGACTGAATTTTAATAATATTAAATAACGTAAGCTGGTGATTGGTTGTTATCTTTGAAGGAGTGAGTTTTTTAAAAAATAACGTTATAATGTAACATAAGAGTAAACAATCACTTTCCTTATTTAAAATGACCATAGTAAACATGGTATTTATATAGAGGTGTTGGATAAATAGTATTTCTCTTGTTAATAGACGATTAAACAGCATTTTCGTTATTATTATTTAAAAAAAAACGTTACAATATATTTGTATTTGTCCTATATTTATATACTTATATTGAGTGTTTAGTTACAATATTTTTCTTCAATACATTACGTACAAAAGTAGTTTTTTAAAACTACTTCTGGGACTATTTATGTTTATTCTGTGAATTTATAGTATTGAATCTGTAATTTTTTTTTATTGAATAAATAAACAGTATTACTATTAATTAAATTTATAATTTTTGATTGAAAAGCAAACAATTTCTTAACATATAACCTTTAAGGTTTAAAATTATTTTTTTCGTTATTGTGCTTGTACCATTATATCCTGATGTTGTGCCATTTTTCGCTTTTTACTTTTTCTTTTGTTATTTCAGTTTTTCTTATTAATTTTCTGATGATTACTGTGGCCAACATTAACATATGTCTCTGTAAACATCACAATAAGACTCGTTATATAAATCCAAGCATTTACACTTATTTATGCATGCGGGAGCGGTGTATTTAAATGTATTTCACTCATTAACATAGAAAGATGCTTTTTAATATTTGCGTTTCTTGTAAATTTGTAACTTCATATATTACATTCAAATACTTTTTTATCATCATGTGTGAGCATGTGTTGTTTAAAATTACCTATTCGTGTACATTTATACTTGCATATATTACATTTAAATGGTTTGTCATCACTATGTATAAGGATATGCTTTTTAAGGTTACTGTTTGTTGCACATTTATACTCACATAAATTACACTGAAATGGTTTCTCACCACTATGTGTGAACATGTGTTGTTTCAAATTTCCTTTTGTTTTACATTGGTAATTGCATATATTACATTTAAATGGTTTATTATCATGTGTGAGCATACGTTGTATCAGATTAACTATTACTGGGCATTTATACTCACATACATTACATCTAAATGATTTGTTACCACTATGTATAAGCATATGCTCTTTGAGACTACTTGTTTCTGAACATTTATACTCACATAAAATGCATTCAAACGGTTTGTCAACACTATGTGTGTGCATGTGTATTTCGAGATTACTTTTTGTTGTACATTTGTAACTACATGTATTACATTCAAATGATTTTATATGTGTGAGCATGTGTTGTTTGAGAGTACCTATTCGTGAAGATTTATACTCACATAAATTACATTCAAATGGTTTCTCAGAACTGTGTGTCAGCATATGATGTTTAAGTTTATTTTTTATTGTAAATTTGTAATTGCATATATTACATTCAAACGGTTTCTCAGCACTATGTGTGAGCATGTGTTGTTTAAGATTATGTTTCCATGAACATTTATAGTTGCATAAATTACATACAAATGGTTTCTCACCATTATGTGTAACCATGTGTCTTTTGAGACTACCTTTTTGAGAGCAGTTATAGTCACAAAAAGTACATTGAAATGGTTTGTCAACACCATGCATCTGCATGTGAATTCTGAGACGACTTTTTGTTGTACATTTGTAACTGCATGTATTACATTCAAATGGTTTCTCACCACTGTGTGTGAAAATGTGTTGTTTGAGCTTAGTTTTTGTTGTAAATTTGTAACTGCATATATTACAAGTAAATGGTTTTTCACCACCATGTGTGAGCATATGTAATTTAAGACTATATATTCGCAAACATGTAAACGTGCATATATTACATTCAAATCGTTTATCACCACTGTGTGTAAGCATATGTTGTTTAAGATTATCTTTTTGCGAGCATTTATGCTTGCATATATTACATTCAAATGGTTTTTCACCACTGTGTGAGAGCATGTGTATTTTGAGATTACTTTTTGTTATAGATTTGTAACAGCATATATTGCATGCAAATGGTTTCTCACCACTATGTGTCAGCATGTGTTGTTTAAGATTACATAATCGCAAAGATTTATACTCACATAAATTACATGCAAATGGTTTCTTGCCACTATGTATCAGCATGTGTTGATTAAAAATACCTTTTTGGAAACATTTATACCCACATAAATTACATAAAAATTGTTTCCCACCACTATGTGTGAGCATGTGTTGTTTAAGAGTATCTTTTCGCGAACATTTATACTTGCATAAATTACATACAAATGGTTTTTCACCACTATGTGTTAGCATGTGCATTTGAAGGTTATTTACTATTGCAGATTTGTAACCACATACATTACATTCAAAATATTTTTCACTTTTATGAATATGCATGTGTTTCATAACGTTAGTTTCCTGAAGAAAGTCTGATTGTCCAATGCTATATTGGTCAAGTTGGTCAGAATTAACTCTCTCGTGACGTTGCAAAATGCTGCTGTTGCTGAATAGCCCATCTGCAATGTCAGAAGTTTGAACCTGAGCATTAGTGGTGCAGTTTTCTATTATTTCTGATTCTAGTTTGATATCGTCTTCGATTTTGATTCTGGTCATTTCAGTAATTTCCATAGTACCAGTATTTCTAGAATTATCAGAACCTGCAATAAACAAACTGTAATTATATAGTAGTAGAAAGGTGAGATGCCTTTACAAATACTTGTATTATTGTTTTAAATAGGCTAAATATTGGGTATCCAGTAGTATAATTGCGTTTTTAATTGGTCAGTCATCACCATGGAATATGTTCGTCATGTCTCTAGTGTCTTTCTACACCTTTTCTCATATTTATATATTAAGTATATAACGAGTGTTCGAAAAAAACTGGTCAAGTAGCTTATGGAAAAGTTTCAAACATAGGGCACAGTTTATATGTTACAATTGGAACATAACCCTATTTATGAATGTCAGAAAGCTACAAACTAATTAATAAATGAAAATAGGTAAAATGACGTTTGACATTTGACATTAGAGCTCCAGCTGTGGCTCTAGTCACGACATACGGTAACGCTGACAAATGCAAACACCAGCCAACTTGACCACAGGTTTTTTTGAACGCTTGTTATCTATTGCATGTATTTCATAAAGCCTGTTATAAGATAAAAGTAAACTAAAGAAAGTGAGACAGATGTAGACGAGAATAACATTAGCTATAGGGCGTACAAGGACACAAAAAGCCTCTATTGTGTCACCACCACGTTGCACTCTCCTAGCCGCTCTTTGACCTTTATATTTTGACTTAACAGTTGTCAGCACTCAAGCTCCCCCTTTTGGAGTTAGCTGCATTCATTTATCTGCCCTTTATCAAATATTTTCAAATTGTAATGATGGTTGCATAAGCACCCATCATAAATCATTGATTTATGGTCGTTGTCTTTATAAATAATAAAAATTATGTTTATTTACATAATTACTATTACTATGTATTTACATGAACTAATTTGCTCAAGAAAAATCTTAGAATTTTTAAATCTTCTAAATTAATTGTAATTAACATCAAGAAATCAGCATAGTGAGGTTTGATGCTTTTTAATGAGTCGAAAGAATATATCTAAAAACAATTTTCATATTTTATTATATAGATAAGAAATTCTTTAATATAACAATACTTTGTCGATATAACTTTACTTTTTACCAGATAGTTTTTATTTTTTATAAACATTTTTTATTTGAATGAATATTTTTCAAAAGTAATATTGGTTCCATAGTGATCTAGGAGGACAGCAAGGCAAATATGATGCTATTTTTTATACAGGGTGATTAAGGTTGTTCCGCATTTTATTAAAGTAAAGTGTATTTCTCTCTCCTCTCATGGAAATAAGAAGAAAAGTTTATATTAACATGAGTCCAGAAATGCCTCCTTATCGAGATACAGGGTGTTAAAAAACACAACAAAAAACAGATTTTTCTTAAATTACTCGAAACTGCTTGCGAATTAAGTATTGAAAATTATACGATATGTTTGTATGTCTATGCACCATAATATGGACCAGAGCAAGCAGTTTTTCCTCCAGCAGTTACGAAGAGTCCTCTGGTGGTAATGCAAAAATATTATGTAGTTTTCAAAACTTAATTCGCAATTAGTTCCGAGTAATTTAAAGAAATTATTTTGTTATGATTTTAACGCCCAGTATTTCGATAAGGAGGTATTTGCGGATGTTAATATAAACTTTTCTTTTTATTTTCAAGAAAGGAAATAAAGATGCGTGACTTTTGTATACAAGATATTCAATTAAATATCAAATTATTCCTTTATAATTCAAGTTTTATTTGTTTCAATTGTTTGAACAAATTACTAGTGACAATGAACAGTTCTGAACAAGAGTGTCGCCTTACACAATTGATTTTCTTAAGGGAAAGGAATTAGTTTCAGTAAGCTGCTTCTGTTAGGCCATTCATCTGTTAGGCACAAGTAAACTTGTACTTTCTATTCAATTATATTCGAAAAAGGGTTTCTATCCGGAGTTTGCTATCTTTATTTATAAACTGTTACTAATATTTTTAAATTGTTATCTTCCTAAAGATCTAAACAGAATCTTTTTATTTTATTATATTTATTATTTAATGCAAATAGGAATGTTTATTCCTTTCCAAAGAATTCTAGCTTGCTATGTATATAAAATAATTTTTATAATTCTTCTATATTGTTTGTATTTGTATTCAGTATTATAAATTAATTCCTAAAGTCTATTTATTATAGTATTTTTTTGTATTTTTAAAATTAAATCCTGCATAAAGCCTTTGTAAGATTACTTAAAAAAATATATTATTTCCTGTTTAAATAGGACTTTCTCCATTCGTAATAAAAATATAAAATTCGGAACCTGTCAAAGTTAGTGTAATATGCTAAAATTAAAAAGAAATCCTCTTACTTTATAATTCAACCGTATCAATTATTATTTATCTCTCCATAGTATACGTAATTACGTATTGTCATGATTTTTAACATGCAATAGAAAGTATCCGCCCATAGGGAAAATTTTTACAACACTTTATAAGATGGGTTGCATAACCTCAAGGAGAAAAATATTTAATTTTAATAATTCTTTTATGAAGCCAAAGAAGATTTTAATTTAATAAATTTACATTCTAGAACGCACTAGCCAATTAAAGGATAAATGATGATTTTAAGATGTATTTTAAAGATGATTTTTCTTACAATCTTGGCAATTGTTCAATGTTCAGCTAACGATGTGAAATCATTACCTAAATAAGTAAGTAAAATAAAGTTGAGGCCATTTGAAGACAAATTTTGACCTAAAACAGACAAGGAGCATGGTAATGATGATTTATGCAAGTATTTGCTACCTTACCTGATTTATTGATTACCTGATGTTTTGTTAAGCAGTTTCTTAAGCACAAATTTGAAATAAATTTTAATATAGAAAATATCATTAAAATAAAATGCAAGTTTGTATGTTTTGCTATAGCAATCTGAAACTAGGTAATGTAGTTACTATTTTGATGTTATTGATATCTAAAAGCAAGTAAATAATGTTTATTAGGATATAAGGCTGGATTTTGTCAAGATAGAAAGATGTAATTGGGTAATTTTAGGTAATTAAGTTAATTTTAGTTATCTGATAGTTGTGTAGGAAATGTGCTTTGGTTGACTTTTTCTAGTGACCTTATTTTTTGTCAATACAAGTGTCATATATCATTGAAAATTCCTAGCTATCTATTTATTAAATTCGTTTAAAGAATAATTAATAGTTATAGACAATTATGTGGTACTGTTGTATTTAGTTTTAAAAATTCTTTTGTTTTGCACCAAAAATATCACTATAGCCTTCTTTTGTTTCAAAAAGGGTATAAAAAGAGCGACCAATTCAATAACAGACCCTCTATTATTTTAGATCTTTCAAACAGCGCACACATGTTGAACAAAATTTTGATATTTTAAGGTTATGTAGTGAGTTCTATAATTTGTAAACAAACCAAACGTCAAAACAATGTTAAGCTACCCTTTGTTGAAATGTCAAAGTGGTCAATAATCATTGAAGATACATATTTGAATTTGACCTCTATTTTTAATAATAATTACATCTAATTGATATAATATTCAGTGTTGTGAATTTATTTGCGGAATAATATTTAATTACGATAAACAACTTTTATTTGGATAATGGAACTTTTAACCTTTGTTATAATTTGGATGTTTGAAGGAAATCTAAAAACTTAATCATTAAATGGTTTTACGATATTTCAAACAAGCAGCTGGATTTTAATTTTATTTATTAATAAATTTTTTATTATTTGGACATTATTTAAAAGAGAGGTAGATGGTTGTTATTCCACCATTTTAGTATTTAAACCATATGAAAAATATAGTTTTGGTGTTTTGTAACAATGATAGTTAGTAGATTATGATGGTGCCAAGAATATTTCTCCTCGAATAAAAGGCATTTGATGATCTTGGGATAGATTTTTCATTTGATTCTAAATAATTTCCAATAACAGTACCAGAAGTACATGAAACATGGAGAGTAGTAGAAATGTCAATCAAGTAGTACAAATGTATTGCAAAACAGTTCTGTACTGCCCAAAGCAGTATTTTTGGTCACCTTACTAAAACAGATCCAAATATAGGTTTTAAGTAAACCAAACTATAACTTTAATTGCTTACCCAAGAGAAAAAAAAGCATATTACACAATTAATAAATAACTACTATTAGCAGTCATTATTTTGAAGTATAGGTAAAAATAAAACATTTTTGTTTTTATTATCTTTTAATATTTATTGTTTCCTACAAGTTCATCTTTTATTACAACACATGCACTCTATAATTTGTCAACATTTCATACAAGGGGTTACATTTTAAGACTAACCAGAACCAATCACCAAGAAAACAGTACTGTACTGATAAAAACAGTACTGTACTGATAAAACCAGTACGTATGATCACCTTATTCAAATGGTTTCTCATCACTATACGTAAACAGGTGCCATTTGAGTTGATGTTGATTTAAATTACCTGTTTTCCAACATTTATAATTACAGAGTAAATTTGAATGATTTGTCACCAATATGAGTGAACATAATATGCTTTTTAAGATTACTTTTCACTGAACATTTATAATCACATATATTACAGTCAAATGGTTTCTCACCACTATGAGTGAGCATGTGTACTTTAAGATGACTTTTTCGTAAACACCTAAAATCGCACGAGTAACATTGAAATGGCTTCTCACCACCATGCGTGACCATGTGTTGCTTTAGGCAACTGCGTGTTGTAAATTTATAAGCACATATATTACATTCAAATTGTCTCTCATCACTATGAGAAAGCTTGTGTTGTTTGAGATTACTTTTGTTCGTACATTTATACTCACATAAATTACATTCAAATGGTTTCTTACCATTATGTTTCAGCATGTGTTCTTTCAGACGAGCTATTCGTGAAGACTTATACTCACATAAAATGCACTCAAATGGTTTGTCACCACTATGTGTGTACATGTGTTGTTTGAAACTACTTTTTGTTGTACATTTGTAAATGCATAAATTACATTCATACAGTGCTTTACTACCATGTGTGAGCATGTGTCGTTTGAGACTAACTATTCTCGAACATTTATACTCACATAAATTACATACAAATGGTTTCTTATCATTATGTGTGATCATGTGTTCTTTGAGACGAGTTTTTCGGGAACATTTATACTCACATAAAATGCATTGAAATGGCTTTTCACCACTATGTGTGTACATGTGTTGTTTGAGAGTACTTTTTGCTATAAATTTGTAATTGCATATGTTACATTCATAAGGCTTCCTACTACCATGTGTGAGCATGTGTTGTTTGAGGCTATACATTCGTGAACATTTATACTCACATAAATGACATTCAAATGGTTTCTTACCGTTATGTATGAGCATGTGTTCTTTGAGACTAGCTGTTCTTGAACATTTATACTCACATAAATTACATTCAAATGGTTTGTCATCACTATGTGTGTATATGTGTTGTTTGAGATTACTTTTTGTTGCACACTTATAAATGCATAGATTACATTCATATGGTTTCTTACTACCATGTGTGAACATGTGTTTTTTAAGGCTATCGCTTCGCGAACATTTATACTCACATAAATTACATTCAAATGATTTCTCACCACTATGTGTGGGCATGTGTTGTTTGAGATTACTTTTTGTAGAACATTTGTAACTGCATATATTACATGTATATGGCTTCACACCACTATGTGTAAGCATGTGTGTTTTAAGACTACCTTTTCGTGAAAATTTGTAATCACACAAATTACATTTAAAAGGTTTTTCACCACTATGTGTTAGCATGTGATTCTTAAGGCTAGTTTTTCCTGTAAATTCGTAACCACATATAATACATTCAAAGTGTTTTTTACTCTTATGAATAAGCATGTGTTTCTTAAAGGTGGTTTCTTTCAGAAATTTTAATTGACAGGTGCTACATTGGTAAGGTTGATCAGAATTAACTAGCCTGTTATGTTGCAAAATTCTGGTGTTGCTGAATGGCCTCGCTTTACTCTCATTAGTTTGAGTAGTACTGGTGGGACAGTTTTCTATTATTTTTGGTTCTATTTTGATATCACTTTCAGTTTTGATTATGGCTATCTCACTATTATTCATCGTACGAGTATTTGTAGAATTTCCAGAACCGGCAATAAACAAAAAGATGCTTCGCTTGATAGTAGGAAAGATGGGCTGCTTTTGCAAATACTGCTCGTGTTTCATATGGAACAATTAATTTTACATGACTTATACTATCTCTTATTACGTATTATGAAGTTAATGGTTAACCAACGCTTTAGCAGAGATTTTCAGGTTCTCTACTATAATTAACAATAGACTAGATAAAACAAACAATGCATATTAGGGCATCCATCAGGTTTGAAAACCATGCATGTTTAATTATTCTTACAACTAAACTTTCTTATATCAATACTTATCATATTAATTACAGCTAATAATTACAATGTATAACTGTACTATTATTAAGTATCTTTTATTGGGTGAATATTATTAAATTACTTATAATCGCCATGTGCACTTTTATTATATTATTAAATATCTATTATTGTTGAATAGTTATTATTTATTATATTAATTAACTCCCTATGAAGTTATTACTATTATTATCGCCGTGTCTACTTCCACGCTAACGTGAACCTAAAATCAGATGCTTTTCCAAATTGACTATTTTATACAATTAATTTGAGCGGTTAGTTTTTTTTTGCTATGCACATTCAAACTCATATCTTATAAATAGAATAAAATTAAAAAACAAAAATTAAATAAAAAGGCAATAAGAAAAATGTTTGTGATTTTCTTCTTTTGGATTTGGATGCCATTTTTTACTTTAGAGTAATTACTAATAAGGGCGCTTTATTACGTGCAGAAAGTGTCGTTTCCGATCAATTTCCTTCCAGTTCACACACCTTCAGGAATGAGAATAGATTTGCTCGAGGTCTTAAATTGTAGATGAGGGATAAAATTAAGGGCTGATATTTTTTATGGGTGGATGTTTTGTAATGATTGATACAGAGCCCTTTAAACTTTGGCAACTTTAGGTTGTTATTTTAAACAAGTTTAAAAGTTTTTCGAAAATTAAAAATATGTCATAACTATTATTGGAAATTCAATGGAGAATGTGTTTATGAATACCGCATGGCGCTATCACCAGAGTAATTATTAAGCAGAATGTTACAATATTGATACTGTATGTATTTTGAAAGACAGGTTAAAACCTGAAAGTTCTAATTATTTATTTAATGATAGTTCTACAAGAATTCTCTTGCGTGGTTAAAACCTTAAAAGGTTGTTTTGTATCTCTCGGAGATTAGCACTTGAAACAAAATATACATATTTCTTATTACATTATTAAAAGTCCTCTTTCAGACTCTTTAGAAAACTTAAATACTATTTTTTTATTATTTCACGCCTACACTGCGGGAGAACCAACACCTAAGGTCATAATTATGTCCCCTATCTAACATGCAACACGAATACACACCCCAGAGTTGAGTAACGGAATTTTCCAATTAGAAAAATCCCGTCGCTCCGAGTGGGACTCTAAAACCAGCGACCATTGGAACACTGACACTACTCGTCCACCGCCGGCCCTAAAAAACCTCTGTCATTTTTCAAAATGAAGGTTTTAGCAACATAATGCATTAGGAAAATAATCATGAAATTACATGTTATACCCTTCCAGTCTCGTTATCTATCGAACGTTCCAGGTATGGGTAGTACAGTACAACTTCTCTTCTATTGCGCCAATTTGCCTCTTCTCGATACACTAAGCACCAGAAAAATGCAATAAATACCTTAGCCCCTTAATACCTTATAAATACCTTATACCTTTAATATAGAAAAAGCCTATTAGCAATTAATCAAATTCGTTATATTTGTATTATTTGTAAATCCTAAATTAGATATAAAGAATCAGGCGAGATAATATCGATCATTACAATGAAGAATGAATTATTATTAATATAAGAATGCATTATTTCATAATGAGCTTTTTTTTATTATTTTATTTATGCGTATATGAAATCTAAAATAATTTCGAAGCCCCCAAATTTTCTAGGCCCGCAGCAACTGCTTCATTTGCTTGTTGGGTAATCCGCCACTGGTAACCAGTCAACTGTATAGTCTCTGGCTAATGTGTACCCATGTACTGATCTTTCGAAATATTCCTTAAGGCAATAGGACGCGCTTATCCCACATTAAATGATCATTAGAAGGCGCGTACTGTGTCTCGACTACTTTTACTAACGTCCATATACGAAACATCAGAAGGAAATAGACCGAGTTATTTGTATTTGTGAAGCATGTTAAACTGAACAAATGTGTAATATTTGTGTAAATAAATGGCATTAAAAACAAAACTTCGTTACTATATGTATTAAAACATTCAATTTATAGACTAACTACATTTAATTGAATCACATCAAATATTACCCCCTAATCTATAAACATATACATAAGTAACTACCCATAATTCTATTTTATGCAAATTTTGTTGTATAAAATAACAATAACGAAATTAAAGTAAAAAGCTGCATTGCCCATCTTAGTTCCTCTCAGTTATTAGGCTAACGCACTATCTTTGTCGTCTAATGTCGAATTCTAAGTGTTCTTAAGATTTACAATTGCCCATATAAGATGCAAATACTAACGTCGCTCATTTCTCATAATAACATAGTTGGCCAACTGATTTGTTTTTCGTATCTATTTCTTGGCCGGTCTCGGCTTCGGACGCTATCGGCTGTCGGTTGCAGTCGAGTGTCCTTCCGTTCGATTAGGAAACGCACGGTAGGATAAACAAATAGAAATTGATTCTTTATTACAGAAGTTTTTTTGAGCAATAGAATAAGAATTACGTTAAGATCAATTCGTTTGGAACGTGGTCGCGTCCTATGCTCTTAATGCGCACATCGAACCGAAAGATCTCTGGTATGTTTGTCACATTTGGTACGCTCTATCTCTACGATCTAAATCTGCATTTTTTGCCTAAAGACATTTACAAATTGGTTTGTTTTAAAAAATACACGTAAAGATTAACAGAAAAAACGACAGTGTATTAAATTCACCACAGTTAGTTAAACTGCATTTGCTTTTGTGGTCTAGCATTTTTAATCTAATTATGTAGAGTATCGACGTACAGGAATATTTTAATAAAGCCTGTTTTTATTTTAAAGACCTTTAGGGGCCGGAAGTATAACGCAATAAATTTTTAACTGCTTTATGGACCAATATTCAGGTTTCTTTAATGATTTACGGTTGACACTTGGAGCCGTGTACTGACTCATTATCATACTTACTGTACTTCTTCTTCTTTCTCATTTCCTGGTGCCTTTTCAGGCGTCGGATTGTGGGTCCAGTCCTTTTCTAACCCATTCCTTCCATGCTTTCCTGTCTGTTGTTAATCTTTTCATCTCAGAGAGGGATTTCCCTCTTGATTTCCCAATGCCTTCGATTTGTTCTATCCAGCTCTTTCTTGGTCTTCCCCTCCTACCTCTCTGCACCTTCCCCATTTCCATTATTCTTTTTACCAGGCTCTCTTCTCTCATTGTAGATAGGTGTCCAAACCAGTTTAGTTGTTTTCTTTCTATTCCTTGCGTTATCGGTGGTTGCTTCGCGATCTCTCTTATTTGTTCGTTTCTTACATGTTCCCACGTGGTTATTCCCGTAATTCTTCTCATATGTTTTATTTCTATAATTTTCAAATTTTCAGCTGCGTATGTAATTGTCGGTGCCGTTATTGCGTTGTGGATTTTTGTTTTCACCTCTGTTTTAATTTGCTTGTTCCTAGAACTGTTTTATTTATTGAGTAATAAATCCTCGTTGCTTTATTTGCTCTGTTGGCTATTTCGGTGTCTATTTTCCCCTCGTTTGTTAATATAGATCCTAGGTATTCGTACGTTATAACTTTTTCTATCGGTACTCCCCTGCAAGTGATCTCTGTTTCCTGTTTTTTATTAATTGCCATTAGCTTCGTCTTACTTATATTGATCTCCATCTTCATGTTATGTATCTCATTGGCCCAGGTATCTATTAGATTATGAATGTTTTCTTTCGTGTCTGCTACTAAGACCACGTCATCTGCATACAACAAGCTACTAATTGTTACTGACTCTAGGTTTTTGAATCCCACTACCGTCTTCAGTTCTGTTTTGCTCTTGATTATTTTTATTATTTTATCTATTATCAACACAAACAGTAATGGACTTAAGCTGTCCCCCTGTTTTATGCCTCGCTTCATCTCAAATATTTCTGATTGCTGTCCCGCTATTCGTGCTTTGCCTTTTGCTGTGTTAATTGCACTTCTTATTATTCTTATTAGCTGGTGTGGTACTTCTAAGTGTTTTAATATGCCCCATAACGCCTGTCTTTTTACCGTGTCGAACGCTGCCTTTAGGTCTATAAATACTATATATAATTGTTTTCCTTCCTCTATCGTATTGTATATTGCGGTTCCTAATATGTATATCTTTTCATTCGCTTGCCTTCCTGGACGAAACGCCGATTGCTCCTCCTCAATTTTATGCTCCACATAGTCTCTTAGCCTTTTTTCTATTATTCTTGTAAATAGTTTGTGGGTCGTCTGTGCTAAGCATATGGCCCTATAATTCTCACATTTTGATGTCTCTCCCTTTTTATAGATTGAGACTATTAGGTTAATTTCCCATTCTTCTGGTATTCTTTCCTGTGTCCATGCTTCCTTAAATAGGTTCCACAGCCATTCCTTCCCATCTTCTCCTAACCATTTTATCATTTCTGGAGTTATCTCGTCTTCCCCGTTCGCCTTTCCCATTTTCATCTTTTTTATTGTTTCCTGTAGTTCTTCCCTTGTTATCTCCTGAATTACATTTGTACCTGTTTCTGTTTCCTCCCTCTTCCTCCGTTACTTCTATGAATTTATCCTCGTAAAACTCTTTCCAGGTTTCCAATATGACTTTCATTTCCGTTTTGATTTCGTTGTGTTTGTTTTGTATCGCTTTCAGTTCTTTCCTGTTTGACCCTCTTAACTTTTTTATGGTAGTCCAGAATTTTTTTGCGTCTACTATGTAGTTTTCATTTATATCTTCTGGAAATTTTCTCCAGTTCAACTTCTTTGCTTCATTAATCGCTTTTTTTACCTTGTTCCTTTTTTCTATGTAGTTTTCCCGGTCTTCTCTTCCCTTCCTTCTTATGTACGCCTTCCATGCTTGCTTCTTTTCTTTAACTAGTTTATCACTTCGGTCCACCATTCCGTCCTCTTTAGGTTTTTACTAATTTTTCTTCTTTCGCTGCCCTTAAGGTTGTTTCCTTGAATATTTTCCACCTGGCCTCCAGCACTTCCTCTTGTCCTTCTATTCTTTGGTTGCTAAATAATCTGTTTGTCACTTCTTCGTACTTTTTTTGATATTCTAGCGTTTTTAATTTGTAAGATGCTATTTTATTGTATTCTTTTTCCTCTGATTTAATTATTTCTGTAGCGAATTGTGCTATCACTCGTTTGTGGTTTGTACCTAGTTCTGCTTCTTTTCTTGCTTCCATATTTTGGATTGCCTCACTGAGGCTTCTTAAATGTACGATATAGTCTATTGCACTCTTAGCATTCCGTTCTTCTGCTACGAAGGTGTAAATATCTTCTTCTTCTTGTTTCCACATTGTATTACCTATTATTAGGTCATTGCTCTGGCAGAATTATATCATTCTTGCTCCGTTCCTGTTGACTGTTTGCTCTCCCTTATCTTCCATGCAGCCTAAACCCCTGTTTATGTATTTTCCCACTCTAGCGTTCTAGTCTCCCATTATTATTATTGCTTCTGTTTCTTCTCTTGCTTCATCCAGCACTTCTTGCAGCGTATTATAGAATTCTTCCACCTCTTCCATTGATGTCCCTTCTACCGGTGCGTATATTTGTATTAAGTTCGTTATTTGTCTTAAATTCATTGAAACGGCCATGATTCTTGAGTTGACTGGTCTAAATTTTCTGATTTGCTTGTTCATCTCTTATGTCATTATTATTTCCACCCCTTCACTTGCTCTTTTCTATCTTTACTCCTGAATAGTATAGCCTGTGATAACTGGTGATACTCATTACTCCTTCTCGCTTGTTCTTTGTTTTGCTTATTCCCAATATTTGTATTTTGTTATCTTTCATCTCCTCTACTAATTCCATCTCTTTGCCTACCAATGTGTTGATATTCCATATCCCTATTCCTATTTTCTTGCGTTCTTCCTTTTAGTTTCCTTTCTTCTTTATTTTCCCTTTGCTTCTTGGTTTCGTGTCCTTTTCCCTTGCTTTTCGTTATAATTGGTTCCTTGGATGTTGTAGTCCATGTTGTTGTTTTCAAGTTTTTTCCTACTTCGTTTTCCTGTATTTTTGCTTTTCGTCTTCCTTGAGTCAGTCCGGCGTTCATTTCCTGTTAGTTTTTTGGAGTTTGTTGGTTTCTGTTTGTCTTTGTAGTGTTCTTAATCGTTTTATTTAAGTCATCCTCTTTGGCTCCTTGTTTTTCTGTGTGTAAGGGTCGAAATGATGTTTGTGTCCAAATTTTCTTTTTTGGTACTGTTCCCTTGGATGGACTACTTTCTTCATCTGTGGATCTGCCTCTTTTCTTTTGTTCCTCTGTTTCTTCCTTCTTCCCTTTTTTCATTGTCATTTCCTGTTAATTCTTCTATCTTCCATTCTTCTTCATTTCTATTAGCTTATCTTTCCTGATTACTGCTCTTGATCCGATTTTCCTGGCGTCCATCATATAAGGGAGTAGTTGCTTCTGCGTTTCTCTTATCTTTTTATCAAGATCTTCATTCACTCCTATTCTTGTACCTGACAATTTTTTTGTTTCTCATAATCTCCCATTTTCTCATAATTGTTGTGATCCCTACCTTTATTGGCCTACTTTCGTTTCTTCTCCGTTCACACAGTCTGTTGATGAAATCAATTTAATTTTCTCCTATTTGTATGTCCATATTCTTTCTTACTACTTCCAGTACTCTCTCTCTTAGGGTATATATATATCTTCCTCATTGTCTTCTGGGATTCCAAACATTATCAAGTTTCTTTTCCTTAGTTCGTTTTCTAGTTTTCCAATCCTCGTTGCCTGATAATTTATGGTCTCCTCTAATTTCTTTATTTTTTCTGTTTGTTCATATTTTTGTTGGTTTCATCGATTTTTCCTTTAACCTGTATTAGTTTGTTTATAATATCAGCTAATGTTACAATTTTTTTACATCTGAAATTATAGAGTTTACGTTAGGATATATTTCCCGCACTTTTTCCGCAACTCTATGCATTGCATGGGCAAGACAAGTTAAGTGGATCATTTTTTCGTACAGAACTTGTAAGCCTGCTCCAGCCTTGATCATGTACGGTGCAGCGTCGGTGATGAACAGGAGTACTTTGTTGTACTGTATGCCGTCCGGCCACAAAATAGCCATCGAATCATTAAACAATTTTGCCACAGAACAATGATTGGTGCTCTTGAAAACGTCCATTGCTAATAGATAGGATTTGGGATTGTTCTCCGAATTTAAAACGCCAATTATAACGTTAGCCATGTATCTGAAAACAAAAATTTGATTTTTATTTTATCGAACTACATAATTAGTCGGTTACAAACAATTAGCGCAAAACAGTTATTTAAAAAAATTTATATTTTAATCAAGCAAAAATATTATTGTGATTAAATATGTAACTAACAAAATAGAAAATAAAACATCCGTAAATTGCTCTGCTGTCTTTAATTAGTTAAATTTTACTAACAAAACGAAGGAAATGAAATCTCTAAGCACCTTCCAGTAGTGTCAGTAGATTCGTCAATGGAAACCCATGTATAGTTATTCGCTACATGTTTTCTAATTGATTTTATGGTCTCTTCGTATAAACGAGGTAAATAATTTTTCCTGAGCGTAGACTCGTCGGGTATTGGCATTTCTAAAATTTCTTCCAGAAAATTACGAAATGCTGAGTGATTAATTTTACTTAACGGGATATCTGCAGCCACTAATGCACTATATAGTTTTTTATTAAATTCGATTGATTTGCTGGACTCACCGCGCGAATTATTAAGGTACCCCGGTAAGAATGTTTTTTTTTTATTTCAGGGCAAGACACTTTTGATGTCGAACCGTGTTCAGATGTTGTGTAACTTGAAAGCGTTTCGTTGCAGTCACTTTATCGTCGCACACTGTACAATACAACACCTTATCGTCAGTTGTAAGAACACTGAATTCCTTAACATAACTTCGAAGTGTAACAGACACAGACCGTTTTTCTTTACCCATCTTTACACTCTAAAATTTCAAACTGAAATGCAGTTTGCAATTTCTGAACTGTCTTAATTGAAAGATTACAAACTTAGATTAGTAGTAATTACAAGATTAGTAAACAGAAGTACAGGCAAATTTTTCTATGAACCGGAAGTTGTCAAAGGGTCTTTGGAATTTCCGAATACCTATTTATCACAATACCGCAGGATGTAAGTATTTAAATTTTAGTTGAAACTTTTTCTTTCTTAGAAAATATTAACAAGTACACAGATGGTTAAGGCAGTAAAATATTTTAAAGCCTAGTATTTAACAATAAGCTTAAATTATGGGTTTCCCCTAGACTCAACTAAGCCGCCCTTGGTTGGTTGTCTAAAATGCTAAAATTATTTAAAAAATATTAGAAATTTCATAATTAAAGCATGTAAAACGCTCAAAAAGTGGTAAAACATGCACACTCGTTCAAAAATGCTAAAATATGCATGCATTTATAAAAAACACCTAAATATGCATTTATATGCACTTTCAAATTGACATATGTGATTCATATGTGGCTTAAACATGTAGAAATATAACTCTGCATATGTTTGCTATAAGCAGAAAAAACATGCAAATGCATAGAAATCCTATACCTACTAATTACTATTGGAAGTTATTTAACGTTGAACAATTATTTTTATAATTATTACAAGTTTAATGACTTACCAATTCAGTTTTTCTTTTTAGTTTCTATTTTCAACACTAAGCACCAGTTTTATTTCTACACTGAACGTGTCAAATGACATAAACGTCACGTGACTGTGTATCCAAGGCACACTAATTATAGTTGTTTCAAAATAGCGACACCCTTTACATCGACTCCTAACATGAGAATACTTATATCACATAATTTATAATCAGAAATAACTGTTTTAGATTAATATAGTTTTTAATACATTCTATAGAAATTTCTATTAATAGTATATACATACCTCATAATTCTTATCCAGTACATATAGATTAAGTAAACCGTTTCATATATTACTATCCAATAAATTGCAACATTTTATAACACACTACAATTGTTCTTGGAATTTCTAAAGCAGGTACTTCCAGAATTTGCTCATTGAAAATAATGTACGAATTGTATACCAGGAAAAAGCAAACAAAAGGAAGATTATTTCTTGCTTTAAATGCATATTTGTAAAGGTTGCTTTAAATCTAAAACAGATTCTATTACAAATTTCCATTGTTCTGCTAAACAGCTTTTATAAATTACTAGTAGAAAAGGAAAGTACTCAATACAATTCATTTTATTTATTTTTTCTAATTCTACATTTTGGAAAAAATATGTTAGTATATTGCAATAATTACAAAACAAGCATAAAATAACTAGTAAGAGCTAAAATATATTTTCATTACTTTCCATCATATATGATTTCGACAGAAAATATGTCACTTCTTACACCTGTATATTAAATCAACCATAGAAGAAAAGGATTTTGCTTCTTTTAAAACACAATCAGCAAAGTGCTTATGTACGATTTTTTGAAGCGATATGTTAACCTTAAACGTATTCAAAAACGTTGTAACTGCATAAGTATTACATGTAAATGGTTACTCACCACTATGTGTAAGCATGTGTGTTTTGAGATTACGTTTTTGTGAACATTTATAATTACATAAATTACATTCAAATGTTTTATCACCGCTGTGTGTGAGCATGTGTTGTTTGAGTTTACTTTTTGTTGTAATTTTGTAACTGCATATATTACATGCGTATGGTTTCTCGCCACTATGTGTTAGCATGTGCGTTTTAAGACAAACTTTTCGTGAACTTTTGTAATCACACAAATTACATTTAAACGGTTTCTCACCACTATGTATGGTCATGTGATGTTGTTTCAGATTACTTTTCCATGAACATTTATACTCACATAAATCACATTGAAATGGTTTCTCACCACTGTGCACAAGCATATGGATTTTTAGATCACTTTTTTGAAAACATCTATAATCACAAATATTACATTCAAATGGTTTGTTACCATTATGTATGGCTAGGTGGTTTTTGAGACTTCCTTTTGATTTAAATTTTTGACTGCATATATTGCATTCAAATGGTTTATAATCATTATGTTTGAGCAAATGTTGTTTAAGATGATATGTTCGTAAACATTTATACTCACATAAACTGCATTCTATTGGTTTGTCATCAATATGTGTGTCCATGTGTTTTTTGAGACTACCTCTTGTTGAACATTTGTAACTGCATATGTTGCATTCAAATGGTTTCTTACCACTATGTGTGCACATGTGTATGTTTAACTTACTTTTTGATGTGAATTTGTAACTGCATATATTACATGTAAATGGTTTCTCACCGCTATGTGTAAGCATGTGTATTTTGAGACTATATAATCGTGAACATTTATAATCACATAAATTACATTCAAAAGCTTTATCACCACTGTGTGTGAGCATGTGTTGTTTGAGTATACTTTTTGTTGTAAATTTGGAACTGCATATGTTACAACCGTACGGTTTTTCACCACTATGTGCAAGCATGTGCGTTTGAAGACTGCCGTTTTGTGAACATTTGTAATCACACAAATTACATTTGAATGGCTTTTCCGTACTATGCCTGAACATGTGTCGTTTGAGATTACTTCGTGTTCTACATTTGTAACTGCATGTATTACATTCAAATGGTCTCTCGTCACTATGAAAAAGCACGTGTTCCTTAAGGCTACTTTTTCGTGTACATTCATACTCACATAAATTACATTTAAACGGTTTCTCACCACTGTGTACGAGCATATGGATTTTGAGTTCACTTTTTTGCAAACATTTATAATCACATAAATTACATTCAAATGGTTTATTACCACTATGTATGGATAGGTGCTTTTTGAGATTTGTTTTTGTTTTCAATTTGCATTTGCATATATTGCATTCAAATGGTTTCTCATCATTATGTGTAAGCAAGTGCTGTTTAAGAGAATTTCTTTGTGAACATTTATACTCACATAAATTGCATTCAAATGGTTCGTCACCGTTATGTGCGTGCATGTGTGTTTTGAGACTACTTCTTGTTATACATTTGTAACTGCATATATTGCATTGAAATGGTTTCTCATCACTATGTGTGTGCATGTGTACTTGAAGATTACCTTTTGTTGCACTTTTGTGATTGCATATATTACATTCAAATGGTTTATCACCACTATGTGTGAGCATGTGTCGTTTAAGACTATTTTTCAGTGAACATTTATACTTGCATATACTACATGCAAATGATTTTTCACCACTATGTGTAACCATGTGTGTTGTAAGATTACCTTTTCGTAAACATTTGTAATCACATAAATTACATTGAAATAGTTTTTCGCCATTATGTATAAGCATGTGTGTTTTAAGACTACATTTTAGTGAACATTTGTAATCACACAAATTACATTGAAATAGTTTTTCGCCAGTATGTGTAAGCATATGTGTTTTAAGATCACCTTTTCGTAAAAATTTGTAATCACACACATTACATTGAAATAGCTTTTCGCCACTATGTGTAAGCATGTGATTTTTAAGATCACCTTTTCGTGAAAATTTGTAATCACACACATTACATTGAAATAGCTTTTCGCCACTATGTGTAAGCATGTGATTTTTAAGACTACCTTTTCGTGAAAATTTATAATCACACAAATTACATTGAAATCGTTTTTCGCCACTATGTGTAAGCATGTGCGTTTTAAGACTACCTTTTCGTGAAAATTTGTAATCACACAAATTACATTGAAATAGTTTGTCGCCACTATGTGTTAGCATCTGCATGTTGAGGTTAGGTACTGCTTTAGATTTGTACCAAGTGTATCATCCAAAGTGTTTTTAGTTTTATGAATAGTGGGTTTCTTTCGTATTGGTAAAGTTGGTTGAAATTACCTCGTCTGGATGTTGCTGAATGGTCCTTCATCAGTTTGAAAACGAGTTTGTCGTCACAGTTTTCTATTATTTCTGATTTTGTTGTTGATTATGGTCATCTCATTATTTTTCCACTGTATCAGTATTTGTAGAATTACCATAACCTACAATAAACAAAAAGGTTCACTTGGTAGTTGGAAATGTGGTGTGCTTTTGCAAATACTAGTCATACTTCATATGGAACAATTAATTTTAAATAACTTATTATTATCTCTTACGTATTACGCAGTTAATGATTAAAACCTAGGAGAGATTTCCATGCCACGCACTGTATTATGTTCGTCTGCGCTGCGATAAGTTGTTCCGGTTGGCCACAGTAGCGTATTTTGTTTACAAAAAGGTCTCAGAGAGCGCATTCAGACAAAGAAAGCTATAAAGCGCTACATATTTACGCACTTTGCTACAGCGCTTTATGTTGGCTGAACTGCACCGATCGGCTGTTGAAAAAAGTCCCTTTAGTTTGACACCTAACCTCAAGCAGTAAATTCGTTAAGGTGGCCGATTTGCAGCTATTTCTCCATAAGAACAAACAACGGTTAAAATCATAATGTATTGCAGACAAAGTGTTCAGAATTTAACAGTATAATATTTGATCCTTTCCGAACAACATATTATAATTTAACAACAAAAGAACAAACATAAATTATGTTAAAATACAATTAACTAAGCATTGTATATTTTGCTGCAAATTTCGATGTATTATTGTATTTTTCGTAGAAATGACATTGATTACACTGCTCATATTGCAATATGACAAGCACTGTAGGTCATATTAATGATTTATATTCATCCGATATAAATATGGGGTTTTATTAATTTAATTAACCATTGTTTGTATTTTACCCATTTAAAGCAATGTAAATCGATAATTTGAAATGAATTAGACAGATGACGCATCGATTCAATAAATGAAAATTTAAATTCTTTTACTCAATATTACTTTCTAATAGCGACTTATATCATTCTAACTAAGGAGTAAAAGCACCAGTAATGTTGGCCACATTGGAAGTTACCAGATTTGACATTCCGTTTATAATAAATCTTAGGTTTAATAATAGCAATGCACAAAAATATTGAAAATCTAATATTAATTTGATAATAAGCATTCATTTTATGTAAAGACGATCATATTAATATAATATACAGCTACGAAATTATAATTTTTATACAACTTTTTATTAAATTTACATAACAAAATGCATGTAGTAATTTTTTCTTTATTAAAGTTTGTGTCAGGTTTGCTTCACATCGCACATTTTACAATAAACACAACACACACAGAACAATAAACTAATAATAGTAGCATTGACACAAGCTTACTATGTTTAATTGAATTTTAGATATATGTAAATATTGTAAATGTTAAAAATTCAATATTTTGATTTTTTAATAATTACTTATAACTGAATATTTAAATGTTACATGACTACTTTTTCCAAATAAAAAATAATAAATAACTGCTTTAACAAATTACTGCGTAAAATTAAAAGTAAATAAAAAATTTCCTCCATAGCCACCAAAGGAGGAAATGTTCCCAAGTCGCGTTCCCTCTTTGAATTGCAATGCTTATTTTCTGAATTAGGTATGCTTCGGGCGCAGTTCTCTTGAAATTGTAGCCAGCCGTCTTCCGATAGAATCCACAAAATCTAAAGTTTCTATGCTCAAAGGGCTCATAGTTTCCACTGCAAATGGCACGAAATAATAGTTTTGATTTATTATATTCTTATACTTATTTAACTTCTTCAAAACTACATTAGCTTTAGCTTACAAATTTTCTAGCTGATATGAAGGAAAGATTTAAATATGACGGAGCTAAGGTATCACTGCATGTGCTATCCCAAATCAGAATTTGTTCATTTATCCATGGGATAAGAGTCATTCAATCAGGTCTCTTTCCCTCGTCCGTTGTAAGTCCAGTTGGTGCCAGGACAGAAGGAAATTCGACTGATGCCAAGCTCCTTTTTAAAATATTTAAGGTTGAAATGACGGGCTTATTGACCAGTACTTTTGGAGTAATTAAGTCCAAGGGTACCTTGACTACCTAGTTCTGATCCACAAATAAATGTATGCGGAACACATACGTATGTTACATTCAAGCCCTAAGGCAACAGATATTCGGAAAGTATTGTTAGCTAGTAATGTTTCAATAGCTTTTGAGTGGATGACGTTCAACCATGCACCGGATTCATTTTCACAAGAAGCTAAATATCTAGCGTTATCAATTTTATTTTCAAAATTAAAAGTTGAACAGGTAGTTTTAATATTCATGAGATCCCAATTATTCTGAAAGAAAGGGACAACTGGAATAAGAGAAGCCTCGTCAGGGCATTTAAGTTTCTATTATTCCAAATCATCCTTGTAGTACGCGATTTTTAATTGATCGGTGGGTATATTCGGTAACATCAGTTCGACCAAATTAAAAGTCGCATTTCACAAAGCAAGAAAGGCTGGGAGAACAATATTTGCTACTTTACGAACACCAATTCCTCCGAAACTAATTGGTAAAGAAGCTATTTGAATTGCGTTCCGTCCAAATTGACGTTGGCAGTGTGTGTATCGATTTCACAAATAGTGTTAGGAAAGCTGCAAACAGGACAAGTTCAGAAAATGTAGGTTAATTTAGGGATTGCAAAGCAATTACGGAGTAAAAAATACGCCACGTGATTATATAATTTTTTTAGACGCGTGAACAAAACCTCAAGTTCTTCAATTTTGCTAGCTAGTAGTGGCTGACAGGAAGGTTTCTGAATTGAAGCCCCTAACAAACAAAGGGTATCGTCAGATAATAGTTTTATTCCAGGTGATATTTTCTTTGAATTCCCCTTTGATCGTGTCATCCTTACCAGAACAAAAGTAAATCTCGCACTTTGACGGGTCTATTTTCAATCCCAACTGTTTGCAATGTTTAATTATGAGTTGAAAGTCCGACAAGACATCTTGAGGTAAATCTCCCAGTGTTTCGTCATCTAAATACCAGATATTAAATTCAGATTTCAGACACTCAATTATAGATTGAATAGCTAAACCGAATACCATCGGACCAGCCGATTCTCCGTGCTGAGCTCCCACTGCAGAATGGTGTCTTTTCCGAAGAAAAGCAAGGATGGCTCAGCGTAACACTGGAACATGAAAGTAGTAAAACTAAGCCACCACGGCACATTTTCTTATAGGATTTAACATGGGCCCAAAAAAACTACTTTTCACTTCCGGTCTGAGTCCGACCGCTGACGTCATGAACTTTGTAACGAACTTTTGCATCCGCTCCAAAATTTGAAACAGGATGTAGCATCCGGTCCCAAGCATCCGGCCTAAAACATTTTCAGATGCATCCGGTCCAGAAACAGGATACGACATCCGCTCCAAAATTTAACGGACTTTTGCATCCGGCCCAAGCATTTTCAGAAGCATCCGGTCCAGCGTTGAAACAGGATGCGACATCCGCCGAGAGAACACAGGTAGATTCAGAATAAAAAAGACGAGACATTCTCAGGAAATACATCAGTTCATCATCCACAATCATCAAATCAATATCTCAAAGTTCAGTGAAGCGCTATAAGTAAGTATATGATTTTTATTATAATTTTTATTTATTTCGATTCTAAGGCCGCAGTCTCACTGCAGCCACTACCACCCACTACCACCGACCACCACCAATTAAAATAATTCCGTGCAGTCCCACTGAAGCAAATAGTGACCACCAGTTTCATGTAAAATCTTAGATTTCGCGCTTGTTTTATGCTCATTTCCTTTTGAAGTACACATATTTCCAACTTAGCAAGCTTACTGTTATTATTGTTTCCTATTAAACGAGGTTATGTGCATTGGTTTGTTTACTATTGTCGCGTTGCGTTTAATAAAATATAATAAACCAAATTGGAAAAATATTAGAAATTGGTCGCTTATGTGACGCCAAAGCATGTCCGTGGTATTTAAATTCAAATAACCAGACGAACTCTGGTCATATAATTCGATTGTCGATTTCGACGGGAGACCACGACTTGTCCTAACACATTATTAAATTTTTCTCAGGTTATGTTGTCAAAACAAATCGTCAAACATCAAACGTTAACATTACCAATCATTAAAAACGAAGAATCAGTGGACAGGAAATGCAAATTTTTAGTTATTATCTTCCTCACTGGCGCGTGCGCATTTGAACCACCGCTGACCACCAACCACCAAAATTCGAACAAGTTCGAAATTTCAAACTGGTGGTCACCGTTTGATGGTAGTAGGTGGCTAACAGTGGTTTAGTGGGACCAGCGGCATTGATTAGTGCATGTTTAAATTTTAGTTGATGGCAGTGGGTGGTTGACGGTGGCTCAGTGAGACTGCGGCCTAATATGTTTAAAATTTTTAATATGTTTTAATATTTTTTATTTCGATTTTCAGTGAGTCAACTTGATATGAGCGAGTCCCTGACACCAAGAACAAAGGACCAACACAGCGATAACGTTTTAGATAAATTCCCAACAGCAAAAAAGAGTAAATATGAAGAGTCGAAAGAAGTTAAATACGAGGATCCGCAACTGAACTCCCAAAAAAGTTTTTGGCTAAACAAATCGAGGACCAAGTACATTGCTACAGGATACAACTCAACAGAGTCATCCAGTCCAGTATTTTTGCCCTTGATGAAAAAAGGGATGGTAAATCTGATTTTTTGCATATTGATAATAATGAAAGTTGACTTTTCTTAAGCATTTTTTAAAATTATGTTTGTAAAAAACAAATTTCAATCTCGTCTGAGGTTATTGACAAAGGATACTACGTTTTTCTGATTTTTTTAACATTTTGCATAAATACTTTTAGGACAAATTTCTCAACTTACCATATGCAAAAAAATATCGTGTGCAACACGTTAAAGTCTTTTCTTTCACTCATTTGCTTGATAAACACGTGAAAAAAGTATGGCTTTCATAACTAGTTGTACAATATACTATTCTATAAGCATTTATTAATTTATATCCATTATAACCTATATATAAATAAATACTTAACCTATCAAAATGTAGCTGTGCTGGAAGTATCAGCTTGATCCAAATAACACTGCTTTAGTTTTTGCCGGCTAATCCCCAATAAGGCGGAGAGGGGCTGGGTAATACAAGATATAAAAGATAAAAAAAAACAAGCTCCACTTCGTTTAAAAACAATGCTTATTACTAAAGCTTCAAGCTTATCAGACAAACGAAGAAATAGATCTTCTACTAAAATATGGGCAACTTCCAATATTTTGGTAGTACCGTACATATATACTTACAAATGACGAACTGGAAAGCAATATTAAAATCATACAATCATAAATAAATAATAAATAAATAAAACACACGTAGTGAAATGTAAACTTTCTAAGTAGGGCTTTATTTTAATTGTAACTATTGTCTATTGTGCAGATCAAAAATTTTAATGTTTAATAAAAGAAAAAACGGCGAATGGTGATTTGTATCACAGTTAGCTTAAAACTACCCTAAGACAATTCCACTACTCGAGATCTCGTGTTGCTCTTAAAATTAACATGCATGAATAAATTTGTACACATTTAATAATATATATAAAGATAAATAAAATGACAGAATACATACAAGTTTAGACAAACATCCCACCATTCGAAGACCCACGGCTGTTTTATTTAAAGCCTTGCTTAGGGGTTTTCGTTTCACCCTTCAATATCTGTTGTTTTGTTCCGACCCGGTATATGTACAGATGTAGGTACGGACCCAAAGGGGAAGGACCTTCTAAATGAACCCACGATCAGAGAGGCAGGAACAAGAATAAACGAACAACAAAACCCAAAAGAAAAAGACCTACAAAGAAATCACCCAGTATATTGTATTAATTTTAAATATTTGAAGATTTTTACCTTTCTATAAACTGAAAGGTCTTTTACAATACAATTCCCTCAAGGTGACGGCTAGGGAAATAATATTACCTAAAATAAAAAGACATTTGTAAGATTTTATCACATTGGAGAAAACAAAAAAAATTACCTAAATGGTTAGAACCAGAACGTAATCCGTCTAATTTGACGATTGATCGCATATAACTAATCAAGCGATCATTCTGTTGAATGCGAGATTTATTCCGCTAAAGCCAATTAATATCCAAAATCAAGTTTCTAACATATCTCGAACATTCAACTTCTAGTACCAAAACCAGCCATTTTGTTCTATCAACGGCACTATCGAGAGAGCGCTTAACCGAGCAAGTATGACTTTACGATAAACAGAAAAAAAGGGAAACCCAGTGACAACCAAACAACGGAGAAGCTTGGTTTTAAACAGTGACCATCAAACAAACGATGGGTTGTGAATTTCGACGTTATACCATAAAACAGATTTATTTTACAGGGAATTTAAAGTAGGTATTTTCTGGGAGCTATCGGCAAGTAAATTGTAAAATTGGCGCCATTAATTTTGCGTTTGACCTTGGTAGCAAGCAAATTGTCAAATCCTGCGATGTCAAACAAACGCCGGATCGCATGTGGCGCGAGACGCTCGTATTTGTTTTACCAACACCGACACAAAAACTGCAAGATATGCCCGGAAATAAAATACCACAAAAATATATTTTTTTAAATGAAATATGTACACACCAAGCAGCAGAAAGGAGATCAACATCAACCAATGTTTTGCAGGATTCACCTTCTCCTTCGTTGCGTTATTTTTCATGATCTTTACCGACACCGGTCACGTGATGCTAGAACACTCGGAGTTTCAATTTTTAAAATGTATGCACCACATCTGTTTATTTTGTTTATAAAAATGCTTTAGCCTGTAGCAATAATAAAGCTAAATATCAAGTAATATTTTAGCGCTAAGTGTGCAAGATATTTTAGGTTTATATTATTTATTCAAGTTCAGTGAATATACCTATATGTAATTGTAAACTTATTGTAAAAATTTTGCGAAAGAATTTGTCAAAATTCTGGTCAAAATTTTCACAATTCTCGTATGTGTAAAAAGGGTCTTACTTAAATTTTTTAAAGAAATTTGTCGACGTCTTTGAGACGTCATAACTCTATATTCGTCATACTGGCATGACGTCATTATAACGTTATAATTGGACATTCGTCATCAGCCACATGTCTAACAAATCAGGTAAATAAGACGGCACTCTGCTTACTGGGTAGTTTATTGAAGGCATGCTAATTTTAATTAAACTATTAAACCTAGGTTACAGTCATTATTAGAGTAAGACAGCCCCATTTTGAGGCCGATTCCATTTTAATATTGTGTTTAAAACTTATATTTTACTACAAACTTTACTTTAAAATGGTACTTTAAAATATTATAAAGCCCATATTTGATTATTTAACATTATATGTCTCTGTGTTTTATTACTTTTATTTATTTGTTTTAATCCTTTTTATTACAGCTTATCCATGTATATCTGTTTTCCATTACTTACAAGAGCTTGTATTTTTTTAGAACGGAGTGGCACTTGTTTTATTTGCTATTCATCTGTCTCAGCCACTCTCCGACAATTCTGGGTTCAAACTGATACTTCCAGTACATCTAGTTATCTGATCCAATTTTTTGTGGGTTCAGTTTTTAAATAGCACTAGCCCGTTGTGGTTCTGTTAGGTTATAAAACATTTTAATAGAACAGCGACGTTTTATACATTTAGTGTTAAATGTTATGATATTAATTGTAAAATGAATGAGGTTGTTAAAAGATAGGCTTGGTAAATTAATTTTGGAGTATTATTAGTGTTATTTATTAAATAAATAACAACCGTTTTAAAATTATTATTTGGCAATACTTATACAGTGACAGTGTGTCCTGAAAAGTTCTTCATGTATGGAAAATTTAGTTATATTATCAATTTCTCAGAAAAAACTTATTCTTCATAAAAAGTTTGTGGTTAAGCAAGCAGTAATTTAGCTGCCGCCACCATTTATGTATAATAATAATAATAATAACTTTATTTCCATACTTAGAAAAAATAGTACAAAAACGAGGAACTGTGGTACAGTACAATAATGTACAGGAGATACCTACAAAAAATTCTAAATATAACCTTGCATCCCTTGCAAAAGCAGTTTTTAAATTTTTTTTTTTAAATCTGGTATTACATATTTGTAGTAGTATGCTGCCAAATCTTTATCAACCAAATTTTTCCGAATAAAAAAATACACTTTTATACGATACACTTTTATATCTTACATTTAATTCAAATCTAGCATTTTTTAATTTTACGTTTTAATAACATTTCTATTTGGTACTATGGATCCCAATCCTTCCATGTATTCTTTTTTATAATAAAACTTGTTTTATATCGAAAAATAAAGTATTTAATAGAAATATATACTCCGTTTATTCTGAACAATATCCATTTAAAATGAATACATGGATTTCAATTCTTTGTATTCAAATATCTTTTTGAGCCCTGTATTTGAATCCATTTTTCAATAGTGTATTCAGTATTTGTATTCGAATACCGTTGTTTGGTATTCGACGCAAGACTTATAATATTACATTGAAATAATCAAGTTCTTATTTATCATATGTGTGAGCATGTGTTGCTCAAGATTATCTATTTGTGTACATTATACTCGCATATATTACACTACTCAATATGTGAAAGCATCTGCTTTTTAAGATTTTTTTAACCATACATACTATACACTCACATACATTACATCTAAATGGTTTGTTACCAATATGCATAAGCATATGCTTTTTGAGACTACTTGTTCATGAACATTTATACTCACATAAAACACAATTGAAATAGTCTGTCAACACAATGTATTGTGTATATGCATTTTGAGACGACTTTTTGTTGTACATTTGTAACTACATGTATTACATTTAAATGGTTTCAAATGTTTGAGCATGTGTTGTTTGAGAGTACCTAGTCGTGAACATTTATACTCACATAAATTACATTCAAACGGTTTATCACCACTGTGTGTGAGCATGTGTTGTTTGAGTTTACTTTTTGTTGTACATTTGTAACAGCATATATTACATGCAAATGGTTTCTCTCCACTATGTGTAAGCATGTGTGTTTTGAGACTACCTCTTTGTGAGCATTTATATGAACATAATTTACATTTAATTGGTTTTTCACCACTATGTGTTAGCAAGTGTTGTGTGAGACTGTTTTTTTGTGAAGATTTATACTCACATAAATTACATTAAAATGGTTTATCACCACTATGCGTAAGCATGTGTCTTTTGAGATTTGTCTTCAACGAAAACGTATACTCACATAAATTACATTTAAATGGCTTCTCGCCAGTATGTGTAACCATGTGTGCTTTGAGACCACGTTTTTGTGAACATTTATAATCACATAATTTACATTCAAATGGTTTCTCACCACTGTGTGTGAGCATGTGCTGTTTGAGAGTACTTTTTGTTGTACATTTGTAACTGCAGATAGCACATTCATATGGTTTCTCACCACTATGTGTAAGCAGGTGCGTTTTTAGACTACCTTTCTGTGAACATTTATACTCACATAATTTACATTCGATTGGTTTTTCACCAGTATGTGTTCGCAAGTGTTGTTTGAGAGTGCCTTTTTGTGAACATTTATACTCACATACATTACATTTAAATGGTCTCTCACCACTATGCGTCAGCAAGTGTCTTTTGAGATTTGTCTTCAGTGAGCACGTATACTCACATAAATTACATTTAAATAGTTTCTTGCCACTATGCGCATAAGAATTATTATAACCTCTTTGTGTAGATTTGCAACTGCATATGTTATTACATTCAAAGTGTTTTTCACTTTTATGAGTAAGCATGTGTTGCTGGAGGTCGGTTTTCAGCAGAGATTTAGATCGACAAAAATTACATTTGTAAAGTTGGTCAGTATTAGGTCGCATGTGATGTTGAGAAACTATGTTGCTGGTAAATAATGGTTCGTCTTCACTCTTATAAGTTTGAGTCTGAGCATTCGTAATACAGTTCTCCATTATTTCTGATTTTATTTTGATAGTGCTTTCATTTTTGCTTATGGTTATTTCATCGATATCCATTGTACCAATATGTTTGTAAAATTATATGAAGCTACAATAAACAAAAAGTAACTTCACTTGGTTAGTAGGAAAAGTGGCGTTTACAAATACTTGCTACTTTGTATTTGGATATCTCAAAACGAGTAGGTACGAATGACATCTAAAAATTTTCAAAAGTATTTTGAAGTTTATAATAATATATAATGGTTAATCACCGTTACAAAGCGGCTGCAAGAGCTTGTCACCTTGAGCACTGTTGACTACTGAAAGCGCAT
Organism: Agrypnus murinus; assembly: GCA_929113105.1. NCBI lineage: Eukaryota > Metazoa > Arthropoda > Insecta > Coleoptera > Elateridae > Agrypnus > Agrypnus murinus. Next base: position 12,648,868 of record OV816027.1, read on the forward strand.
ACGAGCACGTTCCTTAAATTTGTAGTGGGATTTTTTATGCTTTCTATTTTCTAAAGCAACAGAAGTAAGCATAACTACATCCTTAATTGTGTGCTGTAGTTTGATTTTGATACAGTTCGTACGATGCGCGCGTGACACATATTTAAAACTGCGGTTTCCTAGGACAGTCGGCCGGCGTAAACTGACATCAACCGAAGCGAAGGCGGAACGAAAGATAGCGGAGTGGAATCCGCTTAACGGAGGTGGTGTCCTACAGAAAGATTTTTGATGACTAAATCTTTGTAAATTTTTAATTTACAATTAAAAACAAACAGCAGGATACTGTTTCATCAAATTAATTAATTATTTGTCGTCATTAAACGAAAATTCTTGCCTCATCTTGCATGAAAAATGAAAGCCCATATGTCATATTATTAATACCAAGTTAGAAAACTGACAAACATCTCGAAATTCTACGGGACAGATGGTAGCGGACTTTAGGAAACCACCTGCATTTAACTATTTGCGTTTGATTTCCACGGACATCGGTCGGTATCAGTTTCTGTCGGCAGACTGTCCTAGGAAACCGCAGCTTTAATGTAGCAGCGTTGGCGGCGTTCAGCGTACCAATAATTGCAGCAAGCAGCAGAGAGGGTTTTCATTTGCAATTGTGACAGTGAACACACGCAACGCCTAACAATAGTATATTACATGTTGAGTTGGTAAAGGATATCATTACAAGCCAAGCGATAATTGTTTGACCGAGACGGTACGTCGAGGTCAAACAATATCGCAAGGCGTGGGAATTTTACCAACGAAACATGTATACTATTTTATTCACAATAATTAGACTTAAGATAATCAAAATAAAAAGTCACGACCTCCTCGATTTCGACGTTAAACGAAACGTCAAATCAAGGAGGTCGTGTAAAAAGTAATTTTAAAATACATTTTTTATAAACTGTCATAATTTCAATCAGTCATCTATCGACCAAAAGAAATTTTAAGTAAGGTTTCATTCTTCGCCGCTAGATGGCGATGTATGCGCTCAGTATTTTTAAGGTTGTATAGAGGGAGGTTGGGACATCCTAGCCCCACCCATGATGCATTGCAGCAATTGTCATAAGGTGACAACTGTCAGGCAAAATTTCAAATATTTGAAATTGAAGATGCCGACTTGTTGCGTCAAGAATTGCTGTAATTCTGCTGCAAAGGGCTTCCGATTGTTTCGATTTCCCATACGTGAGCGTGAAAGACGAAATTTATGGCTTCGGAACAGTGGACTCGAGCATATTATTTCAAAATTTGAAAACACCGAGCAATTGAAATGGGAAGATTTTAATTTAAAAATATGCGAAGTAAATCCTTTTCTCAGAAATCTAAGACAACAAGAAAGTTGTAACCTTTTAAATCTTTTTATTATAGGGTCATTTTACTTCCGATCAGTATGAAATGGCCTACAAAAATGGGTACCACCAATTGAAAAAAAATGCTGTTCCTACTATTTTTTCACAAAATCCGTCAAGAATCCTAGATCCCGATTTAAAACGTCCTTTATCCTCAAGTGAGTCTCCTTTAAGCTTATTAGATATATTTAATAAATAAGAGACTACTACTAAGAAATTTATAACACTGCATTCAATGACTGTATTTATTTAAACAGATTTCTCCAACATTCAGCAAAACTTAAACGCGGAAAAATCTCAAGAAAATGAATTAAATTTATTGGTGATACCCAAAGTAGTAAGTTTTCTTAAAATTTTGCGTTGTTCATAAATAAATTCGTTTGTCTAGACCCAGGTACCTGTTAACACTAAAAATTGCAACCAAAATGAATTGGAAAAATTACGCCAGCAAGTTAAAGATCTTTTGAAGGAAAATAAAAAACTCAGAGATGAGGTTTGTTTAGTCTATATGGTCTATATACAATAAAACAAAAAATATTTACTTCATCCTGTGAATAGTTAGTTTAAGAAACAAAATATTTATATTATTAAATTATCTTTACAGATTGCTGATTTAAAAAAGAAGTCATTAAAAGCAAACGAGAATTTAAAGAAAATATTTTCAGACAATCAGGTAGACCTAATAGAACGAAATCCTAAGACAAACTCAAAACAATGGGATGCTAATGATATTAGAAAGGGTTTGATTTGGCGATGTAAGATGAATGTAAGACCATATGAATATATTCGGACAAACGAGCAGTATGGCCTAATACCATTGCCCAGCAATCGTACCCTAAATCGGCATATAGAACATTTAACTTTTGTCCCCGGTGTTTGCACAGAAATTATTCAATGGCTAGGCTCTAAAATTCATGCTGATGAAGACTCTAGTGCTGCATTTTGTGTGTTAAGTTTGGACGAAATGTCTTTGCGGCCTCGTGTAGAATTTGATAAAGCATTAGGCATGTACCTCGGTTTAGTTAGCCCTGAAATAAGTCGTAATGAAGCTGAGAGTGAACTGCAAGCAGATCATGTTCTAGCTGTGATTGCTCGAGGCCTTACCTCTCATTGGAAACAAACTGTTAGTTATGTGTTTACCGGAAAATCAACAGAACGGCATAAATTGTGGGAATATATTTTGAGTGTTATAAGAGCTTTACACTCTGTTAAATTACACGTTGTTGCCATTACTTCAGATATGGGTCCTTCAAATGTGGCTCTGTGGGCTATGAATGGCATCCATGCAGTTAAGGCTCAAGTCACGGCCAGTTGTCCGCATCCTATAGATGAAAATAATGTTTTATATTGGACTCCAGATGTACCACATATTTTAAAAAATATCTGGTGTCAATTGCTTCGAACTGATTTTATTCTACCTTCGTTTATTGTTTTGGAACACAATCTTCCCAGTGCAGTTGTTTCCATCAAACATGTACAACAACTTTTAGAGGCACAAGAACAAGCTGGAGGTGCAAAAATTGTTCCTAAACTTCAGCCAGTACATATTGATCCCTCACAGTTTGAAAAAATGAGAGTCGGTTTGGCAACAGATTTTTTTTCTGAACAGTTAGGTCGAGGTCTACAATTTGCAGCACAATCCGTTTCAGAAATAGACAAAGAGGCTGCAACAACAGGATGGTTTATTCTGCAAGTTAGTGAGTGGTACAAAATAATGATGGCAAGGCATAAAAGTGAGGCTTTGAGCAATAGTGATAAGCATAAATCAAAAATTGAATTTTTAAAAAAGTATATTGTTTGGTTTAAAGAACTGCAATTTGCCCATCGGAATAGTTGGAAACCTATACAAACAGGAACTCTTTTGGCTACAACCACGGTTTTACGATTATGTGATACTTTTTTGGATCAAAACAATATTGAGTATATTTTAACCAGTCGCCTGAGTACAAGTTGTGTAGAGAATTTGTTTTCACAAGTTCGAGGAGGTGGTAACATTTATCCTGGTCCTGTTCGATTACGACAGATGCTTCGAATTTTATCTGTAGCTCAGTTCATGGCGGTGCCAACGTCAGCTTCATATCCTGATGATGAAGAAGGTTACTACATAGACTTCCTTAATGAAAAACGAGCAAAACCTTTTAAAAATGATGAAGTCGATGAATTTCTGCTAATACCTGATCATGAATTGTCTGTAATTCAAGCAAATGGGCTGTATTTCATGGCAGGATGGGCTGTTTCTAAAATTCAAACTGCTTGTGAGCAGTGTACAAATAGTTTGAAATCACCTAGGCCTGTGGAAGAACTACCTTGTAGATTTACCATGACAATAGACCGTGGAAAGTTAACACATCCTACTACTTCAGCATATGAAGTTGCTGAAATAGTGGAGGGAGTTTTCTTAAGACAGAAAACAGACATTATCAAAATGGGAAACGTGAAAAATGTACTACTGCAAGGAGTTTTGCGTTTATTACCTTTAGAAATTAGGAAAAAATTTCCTGAGTGTCACACCATTTTGCAAGATTTCGTATGTAAATTATTATCTCTTCGTCTCCACATTTTGTCCAGTGACATTTCCAAAGAAAACCAAACCACTACTGTGCTGGATTCTAAAAGTTCATTCATGCAAACAGTATCAGAAGTGGCAAAGAAAAGAAAAAAACCTTAACAATTAGCTACATTTTTCTGTTTACTTTATATGTACCTACCTATTAAAACGGAGTTATTTTTGCCAAAACGATTCTGATTTGCTTTAAGTATGTAACTTATGAATAATAATTACAATTATCTATCCTTTTTATTGGAAGCACGGAAGAATTAGGTCAAACATACCTTCATAACGTACCTAAACATTAAATATTTTTCAGTTGCCTATTACAGAAAATTATGGGAATGTGAGTCGTTTTTGGTATATAACATAAATAATATACATTCACTTATTTAATTTTATAAATTGAACAACATTCAACTGACATGACTAACAAACTGACATTAATGTCATTTTTGACATCGGCGGCCATATTTGGGGCTATGACCTTGAACATGATGTCCCAACCTCCCTATATACAACCTTAAGTATTTTAAAATTAGAAATTAATTAATTCCATTGTAATTATTAAATATAAAATACGGAAAAATAAAAATAAAACTAATATTAAATAAAAAATATGTTTTTAGCGTTAAATATATTTATAAAAACTTAAATTTAAATCGGATAAAACGTCCTGTTTTAAATTATTCAGAAAAAAAAGTTGGCCATAACTTTACATGTCAGATTTACAAACATGTAAAGGAAATTGTTAACCACTTTGGTGTTGCTATAGCAATAGCTTACTTTCCAAGGTTTTTACAACATATGAAATGTACATATTGCAATGTAATTGTGAATAAAAATTCTTGCATACGAGTATGTTATAACACTGCCAACTTAAAATTAAGGACTTCCAGATCAGAATAGACCGGAAATCTGAAACATGAAAAAAATCGCAGGCGTATTGGCATATTTTTTGTTTTTATAAGAATATTTATTATTTTTATTAAAATTATCAAAACAACCAAGACCAGTACTAAAAAAAGAACATGATACTTCTACATAAAGTCTCCGTATGTAATTTGTAATGTATAACTTTTACTTAATTTCGAGTTGACGCTAAATTTCCTCTTGTGTAATTTCGGCTTTGTGGCTTGTGCATTTTTAAAGCGAACTTGCGTTTTTGGGTTACCGCGATTGTAGAGTGTGCGTTGCTCGCTTGAGACAGGTGGTCGGACATCTTGTTATACTGTGAAAGTTGGGTGTAATTCTCTAGTGCAGGAATAAAAAATCAATGGCGTCTCCTCTCATATTTCTATATGCAATAATTTTCCAAGTGTGGTTGCACAAATACGAAAAGCAGCGGAACGGAATAAACAATACTGCATAAAAAGTATGGCTGATAATATTGTCAGGCTTTAATAAACTGATAGTCTATTTGGCCTATGTACTTAGTATATAACACCATCCTAGTAATATCTATTGGCACAGTCAGTTAAAAGCTGGGCAAGTAATACTGATTGGCTCGATAAAAACAAATTTTTAATTTTGGGCGGAATTATTCGAACTTAAAATCATTTGCTGTAAGAATACACCAAAGGCGTTAGAATATTTTAAATTTGGCAGGAGCTTTGAAAGAATATTGTGATAGTTGTTTATTTGTGAATTGAGAAGTTGTGTTGTCGTGGAATACATGAGTCAATGAGAAAAGAAAACAAAGTAATTAAATGATATTAACAAACATACCCTTTTATTTAAACTTTTAAATCTTACCGGGAAAATAGCTAATCCTAAGTATTTTCAAAATCTAGCGTATTATTTGAATTTAAAGTTTTTTCAGTAAGAATACACCAATGACATTTGAATACTTTAAAATGTTGCTACGAAACTATTTAAGAAATACCCAAAACTGGAGCAAAAAACATGATGATTCATGAAACTGGCATGTAAAAAACCAGTTACAAAGGACCATCACAGGCTATAATCAGCAATTAGCAGGACTCGGTTCTATCGACTGTCATTGTGAAAGTTGTATAGGTTTGGATTAATAATGAATAATTAGTTTATCCTTAATTTGAAATAAGTTGAAAGATCTAATCCTAATTTTTGTCTTGGATCTTCAAATACATTATGCGGAGTTAACAGTTCTTTTCTGTAATTCTTTGAGAATCTTAAACATACTTTGCAATAATTAATTGTGTTATTTACATTGATGTTCATTCCTGGCAAAAACAAAATATCTATAGCTAACAACTTCGTTGTTTCTTTACCCAAATGTGTTTGATGTATTGTTTTGAGCAATTCTAGTACAAATCTCCTAAATTTGAATATGCATTAAACATTTTATGATTGGACAGTGAGGATTGACATGTCTCGTATAATAACTAACTGTCCGTGCAAGGACATGGGATACATATAGTGGCCAGGTATATAATAATTGAAGCGTTAAATGAATAAAGAGGGTAAGTGCACAATTACAAATTTATAGAAAAACTGCATTTAAATTTGTTTTGTATTGATTAGTATTTAGTAGCCACTGCAGAAATCATATTATAGGAATAGCAATACTTGTGAGACATAGGAAGACAAGATCAATTAGCGCTTGGGCTCTTCAATCATGACATAAATCCAATTTTGTCAAAAAAGTTACATACCCTCTAGCCATTCAACGTTTTATTTATAACATACCTACAACATGCATATATGCAACTTTGCACTGTTGATACTGTAAAGAAATCGGTAACACTGGTGAGCATTACATTGTATTAAACAGCTTCGTTTCTGCGGGAGATAATTTAATTTAAATTTCTTTACATTTTTATTCAAAATTTAAATCGACAGTATCATATGGTCTAGGTCTAGATGATGTATCTGCTATTAGATCTTTACCTTTTTATGAACTAATTTAAATGAATAAGGTTGCAACATTATTAACATTTTTTGGAAACCTTGGTGACATGAATAAAACACATCTGCTCTTTGTAAATGTTAGAACAAAACTCTTTATTTAAATCTGAACCTGCACACATATGCATATGCAGCAGAGCATTAGAAATGTGGTCTATTAAATGTATTTCTCATTCACTAACATGGAGATGTGCTTTTTGAGACTTACTTTTCTTGTAAATTTAAAATTTCATATATTACATTCAAATGGTTTCTTATCATTATGCATAAGCATATGTTTTTTGACATTACCTTTTGTTGTAGATTTATAACCACATATATTACATTCAAATGGTCTCTTGTCACTATGAGAAAGCATGTGTTGTTTCAGATTACTTTTTTGTGAACATTTATACTTACATAAATTACACTGAAATGGCTTCTCACCTCTGTGTGTAAACATGTGCATTTTGAGGTTACCTTTTTGTGAACATTTATAATCGCAAGAATTACATTCAAATGGTTTATCACCACTATGTGTGAACATGTGTTGTTTGAGATTTCCTTTCGTTTTAAATTTGTAATTGCATATATTACATTTAAATGGTTTCTTACCATTATGTGTGAGCATATGTCGTTTGAGATTACCTGGTTCTGAACTTTTATGCTCACATATATTACATCTGAATGGTTTGTCACCACTATGTATAAGCATATGCTTTTTGAGACTACTTGTTTCTGAAGATTTATATTCACATAAAGTACATTGAAATGGTTTGTCCCCACAATGTGTGCGCATGTGCATTTTGAGACGACTTTTTGTTGTACATTTATAACTGCAAGTATTACACTCAAATGGTTTCAAATGTGTGAGCATGTGTTGTTTGAGAGTAGCTATTCGTGTAGATTTATACTGACATATATTACATCTATATGGTTTGTCACCGCTATGTGTAACCATATGTTTTTTGAGATTACCTTTTGTTGTAAATTTATAATCACATATATTACATTCAAATGATCTCTTGTCACTATGAGAAAGCATGTGTTGTTTCAGATTGCTTTTTTGGGAAGATTTATACTTACATAAATTACACTGAAATGGCTTCTCACCTCTATGCGTAAACATGTGCATTTTGAGATTACCTTTTTGTGAACATTTATAATCGCAGAAATCACATTCAAATGGTTTGTCACCACTATGTGTGAACATGTGTTGTTTGAGATTTCCTTTCCTTTTAAATTTGTAATTGCATATATTACATTCGAATGGTTTCTTACCATTATGTGTAAGCATATGTCGTTTGAGATTACCTGGTTCTGAACATTTATGCTCACATATATTACATCTAAATGGTTTATCACCACTATGTATAAGCATATGCTTTTTGAGACTACTTGTTCGTGAAGATTTATACTCACATAAATTACATTGAAATGGTTTGTCAACACGATGTGTGTACATGTGCATTTTGAGACGACTTCTTGTTGTACATTTGTAACTGCAAGTATTACATTCAAATGGTTTCAAATGTGTGAGCATATGTTGTTTGAGAGTAGCTATTCGCGAACATTTATACTCACATAAATTACATTCAAATGGTTTATCACTACTGTGTATGAGAATGTGTTGTTTGAGTTTAGTTTTAGTTGTAAAATTGCAATTGCATATATTACATGTAAATGGTTTCTCACCACTATGTGTAAGCATGTGTTGTTTGAGACTACCTTTTTGTGAACAGTCATAATCACACAAATTACATTTAAATGGTTTTTCACCACTATGTGTTAGCATGTGCATTTTAAGGTTATTTACTATAAAAGATTTGTAACCACATACATTACATACTAAGTCTTTTTCACTTTTATGAATACGCATGTGTTTCTTGAAGGTGGTTTCTTGAAGAAATTCTGATTGACAAAGGTTACATTTATAAAGTTGATCAGAATTAACTCGCTCGTGATGTTGCAAAATGCTGGTGTTGCTGAATAGCCCCTCTGCAATCTCATAAGCTTGAACCTGAGCATTAGTGGTACAGTTTTCTATTATTTCTGGTTCTATTTTGATATCGCCTTCGTTTTTGATTATGGTTATCTCATTAATATCCATTGTATCAGTATTTCTAGAATTATCAAAACCTGCAATAAACAAACTGTAATCATTTTGCAGTAGAAAGATCAAGGAGTTCTTTTACAAACACTTGTATTGTTTTATAAGGAATACTCCAGTTTTAAATGACCTAATTATTATCTCTGAAGCATTACTAAATTAATGGTTACTAAACTCATGGAAATAACTCTTATTACATTGATAATTCTCATTCGAATATTATTTACACGTAATTAGTCTCCGTCGAGTATTTAACTGTAGTAAGAAAAATTGAACACATAAAAAGAAAAATAAACTCATATAAAAAGATTTAGCATGAAATGTGTCCATCGTCTTTTTAGCGGTTAATTCATTTCATTGTAGGTACAAGCAAGCTTTAATTAATTCTTTTATAACAATTTCAAAATCATTCTTGCCTTCGTACTTTAAGAATATACAAAATATTAAATATATACAGTACATTAATATTTTATTTATGATTAGAAAGTAGGACCGCAACAGTGTAAGAGTTATTCCCATGAGTCTATTTGATATAGTCGTCTTGCGCAGTAGGTATGAGTATGCCAGGTCCCACTAAGGCTAAGTTCTCATGCGTACGAAATCCGACATCCGAATCGTAATCGTATTATTAATTTCGTAAGCGGGAAAACACAGTCTTCACATACTTACGATTTTCGTATCCGATTGTATATCAGTTGGTAGAAAATGTAGTGATATTTGTAGTTAATTTGTTGTTCTTTCTTTTAATTTGTTTGTTGTTTGCACACAAGACAATAACATTCATTTTATACAGATATATTTGATACTGTATGCAATCCATTTTGACGAGTTTGACACATACATAAATAATAAAAACGAGGTTAAAAACACACGATCACACGAAATATCGGAAAAGGTTGAACTGAATTCAACTTTTATACGATGACGGATGAAGTTAAATTTTCGTGTGCAGAAATTACCGCCAATCGATTTTTAGATTTTTAGGCCAATCAGGTGATTTTCGGATTGTCGTATCATCGGATTTCGTACGCATGAGAACTTAGCCTTATGCATTTTTACCTATTATTTATATTAAGGGGTGGGAGTGACTGTATAAAAATTCGCTATGCATAGCCTTTGAATTTACATTATTTTAAGAAAGAATATATCATAGATTCTGTATCCAACATTAAAATCTTGTAGATCAAAGTATGAACTAAATTTCAATAAAAGAATCATTAAAATTTGTTCGTAAATAACTAAATAAATATAAAAACTTTAACAATAACCCCCTTATTTTGTAAATTTCGATATATTTCGAACGTTATATATCGAATTTCGATAAGATGTGTACTTCCAAACGAAGTTCCTTATTTTGTTATTCTGTAACCTGCGTCGTTAGGGTTCACTCGAGTATAACGAATGATTTATGTTTTTGGCTCCTGTAGTACGTTTGTCGGTTTATGACTATGATCATGTTATTTAAAACAGGTTATGTTTCTGTTGACGTGTTTTGTTTTCGCGCCAATTTTCAAAATTTACTTAGCTTTCTTGATGTATCTGAAGTGTAGTTTCTTCAATTTGTATTGTTTTTTAATTGTTGTTATTGTTATTAATATTATTGATATTGTTATTAATATTGTGATTGTTATTTTATAATTAGAAATATCTTTAAAACTCTTTTTTAAAATGTTTACATAGGTAGTAGGTTACGTTTCAAGTTTTTACAACAAAGGTCAGAAGTTATAATTTTTGTTTAATCCTTTAATCCCTATACTTTATCGGCTTTTAAAAACGCTTACGCTATCATCGAACTGGTCGTTATGCCACTGAATTGTGAACGGTCTCTATTCCGTATTGACGAAGGAACTAACATGGCGGAGAATATACAGTGTGGGATTAAAGTATGGAATATTAAAAATAAAAGCGAACTGTATAGAAGCGATCAACCGGTTTTTTTTAAATCGCTGAAACGTCGATTTTGTTTTTTTAAAATACACATTAATATATGCGCTCCACCTTCCGACTTGCATTGGTTTCTAAGTTATGACGTCATCAAAAAAAGATTTAAATGACAATATAGATTTTTAATGGTGGAATCCGATAGTAATTTTTCTTCCCTTTATGATCATGCAAATAAATCACAAGGTTGCATAACAAAAATTCTGAGAAAATCCGAGCTGAACATTGTACATGTTTGTAGTTATGACGTCATCACAAAAAGTTTTAATGACAATATAAATTTTTAGTAGTGGAATCCGATAGTGATTTTTCTTCCCTTTATGATCATGAAAATAAATCATAGAATTTGTTGTTTATTATGTTTTGAAAGTTAAAAGTACCATAATATCAACATTAAATGTTCAGCTCGATTTTTCTGAGAATTTTTGTTATGCAACCTTATGATTTATTTGCATGATCATAAAGGGAAGTAAAATCATTATCGGATTCCACTACTAAAAATCTATATTGTCATTTAAATCTTTTTGTGATGACGTCATAACTTAGAAACAATGCAAGTCGGAAGGTGGATCGCATATATTAATGTGTATTTTAAAAAAACAAAATCGACGTTTCAGCGATTTTAAAAAAACCGGTTGAGTTCGATTTTATTTTTAATATTCCATACTTTAATCCCACACGGTCTATTCTACGCCATGTTAGTTCCTTCGTCAATATGGAATAGAGACCGTTCAGAATTCAGTGGCATAACGACCAGTTCGATGATAGGTAAATATATATTATCTGTTTCTGTAATTTTTACTGAAATACATTTATAATAGTTCTTTTACAATTTATTAGTATATATTATTTTTTAAATAGATCAAATGTTAAAGTTAGCCGCTATGTACTATTGGTTTCATAATGATCTAGGACAACAAGGCTAATACAGGGCTCACATTTGGAACACTGTTATTCAGCTTATTCGTAAATAATTTGGAAGAAGTTATTCAGTACAGCGACATACTGTTTTTTGCATATGATTTGAGAGTATTTAGATCTAAATATTAGCAGTACAGAGGAAGCAGAGTTAGTGCAAAAAGATCTAGATAATTTACTCCTTGATGGTGTGAGATAAATGTTATAAGCCCGAATGTAGATAAATGTAATGAAATTATCTTTTATAGAATTAGTAATGTTTTCATTTTATCTTATATAATATTAGTTGTATAATCTTAATGAAAAAAGAATATATCAAGGATATGGGAGTTGTGTTTGATGGAAAATTATCGTTTGATAATATTAATCATATAAATGAAATTGTCCCTAAATCTTTAAAAATCTTAGGGTTTATTAAAAGAATGAGATTTATTTTCTGCATATTCGGTTAAGCTGTTATATTGTCCTCTAGTTAGATTAATTTTAGAATATAATTAAGTAATCTGGTGTGCTATGTACAACTTTAACATTGAAATAGTTGAATCTGTTCAACATAAGTTCCACGATGCTGCAATTATAAGTTGGGTTTCACGTACGATAGTTATGATCATTATCAAGTATTAAATTTCCTTAATCTTCTCTGGTTAGAAAGTCTTGGAGTTAGTGCTGAACTATGTTTATTACACAAAATTTTAATTGGTAAAACCAATTTAAAATATACTTATATTTTATAAATTTTTGCCCTCTAATAATAATCTATTTTTGTAGAATTGATAATTCATTCATATTTGTTGAATAAAGTTGAAGATCAGAAAATCTTATAGTGTGAAGACAATCCCTGTGATATGTGAAAAAAAAAGTTGTCTCTAACAAAAGAGGAAAGTGGTTTTCACTCTTGCTCAAATGCCTTACTCGTTAAACTCAATAGTTACACTTCAAGCTCGAGTGAGAATAACTGCTTTTCTTTCTAGTTGGACAAATAACTATTATTTGTTATAGTTATTTATTAGCAAATACATTTTGTTTTATTTAAGAAATAAATACTAATATTATTATTAATTGCTTTGTGAAAACAAGTATTGTTTCAGCTGCTCATTTTATAAACATTTATATACACATAAATAGTCTAGTAAAATTTAAACTGGCCGCATTTAATATTAAGATGGTTCTTAGTATGTTGCTTGGCTATAATCACCGGTACAGTAGTGGGATAGTTGCATTAAAACGTTTGAATGCTGGTACCAACGGTCAAAGCAAAACAACAACAAACCTAAACAAGGCGGATATTTCTTTATAAGATATTTATAAGAACCATCTTAATCTGAAATTGGTCAGTTTAGATTTTACTGCACTATATATAACATTTGAATGGATTATCACCACTATGAGTGACCATGTGTTGTACATTTATCACCACATACTTTATATTCCAGTAGTTTTTCCTCACTATGAGAAAGTATGTGTTGTTCGAAATAACTTTTTTGTGAACATTTATACTCGCATAAATTACATTGAAATAGTGTCTCTTCAGTATGCACAAGCATATGTATTTTAAGATCACTTTTCTTCAAATATTTGTATTCACATAAATTACATTCAAATAGCTTCTTCTCACTATGAGTGATCATGTGTTGTTTGAGATCACTTTTTCGTGAACATTTATACTTACATAAACTACATTGAAATGGTTTCTCACCACTGTGTACAACCATATGGATTTTAAGGTCACCTTTTCGAAAACATTTATATTCACACAAATTACACTTGAATGGTTTCTCTCCACTGTGCATACCCATGTGTAATTTGAGATAATTCTTCCGTGAACATTTATACACACATAATTTACATTGAAATGGTTTATCACCACTGTGCACAAACATATGCCTTTTGAGGTAACTATTTCGCAAACATTTATAATCACATAAATTACATTCAAATGGTTTGTTACCACTATGTGTGGTTAGGTGCTTTTTGAGATTTCCTCTCGAGTTAAATTTGGAATTGCATATATTACATTCAAATTGTCTCTTACCATTATGTGCGAGCATGTGTTCTTTGAGAGAAGTTGTTTGTGTACATTTATACTCACATAAAGTGCATTCAAATGGTTTGTTCTCACTATGTGTGTACATGTGTTGTCTGAGATTACTTTTTGTTGTAAATTTGTTGCTGCATATATTACATTCAAATGGTTTCTCACCACTATGTGTACGCATGTGAATTTTGAGACTACCTTTTTTCGTAAATTTGTAACTACATATTTTACATTCAAACGGTTTCTTACCAATATGTGTGAGCATGTGTTGTTTAAGATTATCTATTCGCGAACATTTATGCTCGCATAAATTACATACAAACGGTTTCTCACGACTATGTGTAAGCATGTGTTGTTTCAGACTACCTTTTTGTGAACATTTATGCTCACATAAATTACACACAAATGGTTTCTCACCACTATGTGTGAGCATGTGTTGTTTGAGACTACCTTTGAGTGCACATTTGTAATCACACAAATTACATTGAAATGGTTTTTCACCAGTATGTGTTAACATGTGTATCTTGAGGCTATTTAATATTGTAGTTTTGTAACCACATATGTTACATTTAAAGTGTTTTTCACTTTTATGATTAAGCATGTGTTTCTTAAAGTTGGTTTCTTTCAGAAATTTTGATTGACAGATGCTACATTGGTAAAGCTGGTTGGAATTATCTCGTCTGTAATATTGCAAAATTGTGGTGTTGCTGAATGGCCTCTCTTCACTCTTGTTGGTTTGAAACTGAGTATTGCTGGCATACTCTTCTATTATATCGGGTTCTATTTTTATATCACTTTCGTTTTTGATGATGGTCATGTCGTTAACATCCATTGTACCAGTATTTGTAGAATTACCAGAACCTACAATAAACAAAAAGGTTCACTTGGTAGTTCTGGTAGAAAAATTCTGGTCCGGACATACGCATACCTACAGCGCATAACTATTGCAGAACAGCTTTTACAGTGTGTTCCAAAATGAGTGAGGACGGTTTAATTTCGCCTCATATGTTTTAGTGTATTTCACGTTGTTAGTGTGGCACTATTGAAATCAGTTGCACCAAATTCCAGGTTCAACTCGCTACTTTCTCGTTTACATCGTTGTGTTTCGTCACACTGTTCTGGATTTTCATTGAATTTTTGCTTTATTTCGCTTGCTTCCTTATTTTAAAACAGTTCTTTTCAGAACTACAGTTTCTTAGACGATTTTATTGTCAGGAAGCCACTGTAAAGTTAAAGGATAAAAAATGTCTAAAAATTATTCGTGTTCCAACGTTACAAAAATTTAACGTGGCGGTAAATTAAAACCGTCTTCAATCATTTTGGAACACCTTGAATATCTAATCAAATCGTGGGAACGCACGCAACTACACTGTTGCTGGTTCTACTCAGAAATAAAAATTAATTTACTGTATAATATACCCGTTTACACCGTTTTGATCTTAATAACTAAAGAATAACTAATTTTAACGCCTTTTAAGTGTTGATTTTGGGAGTTTTATTCGTTTTTAGTTATTTCAGTGAGAAACAACTAACTTTGTTTTTGTTGCGAACGCGTTTACGTATATATTTGTGTTGTTTATTTTATAATAATAAATAAATTAATCTCTAGTAAGAAATATAATATATATTATGTAATTAGGAGATCAAGCGATACTTTAAATCCAAGATGTATAACGCTGAGGCGCCAGCCGAGGCGTTATAATATCGTCGAGGATTTAAAGAAGCTTGATCTCCGTATTGCATAAGTTCTTTTATTTTATTTCGTATTTCAATCCTAATTTCTCCCTTTTAAAATCCATCCGAATTTATTGTATAAAGAAGCAAGTTGCCTTGTCTGTGTCATCATACGCGTAACTAAGGAGATAAAAAGCAGCATGCATGCATGCATGTGGCTATAATGCAACATCAAATAATTTTTACGTTGCCAACAACAACGGAGATCAAGAACGTCTTGAACTCCGGTATCATTGACAACGGAGATCAAGATATACTTTATATTACTAATTGTGGTATATAAAGAATTGTTTGAAATACGAAATGAAATAAAATTAATAATGGCCGAAAACAATAAACAGTCACGGCATCGTATCGGTCAACAAACTACGTGCACGTCAAAAGAAAAAAATTCTTTTAAATTTAGTGATGAAATATAAAAGCATTATTGAAAATAAAAAGGCAGACAAAGTTACCATTGAAGATAAGAACCGGACATGGGTAAGAATCAGGCAAGGATTTAATGCTGCTGCTCCAAACATACATTTTAGATCAACTGATTCATTAACTAAATTCTATGAAAATGAAAAAAA
The DNA here is from genome assembly GCA_929113105.1 of Agrypnus murinus. Taxonomy (NCBI): domain Eukaryota; kingdom Metazoa; phylum Arthropoda; class Insecta; order Coleoptera; family Elateridae; genus Agrypnus; species Agrypnus murinus. Next base: position 12,664,979 of record OV816027.1, read on the forward strand.
AAATCGTCAAACATTAGCCAGGAGAAACAGGAATTATGCTGTATACAGATGGAGGGCCACTAAGTTCTTCACAAGAAGAGACAGTGTAAAGTAATTAATGTTATCCATTGTGTATGTTATTGCTACTTATTATTTACTTACTTTATTATAATATTTTATTTATTCTATCTACAGATGCTTTAGGTTCCACAATTAGTGCCATTTTAAGCCAGATAAGGGAGTACGGTAAACATCCGATTGCATTCGTTAGTCGAATATTCAACAAAGCTGAGAGTAAAGCATTTTAGGTGCTATATATATATGGTAAAAGGTTCACAGCAATCACAAATTTTGGCTAATGAATTTGCGCGATCCGTAATCTAGATCAGCAAAACAATGTTCCACTCTGTCAGAATATGACATCGATATCGTGCGTAGGCCAGGTAAGCTACACTCTAAAACAGACGCTTTATCTAGAGTAATTGTTAATGCTGTAACGGTGTACAAATTTATCTGGGACAAGAACTATGTAATAAGAGAACAACGAAACGATCCTAATCTATTGGGATTGATCATGTAATTAGAACAACATCCAGAAGGCGACGAATGATGGCGCTGGATGACGACGGTGTGCTTTACCGTCAGATAACTTTAGGAGAACACCAAGATCGGTTAGTAGCCCAATGTTTAAGAAAATTTTTAGGACGTATCATGATACTCGTTCGCAGGATACCAAGGTCCAGGAAAAACAGCTTCGATGATAAAAAGATGGTTTTACTGGGTAGGAATGATGTCGGATATTAAGAAGTATTGTTCTGAATGTAAAACCTGCAACGAAAGAAAAACATCACATAACCAACTTGCATCACACACCTTCAGAGATTTCAAAGCGTTACGCAACTATTCGAGAGAACCTCGATGTATATCGTCGAACCACTGCCTACTTTACTGTCCGGAAATAAGTATATTTTAACAATTCAGGATGAATTTACTCGCTATCACGAAGCAATAGTATTACCTGACCAATGAGCTGACACAGTAGCAAAAGAATTTGTTACTCACATTATAGCACGGCATGGTACGCCCAGACAATTTTTCACAGATCAGGGTAAGAATTTCCTATCAGCATTTAAAGAAGTTTGTAGGTTACTGAATATCGAAAAACTACAAACTCTGCGGCAAATCACACCATCGAAAACGGTAGAATCGGAAGATTCCATAGAAGATAGTTTATTGCATCTCGTAACAGGATCAGAAGGATTTGGGCTATCTGAGTTCCATTCATGTTAATGGCTCTTAGAAGCAGCATCCACAGCGCCACAGATAAAACGCCGTTCTTCTTATTGCACGGAAGAGACTGCGAAATGCCTTTCGACTTTCTGAGATATTATATCGATTAGAATTACGCAGCCGAGTTGATAACAAGACTACAACAATCATATAAGGTAGCACGAAAGAAACTCACTGTCGCTGCAGAAAAATTGGAGATAAAGTGTAGTACTTACGTGATGAAACGGTAAAGGAAAAATTAACAAGGAAACTCACAAAGTTATGGGTGGGACCTGATCGTATCATAGAGCAGCTTAGTCCAGGAAATTTCAAAATTAAGAAAATATTCGATAAAAAAGAACAAATAGTTCATGGTACATGTCATGTTTAAAGTTTTGTAATAGCACAATCGAGGGAGATGTTGATGAACTAAAAATTCAGGATGAAAACTATCATCACAACAATTATGTAAATGACAACGAAGCTTGACATGGAAATACCAGAACTAGTACCACTGGACACACCATGAGGATTATCAACAGCCAGTTGTACTGATGTAATCGAACCGCAGTCCTCAGATCCTGGTCCCTCTACTGATAGAGGCTATCCCACAAGAAATAAAGGACCCATTAAGGAACAGAACTGGATGCTGAATACTCCATTACGGACAAAGCTTAAATAGAAAACTATAATTTAATCTGTTACAGAGTATCTGATACTTTAGCTTATATCGGGCCATGGAATTTCTTACACCTATGGAACCAAATATGTGGATGTCAATCCAAGCAGATTCTAACTACCAAGCCATCACATGCGACAACCAACTGTATGTGGAACTAGACCAAACGATCTGGAGAACTGCCAGAAAAGCAGCATCAGAATATGCCCTCCTCTATAAAAGCAATACGGAAAAGTTCAGATGAGTCTTGCCTTTCTTCATTATTTACAGAAAACCATGATGGAATAGATTCAGTTTGTGAATGCGTAATCAGTATAAATTCACCACTAAAATTAATTAGAACAAGAAATAGTGATATTAAATACACATGATGTTTAATAGTGATGGTACTATAGAAATAGTGAGTTCTACACAAATATATAATTATATAATGTTAAAATGTGTATTAGTGGAATCGTTTATTCCCCATCCAAACTCGCACAGAAATCCATTCACTGACCCACCTGCGCTATTGGGGCAACAGCTATTGGTGGGTTGGTAACATTTGCGGAGATCCCTTTAAAAACCCGAACGAGTTTTCACTTTGGTCTCCCGCTATCTTATCAAATATATGAAAGAGCTTCTATTCACATAGAGCCACCACATCATACTTAGCTGTTTCAGAAAAGACTTCTATTAGGGGCAATAATGTACTAAGAAGAATAAGTTTAAAAAAATCAAAACTCGAATTTAACAAAATTAAGTACAGTATGATTTGAAGATACCGGTACATTTCTACCTATACTGTACGAGCTTCGAAGTTTTGGACATCGAGTTTTGAACATGAGAGAAGCCGCTGCTGTTATAGAAACAGAGATTAAACCGTTTATGTTGAGTACGGGGGACTCAACTGAGGAGACGAATCGGCAATGGGCGTTCCAAACATTTGCGTACCCAATGGCCTGTATTTTAAAAAATTTTCGTTAGAGGGCGCTTCGGTCCTTGACAACGCTGGCCATTGTTGACAGTTCGCTGGAGTGCCATATGGGTCGCAATGTTTCATAAAAATTATCCAGATTTGCGATAAAATTTGCGATAAATCGCATAATCTGTCAACACTGTCAGCGTTGTCCAGAATCGTAGCGCCATCTAGAAGTAACGTTCAAACTTGAATTAACGTTCAAGGTCGGGGACGCTTTATTTGACTCGTTTCGTCTCCTCAGTTGAGTCCCCCGTAATGTTGAGTAAGAAAACAACATGAGGGACTATAGATGATTAGAGAAATGTTCTATTTAGCAATAAATCAGTTTTTAATATACAAAAATAAGCATAGTAAAAAATCGGACGTGATTTCCTATAAAAGTTTTCACAAAAGGGTATGCTGCTAACAATCAATATCCCACTTTAGTCATGGTATGGGGGTTGCATGTTTTTCAGAAATGCTGGTAGGCTACACGTTGTCTCTGGCATAACGAATGCTAGTAAATGTTTTGAAGTTTTAACTGACAAGATGTTACAGAATGGCAGGAATTTATTTACTGGAGAGAACTTGGTTTCTCAAGATGAAAACGATGCATGTTGTAGGTCTAGATAATACTTTAGAAGTTTAGACTGTCCTGTATAGTCTCCGACATCAATTTAATAAAAATGTTTGCAGCATTATTTGAAAAAAACCAAAGACAAAGACAGATCTGATCGAATCTGTGATTAATATCTAGTGTCACTGCATTTTGAATGAAGACTTGGAGAAATCTGTACTACGTATATAGCAAAAAAGTGCAAACTAGTTTTTCAAAACATAGGTTGACTAATTTTTTTTTTTCACGCCTACACTACGGGGGAACCAACATCTAAGGTCATCTGTCCCCCATCTAACATGCAACACGAATACACACATCCATAGTTGAGGTGGCGGAATTTTCCAATTAGAAAAATCCCCTCCGCCCCAAGTGGGATTCGAACCCACGACCCTTGGAACACGAGTGATGCACTGACACCACTCGTCCACCGCCGGCCCTGGTTGACTAATTATATATTGAATTGTATAGTTTTGTATTATTTCTTAAAGTTGAAAAAATTAGTCTTGTAAGTAGTTATTTGTTAGTCATCCCACAAGTTCATGTTTTATTACAAGACCTGTTACCATTATAATTTGTCAACATTCCATACAACGGTTTTTGGAGAATTACACTTTATTAAAAAATTATCAATTTTTTCGAGGTGATGCGACATTTTTAATTCCTCTGTAAATTACTTCGAAATGGTTTGTCACAAGTATGTGTAAGCATACAGGCCCGGACTTAAGGTGATAAACCTTGTTTGAAATAACCTGTCGCACGACGTAAACAAAGCATAAGCGATGCTATTGGTCGGCGCGCACGTGGTCTCATTAACGCTTAAGCTACTTTACCTACATGCGGAAACACGTATATGCAATCAGTTCTCGTTAACGTTTCTACTGTGCAGTTGCATTTGTTTGGTAAGAATGTTGTGTTTGTGTAGGAGTTCAAGAATGTATACTCTGTTCTAACGAATGAATTTCACCGCCATTGTTTTAGGCGCATGAGTTCACTCTGACAGTGACTTATAGCCTATCGCCTTATAATGTTATAATAGGCCGTAGTTTATGCTGACTGAATATGATTCTATATATTTATGAACGTTCGGGTGATCCTTTCCGTCATTTAGACATGAATTGAGTTACGCTTAATTAGTCACTCACTGGTGGGAGCGAGGTTACTATCCATCCTCTACTAGCTATCCAGGCTAGTACCGGAGCGATAAACGTGCTGACCCGTCGGCACTCTCTCCTATGAGATTGTACCTCGTCCAGCTTCGGACTTTCCCCCAATTTTGTAAAGTTGAGGACCACTGCCCGATTGAATCCAACCTCAATTGTGGCAGGACTTGGTTTTTTAATGGTTTTGCCACCCCGATCTACCAAATTATAGGCTTGGTGTGCCCTCGACAGCGCTTCGTTTACAAGTTTACACGTTATAGACCCCCGGTATGTACCCTTTCAGGTGAAGTTGTCTTGAGAGTGAGAGGCTTTGTACCCTTCTCGCATCACTCCCTTTAAGTGTAAAGGCTCTAGAGCCACTTCGAGTCATCACTGATCCGAGCAGCTTCCGGAGCCAGTACCTGGTGGCATGCAGTTTTCCATTGGTCCAGATTTACCCTTCTGCGACCGGGATAAACCTCATTTCAATTCTCCTCCTTAGAGTTCAATCAAACAGCGGGTTCCTTACGGTGACCATAATTGACCGTGGTTTAGGCGAGAATCGAATCCACCCACACCGGTTCTCATGTTAGCAGAGTTTCCTCCGCAACGTTAATGAGTAATCGTCGAGAACACTTAGGTGTTTCTCTACCACACAATTGAACCTGGAAGGCCTAGGCAGGGAACCTAGAAGCCTTTTTTTACTAAATAACCGTTACCCAGACAAGCCTGGGATAGGGGAGATCGGATCAGTTTTTATGGGAAGGCGCCGTGTGGTCTGCACCGCCCCCCCGTGAGTATTTAGTCCCCAACTAATATCAGGGATCTTTGTTCGACCGTAGTGGTTTCCCACTCCGGTCTTCCAGTTATAGGCCTGGTTTGCCCTCGACAGAGCATCGTCTTCAAGTATATACGTTTTAGACTCCCGGTATGTACCCTGTTAAAGTGAAGTTGACTTGAGAGTTCTCACTCTCAAGCTATGATACCCCTTTTCGCATCAACTCCCTTTAAGTGTACAGGTCTAGAGCTGCTTCATATCACACTACAGGAGTTCAAGAACGGCGGAAAATCACGAAAACACTTCCTTAAAAAGGAAACAAGTCGCAATTTCCAGACTGTAAATACAGGGGCGTCGTCCGATTCAGCCATGAATTATACATCAGAAGACTGGATAGTGATGCCTGGTAAGTTGATTTATTAAAAAAAAAACTCCTTAATTTGCTGATGTAATTTTTTCGGTTCGCAGATTAAAAAGATTATTTGCCGCGGACGCTGTTCAAAAATTGCTCTTTTTAGAGAAAACACCTCTTTTAAACTAGACTTTGTTATATTTAAATAGCGAGTGACGAGTCTGATTTAATTGTGGTGTATTTAATTTTCACCAGTATCATTTTCCATTCCATATTACGATCAAACCGTAAGAGCGAGTTTAAGCACACACGGTACGTAAACGCGCATCATCGTAAATGAAGCTTCAAGGGTCAACTTCAAGTGTGTTTACGTCTTGCGACAGGTTACCGCAAACGGACTTTAGGCGCTCTGGGCCCTGTAACGGTATATTTTCTATCGGTTTCAAATATATAGAATTTTACATTTATATTTACCAAAAATCTAAAGTTCGGTCCTGTAAGACTGTGTTTTATTTGAAGTAGAATTTTGCTATGCAAGTATTTTCTATAAAGAACATTTTAAGAAAAGATTGTTTTTAAATTTGTATAAATTCAAAGGACGTTGGAGTCATAAATTAATGCTTGTCGTATTTTGTTTGTTTACATATATATGTTAATATTGGTTACACTGTGAGAAAACTAAAGAAAGACCTTGATAAAAGTTTGGGATGTGTTTAGTCATCTTATTTCATAAAAACATTTCAGTCAATATTCTGGGAATGCATGGATGAGATCAAATTCTCTTTTGTTCAGAAGGTGACTTCCGCACGTGGTTGAAATTTAGTTTGGTTTCCCACGTATTAATTCTGAACATGATATTTCTTGAAAGTCTAGACTGCAGATGATAGCACTTTCTTGCACTAATTCCCGCGTCATTTCTGATTACTATTTTTTAGTCTATTAGGTCGAAATTCTCGCAGAACGCTTGTAAAACGCATCCTTACTGCATAAAGAAAATATGTTTCTACGCGTGAAACTGGGGTTCGAGATGTTAAAAATCTTTCGCCGTGGCGAGAGGGTCGCGTCACTTGACTTCTAATCTAGCCTTTACAGAAGACGGTCGACTGCGGTCGTTACTACAGAAATACCGTTCCACTATAGTCAAATAGAATTAAAAGAAAATTCTAAATTTAGTTTTCATACAGTTTAATTGATTGCCGGTTCTCGGATGCCGGTACAGTTAAATAAAATCTACAATTAATAATTATATCGTTTAATTAAGTGTCCGGATATTAATCAATAATTCGTGGTTAATAAAAACTACAGTTATTTCGTTAAATACTTTTCCGGACGTTTGTGTTTTGGAAGAATGGGAAATCTAGCTTTCCCTATTACAGTGTAATAATGTTATTACAGTCTACAGTACCGTATTCTCGTTTTAAATAACTACCGTACCGAAATACAGTAACATTTACAGACTTTCTCTTCTGTAATCTAAATCTCGATTAATGAATAAATTTGTGTTATGTGCCTTCTAAATCCAGTTCGGATTTAATTATTATGTGGGTTGTTTTATGAAAACAACGAACCTTCGTGATGGTTATCAAAATCAAATTAATAACCAAATCTTATGGAACTTTAATAGTTGCATTCAGTTAGTGTATTTTGGGGGTGAATCCGTAAATAATGATTCACCATATACCGATACTACGAGGATTATTCCCTTACATCTTTACTTTATGAAAAGGTAAAATCTACGGACCTTCCAGTTTCCATTTGTGGCGATTGCTTGCTGTAGTCAAATTGGTGCAGTTTACTGTTGACTTTTTTTTTGATTTACAGACAATTAAAGGTATTGTAACTTATATATTTTTTGTGTGGAACATTTATGTGAATTTGTTTTGGATCTTGATAACAATTTTTGCAGTTTGTTTTTTCATTTATATGCATTTCAGTATAATTTTTTTATTATTCATCAAACTTTTATTATTAAAAGAGCTCTTTTAGGTAGGGACTTCAATTATTCAAATTTTTGAATGTAAAATTTGTAATCTTTTATATTTTTATATTTCTTGGTGTTTTCTTAAATAAATATGATTTTAAAGTTAATTAAAACCAGTAAGATCGAACCATATAATTATGAAAGTTTTTATTCATATTTTCAGTAATTAAAATTTTTAACTTTGTCGAAATTAACCAATATTTTGCACTAAATTTTTATCGGTTTGATTTCATTTTCTGATTAGTGATTTCAGATAGATCTATTAAATTTATCTAATCTATTCGATCTACTTAATTATCATTAATTAAGCTTCATAATCAGATGGCGCCCCTCTTGTGTATGTTTTTGTGTTTTTTGAAACCTTTATCCATTACATTATAAATTAGACAACTGCAGAACCAATACCTACGACCTGAATAAAAAATTTGCAAGATAGAGCTAAATCTCAAGCCGTGGTAATCTTGAGCATCTTTTTAAAGTAAGTATAATGTTTATTGATTTTTTATCGATTTTGTAAGTTATTTAGTTCGGCTAAAAAGCATCATTTCAACCCAGTGCATTTTGGTGTCTCCTCTTATTGTCTTATAACTGGAGCTACAAAATACATTGCAGTAAAAATCAATACTTGAGGATTTGTGGTGATTTAATCATTATTAGAACAATGATTAAAATGATTAGAACAATAAAAATAACAAATTGGTGCTAAATTGTGCAATGGTTGGACTATGCCACCATTAAATTTTATCTCAGGGTTCGTTTATTTTGATGCAGGTCGGGATACTGCAGTAACACTGGTATTTCTTCTTATTAAATTTTAATAATAAGAATAAAAATAAACATATACACTGGTACACACATATAGAACATAACAAGTCAAATAATGCGGTGTTTATATACGCGACCACCCAGGACAGGGGCTTGGTTTTGAGTGCACAACCCCTCGAGCGTTCTTCTTCAACCCCTCTGCGCACGCTCGACTGACGCTACTCTTCTTCAGGCACTTAACAGATGTAGGCGCGCACTTATTTAAAAAAATAAAAAACTCGAACCACTTCAATTGTGCCTTGGGAATTGTTATGTACGTATGTACACACAAAAAAGAGAATCGTTAATCTAATCTTATGTATTTGTTTACAGACAAATTATTGTTTTAAATAAATATTTGACTATTTTAAATATAGTAAATGTAAATTAATAAGACTGTTTTATTTATTTCAAGTTTTATATTTGTTTAAGAAGTAGGCTTAAGTTGAATATTGCAGATTCAAATTAAAGCTTATACAGTTAACTGAAGTATTTGGAAAAGGGAAAATTAATTTTTTGGAAATATTATGTTAACTAATCTATTGGATTGCTGCAATGTATGCCAATAATTAAATTAACATTACAAAGCCAATCACTTTCAAACGATTGTTCCAAAGCAACCATCAGTCGTTTCGGTCATACCTGTTGTTGAAATTGGCCAATCACGTAATCGTTATGACATCCGTCGTTCGAAGCATACACTGGATGTTTTTGCAGACGAAGCGCGTTTTCATTCTTGCATCCATAGATTAATTAATAATCTTGCATCGTCCGATCTGACTTCAATGGGCCTCGACAAAAAGGTGTAAAGGTTTTTAGTAAAAGTTAAGTACAATGGAAGTGGTAGTGCTTACTTTGTGAAATATGTGATTACAATAGTCATTTAAGCAATAGAATAGGTCTCATTAAATAATTAATTATGTATTCATTGGTAAATTTCAAACCGATGTGTCAGACTAAAGATTTAGTAGGTACGGCAATTATCTGGAGCAAATTACAACATTACTTTACAACAAATTATTGAGTCAAGAAATAAATTAGGGGTGAAAAGTTTGCTCAAAAAATACATCCCTTGAGGTATGGTATATATTTTTCTGCTTTCTTATTCCCTTGGGTGCAAGAATACAGATCTTCCAAGATAGTGTGGGTTGCCCAAGCCCGAAACAGTGACCGTTTACCGCGAAAGACAATATTTAAACTCCAGAGATCTATCAACCACAGTCTAGGTTTTGGAGATCAAGCAGAATCACATGTAAATACTACAAGAGATGTCACTGTGTCTTCATGCCAAGGTGGCAGTACTGTTAAAATTAACATCGAAGGACAGAGATGCAACATGTTAGTTGATAAGCAGGAGCTTTAGTACAGAAAGCTAAAGTGGGGGGGGGGTATGAACAGTATTCATCAAGGTCGACAACTTTGCTATAGTGACTTTTCCTATAAAATAATTAGGGGAGCCAATATTTGAGAAATTGTTTTTACATGCTATTTGCATGGGTGGTTTTGGTACATGGGTACCAAAACCGATAATATACCCTGCATATTAGATTGTGTAGTTTTGTATTATTTCTTAAAGCTGAATAAATTAGTAGTCTTGTAAGTTGTTTTTGTAAGTCATCCCACAAGTTCTTTTATTACACAAACAGATGTTCCATTTATAATTTGCCCACATTACATACAAGGGTTTTTAGAAATTACACTTTATTAAGAAATTACCAACTTTTTCGAGGTGATGCAAGACATTTTTAATTCTCTGCAAATTACATCGAAACGGGTTGTCACAACTATGCATGAGCATAACTGTCCGGACTTACGGTGCTAGGTACTCTCTCTGGGCCCAGTGCATTTTTGTGCCTCTTCTTATTGTCTTATAAATAGAGCCAACAATCAATACTTGAAAATTTGGGGTGATTAATCATTGTTAGAATAAGGATTAATTAAAGAACAATTTCGCAGAACTTTCTATTTATCATACATCTATTTGTACTATGCATATTCAAATGCATTTTGAGATTACATTTTAGTTATGTAATAATAATCGCATTTTATTCTATTTGGTAAATAAATAGTAATACATATTATTATTAACTGCTATGTGAAAGCAAATGTCGTTTTAGTTGCTCATTTCATAAACATTTATATGACATTTAAAAGCTTTATCACCACTGTGTGTGAGCATGTGTTGTTTGAGACAACTTTTTGTTGTAAATTTGTAACTGCATATATTACATGTATAAGGTTTCTCACCGGTATGTGTAAAAATGTGCATTTTGAGATTATATTTTTGTGAACATTTATAATTACATATATTACATTCAAAAGCTTTATCGCCACTATGTGTGAGCAGGTGTTGTTTGAGATTACCTTTTGTTGCAAATTGGTAAGTGCATATATTACATGTATACGGTTTCTCACCAGTATGTGTAAGCATGTGCCTTGTAAGATTACTCTTTTTTGAACATTTGTGATCACATAAATTACATTTAAATGGTTTTTCATCACTATGCATGGCCTTGTGTTCGATATTACTTTTTGTTGTATATTTGTAACTGCATATATAATATTCAAATGGTTTATCAACATTGTGTGTGAAGAGCATGTGTTGTTTGAGACTACTTTTTGCTGTAAATTTGTAACTGCATATATTACATATATATGGTTTCTCACCGCTATGTGAAAAAATATGTGTTTTGAGATTATATTTTTGTGAACATTTATAATTACATATATTACATTCAAAAGCTTTATCACCACTGTGTGTGAGCAGGTGTTGTTTGAGATTACCTTTTGTTGCAAATTTATAGTTACATATATTACATGTATATGGTTTCTCACCGGTATGTGTAAGCATGTGCATTTTAAGGTTACCCTTTTTCGAACATTTGAGATCACACAAATTACATTGAAATGGTTTTTCACCACTATGCAAGGCCATGTGATTCAGATTACTTTTTGTTGAACATTTGTAACTGTTTATATAACATTCAAATGGTTTCTCACCACTATGTGTGTGCATGTGTGTTTTAAGACGACTTCTTGTTGCACATTTGTAATTGCATATATTACATCCAAATGCTTGCTCACCACTATGCGTGCACATGTGTCTTTTGAGATTACTTTTTGTTCTACATTTGTAACTGCATATACTACATGTAAATGGTTTCTCGCCACTATGTGTAAGGATGTGTGTTTTAAGATCATATTTTTGTAAACATTTGTAATCACATATATCACATTCAAAAGTTTTATTACCACTGTGTATGAGCATGTGTTGTTTGAGTTTACTTTTTTTTGTAAAGTTGCAACCACATATACTACATGTATCTAGTTTCTCGCCACTATGTGTAAGCATGTGCCTTTTAAGACTACCTTTTTGTGAACATTTGTGATCACATAAATTGCATTTAAATGGTTTTTCACCACTATGTGTTAGCATGTGGTTCTTGAAGTTACTTGATATTGTAGATTGGTAACCACACATATTACATTTAAAGTGTTTTTCACTTTTATTAATGAACATGTGTTTTTTAAAGTTGGTTTTGTTCAGAAATTTGGATTGATAGATGCTACTTTGGTAAAGTTGGTCTGAATCAACTTGCCCTTTATGTTGCAAAATTCTGGTATTGCTGACTGACCTCTCCATACTCCCATTAATTTGAAACTGAGTATTGGTGGCACAATTTTGTATTGTTTCTAGTTTTCTTTTGATATCACTTTCGTTTCTGTTTATGGTCATCTCATTATTATCCATTGTATTGCTATTTATAGAATTACCAGAACCTACAATAAAAAGGTGCTTTACTTGGAATTAATAAGAAAGGTGGGGTGATTTAGAAATACTTGTCATGTTTTATATAGAACAATTAATTTCAAATAACTTATTAGGTATTATGCATTACGAAATTAATGGTTAACCAACGTCTAGGAGAGATTTCCACACACACTGTATTATAATAGGTTTGTTCGTCTACCCTGTAATAAGTTGTACAGAGTTCAAATGACTGAGGACAGCAGAACACGTTGGTACAAAGCAATAATAACCACTTCGAAACCAACGCACTGCAGCTGGTTACAATTTCGAACATATGGGAGCTTCTAACCTAACTTTTTTCGATCGGTCAGCGACGTCGCGTCCGTACCAACGTTGCCAACCTGGACGAAAACGGATACAGGGGCATTGAAAATTATAATACACTTACCAAAAATTTTAGTACTCACATCAATCAGTTTTGCAACTGTTAGTTGCGATGAACTACGAGTATATTGATACGCGTTTGAGTATTACAACCCTGCGATAAAGTAATTTGTTAAACTCACACTCAAAGATCAATGATCACAATCTCGTTTAAAGTGCAAGTCAGGGAAGATGTATATTAATCTATCAGCTGCATTCGATGTTATCTAAATACGTGATTAGCTACTATTATAAAGAATAACGTTGTTAAATACAATATTAACTGTTTTTGTTAAATAATAAGTTTGTTTATTTTATAATGGATCATTTTAAATCATTTTGTAGGTTTTTATTTCATAAATTGACATCAAATTCTCCTAAAAAAGAAACTCGATTAAAAAGGCTGAATAGAACAACTCCTCTTACTTTCAAAGAAGAGCTTAAAGGCTGTTCTTTCTCTGCAAGGAACCAACTGTTTTATGTGGGGCATCAACCACGCGACGGTCTGAGAGATTAACAAAAGGAAGAAGAAAAATGTTGGAGAAAAGATAGAACAGCTGAAAAGTTATAGGGGAAGAGGAACTTTCACTCACAATTACACAGCACGACAGAAAAGAATGCAAGCACAGATCGGACCCAGACGGAAAGGTCAGGTAATATAGGTATACGGAAGAAGGAAAAGTGGACATATTCCCAATGGTGCCAACCGTGACACCCCCAACCGACCACCCTAAAAGAAGAAAAAGCGCAAAGCTAAAGGACGTCGTCGAAAGAACAAGGCAGGCAAAAGGCTTAATTTTCCTCAGGTGGATGTTGCTTAATGTCTTTTATGTGCGAAATACCACGAAGCTTCCCATTGTCAGTTTGAAGTTTTTATGTGACAGGCGAAAGTTTTTTCGTCATAACCATAGGCCCTATATATTTATGGAGCTAGCTTGGCAGTGAAGTTCTTACTAGCTTCTGACAACAAAAAGTTACGTCGATAAACTCTCCCACCCACATTATATAAGTTACTATCATCTGTATCAAGCATATATAATAAAAGGATATTCACAAAGGTTTCTCACGCTAAGAGCGTCAGTGAAGAGTCGTTATAAACAAAAGATACATTAGAGCAGCTAAAATAAAAAAAAGTTAAGAAAATACTATAAAGATTACTTGCTCAACTGTAAATAAGATTTGTCAGATTTGTAGTTTCATTACTTCTAAGTAGTTTTTAAAGTATGTGGGACGGTATTGCCACTTAGTACAATTACTTTAAAGTTTTGCAACTTCAAAGTGGTTTTATGATTGTAGCAGTAACTATCCCGAAGCTACTTTAACGTTTTTAAAACTTTAAAGTACTACTAAAAGTTCCTGCCACCTGTCTGAAACCAATGTTTAACCTACAGTAATATTGAAAGTAAATCTTACGTTATTACTACCATAGAGAATCACTTCAAAGTGATTTTACTACTTGCTTTGCGTCAGAATTATTACAAAGTTCCAGTTAGTTTATTAAAAAATTACAATGAAGTGACAGCAAGTTTTTTTCTAAATTATTATTCCCATGTTTGTACACCAGGACAGCTATAAGTCCCAAAGGAAACTTTGCAGTGACATTAGGAACTAGAAAGTGGCTATGGAAACGTTGACGTCGTTTTATAGTAAGAGTCACTTCAAAGCAGGGACTGGAACAGGAACCCAAACGAACCCGAATCGGAACCGATTACTTTTATGGAATCGAAACCGGAATCGGAACCCTTACTAAAATCCGTGTTAATGTTAAGATGAGAACCCGAACCGTTATAAATTTTCGAAGGAACCGGTATTTTTCGGTTCCACATTTCGGTTCTACTGGTAAATAAAAAAAGTAGTTCAACATTCTCCCAACAGCGCTACCATAACCATTTCTTACTAAGTAGATGTTGATACTAGATCCACTCCCACTACTAATTGACCAATAGTAGTGTGTGAATTGTCTAGAAAAGTGTTACGTCACATTTTATATTGGTAGCCCTGAATATTTCCAAACAAATTTCATCTTGAAAAGAATCTACAATATTAACCACGTTCGGTACTTCACATCTGTTTACTCCAAGAGCTCAGTTTCTATGGTATCCATTGTTGTAAATAATTGTAACTATACCACTAGAGTTTCCCGAGTAAAAAGATTTGAAATACCGAAGAGCAAATATATTAATAAATTATCACCTATATTATAAACAATACTTTAACCTAACATGCATCGACTGCCAGTTATCAAGGTCATATTTGTTTATAGCTATATACCAACATAAAATGTGACGTCATTACGTTTGCTTCCGGAACCCTTATGGAACCTAAAAAAAAACCTGGAACCGGAACCTTAATGTTTAGAAAATTAAAATTGGCGAAGCCGAAACCTTTATTTTGAATTTTCAAGAACCAGAACCTATATTTGTAAAAGGTTCCAATCTCTGCTTCAAAGTGAATATATTTAGTTCACGTTACTGGTAATTAAGTGGCACAGACTTTAGAGAAACATTTTACAGTGAATACTACTTTGAGGTAATTTTTGAAAACTACTCCATATCAATCCATTTTCAATTTGTTATAATTGTTAAAATATGATTTACTATAACCACCAATCCTAAAAACCACCAATATATCAGTTTTTATTAATTATTATTACTTTCATATTAATTTATTTGTTTTCATCTTTGTAAAGAATTAATGATAAATCATTGTATATTACTTTTTATAATTGTTGATTATTTACTATTTTCACAATAAAAACTGATTACTAAAAACTGTTATCAAAATAATTAAACTTTGTATAATAAGTTGTATATAAATTGTAAATAAATAAATTAATAGATTTTATAATAAAGTAGAAAAAAGCTTAAGATATTTATTTCTTAAAATAGAAAAAACAATAGTACGAGGGTTGCGGTGAAAATTGTTAGTTATAAAAAGACCGTTGCATTTTTTAACAAAAAATCTTTATTGTTTTTCAAAATAATCTCCATTCAGACTAATACACTTGTACAGTCTTTGAAACCACTTTTTAAAACATTCGGAAAATTCATTTTCTGAAAGGTCCTCAAAAATTCTTTGAAATTCTGTAACTGCTGCTTCTGCACTGGAAAATCTTTTACCTCGCATCATTTTTTTAACAGTTGGAAACAAAAAAAAGTCACACCAATTGAACTCCCGTATTTTGCAAAAAATCCAATGTTCTGGCAGCACCATAGGAGGATGCGTTGTCATGATGAACTAGGATGTTACGCAAACCGGTCCTTTGGCGACCTGTGTAATTTTGCAAACATCTGTGGTAAAGCCACTTCGCAGTACCATTCAGAATTAACAGTTCTGCGATCTTCAAGTGGAATAACAGCAACAGGACCACTTCGGCGGAAAAAAACAGCAGTCATTTTCTTAGTGACGCTTCTGCCACGAATTACTTTTGTGGGCAAGTCTTCATCTTCGAAACCCAAACACTAGACTGCTGTTTACTTTCAGGGTCGTAACTGTATACCCAAGATTCGTCACCAGTTACAATGTATGCCACTTGCTTGGAAGCTCCTCCGTCAAATTTGCAACATAAATTTACACCAGTCTACTCGAGCCTGTTTTTGACTTTCTGAGAGCAAATGCGATATCCAACGGCTTGCTAGCTTTCTTACCCCAAGATGTTTATGCAAAATGGTATTCACCGCCGAGGATCCAATCTTCACTTCCTCCTGAATCTCCCTATAAGTAATATTTCGATTGGACTGAATCAAGCTTGCCACTCGATCAACATTTTCTGAACAGGCAGCTTCCGCAGGTCTTGCTTCGTCTTCTAGCAGCTCTCGCCCTCGTCGAAATTCGCGGAACCAATGACTAACAGCGGATAATGAAGGGGCAGCATCGCCAAAAGCTGCTATCAAATTTTCATGGCTTTGCTGGTATCCTAACTGTCTTTTATAGTCGTAGAAAATCATAGCTCTATAGGCAGTTCACGGAATGCTCATCCTAACTCAATTAAAAATGCACAACTACTTATCTTAGAAAATTAACTATGTTTCACAAGGAAATCGGAACTTTGACAATTGTGGGTAACGAATGTCAACTAATGCGACATTCAATTGTTTCTAGCCAATTGGGCTTCCATGGCCTGCTACTAACTATTAACAGAGCATCCCTCGTAGAAGTAAAACGGCTGTTTAATAATATTTTTCTACAGTTGCCAAAAAATGATGACATTTTTCATTAATATCCGTATGAAAAATGCCACATTGGTTTTTGCTTACTTGACAACGTGCACGAAATATTTTTCGCTCTACAGCGAAGGTGATGCAAGACATTTTTAATTCCTCTGTAAATCATATCGTAATGGTGTATCACAACTAAGTGTGAGTAAGGCCTGGACTTAAGGTGCTAGGCGTTCTGGGCCCAGTGCATCTTGGTATCTCCTATTATTGTCTTATAAATAGAGCCTACAAAATTACAAAATACATTGCAGTAAAAATGAATACTTTAGGATTTGGGGTGATAATCATTGTTAGAATGGTGATTAATTAAAGAACAATTCTGCAGAACTTTCTATTTCGCATACATATCTAAATGGTTTGTTACTACTATACATATGCAAATGCTGTTTGAGATTATATTTCAGTTACTTATTAATAATCACATTTTGCTCTATTTGGGAAATACATACTAATACATATTATTATTAACTGCTATGTGAAAGCAAATGTCGTTTCAGCTGCTCATTTTGTAAACATTTATAATCACATAAGTTACATTCAAAAGCTTTATCACCACTATGCATGACCATGTGTTGTTTGAGATTACTTTTCCATGAACATTTATACTCACATAAAATGCATTCAAATGGTTTGTTACCACTGTGTGTGTGCATGTGTGTTTTAAGACTACTTCTTATTGCGCATTTGTAACTGCATATATTACATTCAAATGGTTTCTCACCACTATGTGTGCGCATGTGTATTTTGAGATTACTTTTTCTTGTACTTGTGTAACTGCATATATTACATTTAAATGGTTTCCCACCACTATGTGTAAACATGTGTATTTTGAGATTACTTTTTGTCGTACTTTTGTAACTGCACATATTACATTCAAATGGTTTCCCACCACTATGTGTGCGCATGTGTAATTTAAGACTACTTTGCCATGTACATTTGTAACTGCATATACTACATGTAAATGGTTTCTCGTCACTATGTGTAAGCATGTGCATTTTGAGATTACGTTTTTGTGAACATTTATAATCACATATATTACATTCAAAAGCTTTATCACCACTGTGTGTGAGCATGTGTTGTTTGAGATTACCTTTCGTTGTACATTTGTAACTGCATATATTGCATGTATATGGTTTTTCACCACTATGTGTAAGCATGTGCGTTTTAAGACTAGCTTTTTGTGAACATTTGTGATCACACAAATTACATTCAAATGGTTTCCCACCACTATGTGTGCGCATGTGTATTTTAAGATTACTTTGCGATGTACATTTGTAACTGCATATACTACACGTAAATGGTTTATCGCCACTATGTGTAAGCATGTGCGTTTTAAGACTACCTTTTTGTGAACATTTGTGATCACACAAATTACACTTAAATGGTTTTTCACCACTATGTGTTAGCATGTGCACCTTGAGGCTATTTCTTATTGTAGATTTGTAACCACATATATTACATCCAAAGTGTTTTTCACGTTTATGAATAAGCATATGTTTTTTAAAGTTTCTTTCGTTCAAAAGTTTGGATTGACAGATGCTACATTGGTAAAGTTGATCGGAATGAACTGGCCTGTGATATTGCAAAATTCTGGTGTTGCTGACTGGCCTCTCTACACTCCCATTAGTTTGAAACTGAGTATTGGTGACACAGTTTTCTATTATTTCTAGTTTTGTTTTGATATCACTTTCGTTTTTGTTTATGGTCATCTCATTATTATCCATTGTATTGGTATTTGTAGAATTACCAAAACCTACAATAAACAAAAAGGTGCTTCACTTGGTATTAATAAGAAAGGTGGAGTGATTTGCAAATACTTGTCATGTTTCGTAGGGAACAATTAATCTCGAATGAATTATGACAGATTACGCAGTACGAAGTTAATGGTTAACCAACGTCTAGGAGAGATTTCGCACTGTATTATGATAGGTTTGTTCGTCTGCCCTGTGATAAGTTGTACCGAGAACTGAAAATTTAAATTGGGCATCACAATTATTTCCAATTCTAACATGCAAGGATTTTTACGATAGCAGTGCAGTTACGTCAGCTAAAACAAAAGTAGTGCTATGCTGCAACGTTGCCAATACTAAGAATCATTTTAAGAAGTGAAGTTAAACCCATCTGTCATATACTTCCTGATCAAAAAGAACCAACATTAACTTTAGTGTAAAACAGGTATCTATGCTTATAGTTTTCGGAGGTATTGATTTATTTGTTGATGCACAATAAATTGTATGAATGCATTAGCACAGAATTGGAACAAACAAAACATGCACGCAATATTACAATAAATCGAAATATCAAAACAGTATAAGAAACTTATTAGTTATTTAAGTATTAAGGGCAGTAGGTACGCTTTACCAGTCGAGGATAAGTTTAATAGTGTGGAGACCGACGCGTAGCAGAGGTCTCCATATTAGCCGAGACTGGTAACGCGTACCTAACGCCCGTAATACTTATACTATTTTTTGCCCAAGCGGATCTATGAGTGAATTTTAAATATATAGAGTGAACGTTATTAAACACATCACACTGAATGTGTGAATTTTCAGTCGGTTAATGTGCCTGGTTGTTATGAAGTTGAATAAACAAAAACAATTCTTGCCTCAATCAGGACGAATTTTAGAATGATAGTAAGTGTTTTTCGACTTAAATGACGAGGCACTTTATTACCGAGCCTTGGGCGGTAAGTTGAACTTACCGCCCTGAGAGCAGAGCTTGTAAATGAACCAAAACGCCCGATCGGGCAAAAAGAATTATTAAATTATTGTTATTCAAGAATTAAATATAGACTGTAGAATCGCTTCTCGCACAATACAATTTTACGTGCAGTTTGTTTCAAACCCTAATATCTTCCCTAACTATTTTACAAAAAAGTATATTAAGGAACGCTATATAATGAAAACAAATACGAATTGAATGATGCCTTTGGATACGCATTGCATTTGATCGTAACCGGAAAAAGTAAAGAAAATAAAACTTCCGTTTATGCAAAAACATTTATACCTTGGAATATAAAATATTAATAAATGTTTGACGTTTGATTAGCATTTGTTTTTCAAATCTGCAAATAACACCATACTAATGCCAACTTCAAGAAAATTACGACAATATATTATATGTTGAAAAATCTTTGATTGTAAATTATTATCTTTGTTAAAAAAGATTGTATTTGCATTACATTTATTAGTTTCATTCCTTCTTATTTTTGAAAAATCTCAAATTCAGACGAAAATAGCTGCGAGGTATAGAGTTGAATATTACTTGCTGTAGAATTTCTCTCCTTTCCTGTCAAACCACAGATTATACTATACAGATGCGAAGCGCGCCCGTTCCCGCCAATCCAAATATCTACGAGCATGAGTATGCGTGAATCCGTCATTGTTTTAGGGGTATTTTAATCAACCTCACTTCTATGCTTGTTTATATTTTGCACGAGTGTTTTTGTTGCGTTCTTATATTTTGAATTATTTTGCTAGTACTTTATATACATTTTTGCATTAATATATGATTTGACGTTGATATTATGGACATAATGTTATCTTTCTGCACTTACCGATTGCTTTGTACAATACAGTATCCACATAAAAATAATTTATTATAATGTAAATAAAAAGTTTTCGATTTTGGTAAATTTATTTTATTTATGGCTTATTATTTTTTATTTTATAGACCTTAGTATGGTAATTCTTAAAAATTATTTTAAAAACCCACTTAAAATAATTCCATCTTCAAATTAGGTTATTCTGCCCATATGCAATAGGCGAGTGGACACCGTCCATCAATTCATTTAAAACAGTACACATTCGATTTTAGACCTCTAAAATAATACAAAGTTTCAGTAAATAGTTTATATAAAAAATTACATAATGAAAAAAATTAAATTAAAAACGTAAAATTTTCATAGCTTTTGAAAAATGCGGTATCGCATACGTCATAACTGCTTCTCCGCAGTATCAAAATGTAAAGACATACGCGATTAAATCTTTCAGGTAATTGGCATTGAGCTAGTAGAAGATGGTTGCTAAAAACGTAATGTACGGTTTGATGCGTTTCCACATGTGATTCGGAACTTAACCTTAAAAAATAAAAAAAATTAATTTTAAAAATCTCTTAAAGCAGTGATAACTGTGATGTCATTTTGATTTTGAAATACACAGAGTGTTGATAATAAATATCTACTAGTTTATTTATAAAACTCATTTTAGCCATTACTGTGAACAGGTCGGAAAAAGAACAGGGAACAGCAATGGGTCGAAGATAATTAATAAACTACGAATTCAAATAACAAATCAACAACAATCCGATTTATTATTCTAACACACAGCAATAATCTATTGTATTCATAACAAACAACTCTGTAACGCTTCTCCTCTCTCGTGCGGCAAGTTATCGGCCGCTAGTAGCTCCCGAGTGTCCGCGTCCCTTGTATTGAGTCACCTAGCGTAACGAGATACCGCTAAAATGTGTATTACAAATTCTACCTGCAAACAAGATCCCAAATTCTTCAGCAATTTACTATTAAAAAATATTATTAAAACACCTGATTTACTTATACAAAAAACAAAAACAATGAAAATATTGAAAATATAACCTAACAAACACGTGCGTTGACAAACAAATCAATGACAACGTAAACAACACGCCAATGCCACAACGCAGGTCGCATCTGGCAAATGCGCATTTTCAGCTAATCGCGTACAAGCTAACAGTTATGACGTATACAGAGCGGGAAAATTACTCATTTAAATTTAAAGCAATTTTTAGGAATTTTTTTTATGCCTAAAACATAGCCAGAGGAAAATTATTTGCTGATATTCTGCTTTACTAGTAGGTGTTGACTGCAATAAAATTTAAAAAAAAAGTAATTCCTGTAGCCTATTTAGTAGTGAATTCTTACCGTGGTATTTATTTGTTAAAGAAATTAATGAGGTACAAATGCAATAGTATTTTTAGCAAAGAATGATTTTTGTTAACAAAAATAATTATTCATTGGATCTTTGCGATATTATAACTTCTAAGGTAAAGATATATAATTTTATGAAACTAAATTTTATTACGTTAAGTTTATTGTGAGCATATTGCACATACACAACACAATGCATCCCATATGATGACAGTATCAAAATTTATAATTTCGTTAATAATAAAGTAAAAACTGTTATGTCCGTAACGGGGCTACGGTCGACGGCGCGCTGCGTCTTGGAATGCTACATGGTTTAGCGATCGTTGCATTCCAGTTACAAAACTCTTCACTGTGTAAATAAGATAAGTTTGACATACTAAGAACAGTTGTCTAACAGTGATATCAACTTTAAAAAATAAAATGTTACTGTTTACAGTATTCCAAAAAACTGCATTAGGACACACAAAATGCGTGTCCTAATGGCTTAATTAGGACACGCAAATATAAAAAAACACTTTTTGTTTTCTATAGTTTTGTATTGTACCTTGAAGTTGAATAAATTGTTAGTCTTATAAATTGGTTTTGTTAGTCATCCCACAAGTTCATCTTTTATTACAAATTGTCAACATGCCATACAAGGGTTTTTGCAGATTTGTTTATTGAGTTTATACAGTTTATTGAGAAACTTTTAATTCCTCTGTAAATTATATTTAAATGTTTTTATATTAAATCATATTTTGAGAGCAAATCCTTGTAGAGAAATTAACACCCTAACTGGGAGGAACGATATTTTTCTATATGAGTTTGCAGTCAAAATATGATTTAATGAAAAACATTAATTAAATAATTAGAATTTATCTTAAATTATACATATTTAAATGATTTTGTCACTATGTGTGGAGCAATAAGTTTGAAATTTGCTTTCTTGTAGATTAGTAATTACATGTAGTAATCACATTAGTAATTAGTGTATATTACATTTAAATGGTTTCTTATCATTCATCGCATACATCTAGATAGTTTGTTACTACTATTAGGTATATGCAAATACTTTTTGAGGTACATTTTAGTTATTTATTAATAATCACGTTCTTATAAGTAAATACTAAAGTTATTATTAACTGTTACGTGAAAGAAAGTATCATTTCGTAAACATTTATATTCACACACGGTTTCTAACTACTATACCTGACTATGTGTTGGATATTTATAACCACATATATTACATTCAAATGATCTCTCATCACTATGAGAAAGCATGTGCTGTTTGAGATTACTTTTTCATGAACATTTATTATCGCACAAATTACATTGAAATGGTTTCTCACCACTGTCCAGAAGGATATGGATTTTGAGATTTACTTTTTGCAAAAATTTATAAGCATATAAATTACGATCAAATGCTTTATTACTACTATTTGCTTTTTAAAATTTCCTCGACTTAAATTTGTAATTGCCAGAGGCGTGCGATGAGAATTTAGGCTATGGATGCAACCACGATTTTAATTTTAATATACCTAGGTACAGACGCGGATTCACGGGGGGGGGGATTCCCCTCCTCCAATTTAGAAATAAGTGTACATAGAATAGAAACAAATAATGTTTGTTTAATTATTATTTATTAAAACAATTATTTTTCCAAAATTTTCCCCCTCAAAATAATTCTCTGGATCCGCCCCTGCTAGGTACAATAAAAAACAGTGTTATAATTATTAAGCTTAAAAGTTTTTGAAAGAAAAACTTTTACACTTTATACTGATGGAATTTGTTAACTATTATTAAAAAACTAGACTATGTATTGATACTGCAACTCGATTTTCGGGCATTTCTTAGCAAAATACCCATGCAGGTTTTAATCTTTGTTGTTAAATTTGAAAGTTCTGGTTTTGATCTGCCTTTCTTAATAATTTGTAATTTCTCTCCAAAACTGTATGCAGAAAATTCTTTATTAATAATTTACAAACTGAACAAAGAAATCGTCCCGATTCGGATGTATCGAAGGTAGTCGAACCTCCCACCAAAGCAGCTGAATTTGCAGACAATAATGCAATTTTAAATTTTCTATTTAAATCTAAATAGAGTTATTTGTCTTTAAAAAAATCCAACTTATATAAATTGAAATAATAAAATGTGACAAAATACAGTCTCATTTGCAGATTTATATTACTTAAGTAACATTAAATTTAACAAACACTAAATTGAAGAAATAACCAAAATTATAATAAATAAACATTTGGGCAAGAAGCACACTAAAAATAATGGCCAAACAATGCTAACAGCATTGTCTGTATCACCATGCCCGCTGATCGACGCCAAGGCTAGGAGAAGAGCAGTTATAAGCAACGAAATCAGTGCTTATATGCAGTGTATGTAACACATTTGAATCGGTATTACCTTTCCGTGCAAGTTTAATGAGCTTAAATTAAAATAGTACTCTAAATAATTATACTTTTTGCTGTGCGGAATTGATATTGAGCTTTAAGTTGATTAAATATTACAAATTTAAATAAACGATAACCATAATTTTATAAAAATATTTTTGTTAGCATTGGTTTTTATTTTTAATAAATTCTCAAGGGAAGTATTGCTTCCATGGACCACTGGTAATTGCATTCAATATTACATTCAAATGATTTTTTACCATTGTGTGTGAGCATTTGCTCCTTAAGATGAGTAGTGAGTAGTAACATTTATACCCACATAAATTACATTCTAATCATTTGTCACCATTGTGTGTGTGCATGTGTCGTTTGAGACAACTTTTTGTTGTACATTTATAGCTGCATATATTACATGTATATGGTTTCTCGCCACTATGTGTAAGCATGTGTGTTTTGAGATGAACTTTTTGTGAAGATTTATAATCACATAAATTGCATTCATATGGTTTCTCACCACTATGTGTGGACAGATGCGTTTTGAGAAGTCCTCTTGACTTACATTTGTAATTGCATATATTACATTCAAATGGTCTCTTATGAGTATGTGTGAACATGTGTTTTTTAAGATAAGCTGTTTGCGAACATCTATACTCACATAAAATGCATTCGAATGGTTTGTTACCACTATGTGTGTACAAGTGCCGTTTGAGACAATTCTTTGTTGTAAATTTACAACTGCATATATTACATTCAAATGATTTTGTACCACTATGTGTGTACATGTGTCGTTTGAGACAACTTTTTGTTGTACTTTTGTAACTGCATATATTACATACAAACGGTTTCTCGCCACTATGTGTAAGTATATGTGTTTTGAGATGACTTTTTTGCAAACATTTGTAATTGCATATATTACATTCAATCGGTTTCTTACCTTTATGTGCGAGCATGTGTTCTTTAAGATGTGATGTGTGTGAACATTTATACTCACATAAATTACATTCAAATGGGTTGTCACCATTATGTGTGAGCATGTGTCGTTTGAGGCAACTTTTTGTTGTAGATTTGTAACTGCATATATTACATGTAAATGGTTTCTCACCACTATGTTTAAGCATGTGTGTTTTAAGAGAATTTTTTTGTGCACATTTGTAATCGCATATATTACATTCAAATGGTTTTTCATCACTATGTGTTAGCACGTGCTTCTTAAAGCTACTTATTATTGTAGTTTTGTAACCACATATATTACATATAAAGTGTATTCCACTTTTATGTATAAGCATGTGTTTTGTAAAGGTGGTTTCGTCTAGAAATCTTGATTGACAGATGCTACATTGATAAACCTGGTCGGAATTAACTCGTTTTTTGTATTGCAAAATCTTCGTGCTGCTGAATGGCCTCTCTTCACTCTCGTTGGTTTGAATCTGAGTATTGGTGGCACAGTTTTCTATTATTTCTGGTTCTATTTTGATATCACTTTCGTTTTTGATTACGGTCATTTCATCATTATCCATTGTACCAGTAGAATTATACCAGAACCTACAATAAACAAAACGTATATTCACTTGGTTAAGAAAGGTGGGGTACTTTAACAAATACTGTTTGTAATGTTCCATATGGTACAATCAATTTGAAATGACTTATTATTATCTCTTACAGATAATAATTATAACGAGGTCACTGAACTATTATTAAATACGATTTGTTGAGTGGAAATTATTCTTGTCGCCGTGTATACTACATCCACGCTAAGGTGAACCGGATTCAGTAGTATTAGCGACTAGTCCTTGAGCATCACTCAAACACATGCATTTTGTGCAGTTGCCTCTACTCTTATTAAATCTGATGGAATATGTGCAAATGAATTTACATATTATATTATTATTATTATTACAGTTCTGTTTAGGAGTAGGTACTATTCCGGCAGGAAAATCTCTCACGATTTTTATCAAGTAGGCTGATTTTTCTTAAATTTTAGGTTAGGAAGAAAAACTTTTCATGACATGACACAACTTTGACACAATAACATAGGCGCGTCAAAAATAACTAATTGCAATAAAAATACTTAAAATAATAATTTCACATAAGTACAACATGCCACTGGATGTGAGACCTTTTACAAGGGAAAAAAATCGTGCGAAATTTTCCTGCCGGAATAATACATAGGTACTTTACATTTTTTTTTTTTTAAGTAATGATTGTATACTCGGTGTCTCATTAAGCAATAGTCAGAATGCAGTGTTGTAACAGATACATTATTTTGTGTATCTAGATACAGATACAGATACTATCAGAAAAAGGTACCTAGATACAGATATAGATGTTTTTGCAGTGAAGTATCTAGATACATTTGTAGATACTTGTCACTACCGCGAAAATAAGAACTTACTAGTCAATTTTTCGTACTGAAAATAGTCATTTAACTAAGCATCAATTCCAAGACCAGTCTAGGATAGCAATATTTATTAAAATTTATACATATTAAAAATTGATAATTGTTATTAAGCAGAAACCAAGATCTAAAGATAAGGACAGTGTGCATTCAAACCTTTCCACTTTTTAGAATTATTATGTGCTCTTTTCACACTTGAGTTAATATTTTAATAAAAATATAAAATAAATTATTATTAAAGCATTCCAAACATTGTTTATTGTTTCTAGCCTTACTTTGTGGAACTCCATAATCATGAAATAAATAAAGATTAAGAAAAAGTTTCACAGTATTTATATTATATTATTTATAAATTTATTTATTAATCTTTAATTATTTCATTCCAAACATGATATTTGTATGATCTTTAGTCATGGTGTTGTGCAGAATATTAATAACTTTAATAAACTCCAATAGTTTTCATTGTTTGAAAACCTAGAAAATGTTTTGCCACTTTAACAGAAACCATCATAGCCTAGATATTATTTCTTTTTCTGATAACCTAATTTCAAAGTAGGTGCTGGTACGATTCACACTTTAACAATTTTGCAACACACTTAACAAGTTCCTAGTACTATTACACCACAAAAGCCGCTAACTCTGGTTAGTTTTGGTTATCCTTCATGTAACGAATAGATTATACTTACTCTTTAACATATTTTAAAAAGCACTTCATTGGGATAGTTCTTACTTTAAAAGCTCTCAAATTGACTGTTGACAGAAAAAATAAGAGTACGTAACAAAGCCCGTATAGTACCTTTAGTGTACTCGCAGACTTTTAGATAACTCATCAGCTACGGCTTGTGGTACTTATATCTACAAGTCCAGTAAAATATACATTCCAGACTTGTTACGTAAATATTAAATAACCATAACATTTAATAAAGAATGATTTCTCTTTATTACATGTATTCTTTCCATATCTGAAATTATAGTACATTTTTATTTAATTGTGCTATGTTGGTACAAGCTGTAAATTATTGTATAAGTACCATAGTTATGGTACACTTGGCAACACTGCCCTGGACGGGCAAGGATGCGTCTTCCTCACACAATCGATAATATCATCATTCTGTAACACAGATCGCAGACGACGCCATTTTGGGGCGAAAAAAGGCCGAAATTGTTAAATATTATTATCCTCATTGAATTTAATTAAATTCACGTTTAGTTTAAAAGGTTCTTCTGCATACTTTTCATTCTGACAGCCCGAACTTTTAATATACCAGATACGTAAGATGCGTTTTTGCAATTTACGTATTACTAGATTTCAGACTTCCTTTGCCCCAATATGGCGTCGATTACGGTACTCTGTACGCCAACTTGGCCTGACTGACTAGATGTAGTGACTCTAATTGTTTAACGAGGAGACTATACCATCTACTAGATTTCAAAATAATTCCATAAAAAATTAGTTTTATTATGTTCGGTGGTTTATTTCAAATTTAGAATTCCACACATCATTTATGATAGTTTTTGTATTATAAGATTATAAAAATATTAAAATAGTATCTGCACAGTATAGATACACAGATACTACAGAAAATGTACCTAGATCCAAATACAGCTACAAAATCTTAAAAGTATCTAGATATGTATCTAGGTACCATAAAAGTATCTAGATACAGTATCTAGATACAAGTATCTAGATACATTACAACACTGTTAGAATGGGGCCTGGCCACAACGGCCAATGACCACAACGGCCAATTGCTATTTTGGCTGTTGTGGACATAACCACAACGGCCTCCGTGGCCATAACGGCCAACAGCCACAACGGCCAATTTGACCATATCGCCCAACTCGACACTTGACCATAACGGCCACCATGACCACAACGGCCAGCTAAAAATTCCACCCCATCCGCCATTTTGACCACAACGGCCACCGACGCTTATGTATTGGCGTAGCTGGCGACGATGACCACAACGGCCAAAATGACCACAACGGTCAACTAGAGTGTGTGACCACAACGGCCAACTGTGGAGCGTGACACAACAGCCAAAATGACCACAACGGCGAACTAGGGTATGTGACCACAACGGCCAATTTTTTTCATTCTGTTATTTTGGTTTCATTAAAGTTCATTTCTCTCTTTTAACTTACCGATTTAACGTGACTTACATACATTGAAAAATGTAAACTGCAGCCACATGAAATTGAAGAATTTTTTTTCTTAGTTTCTTTTAGTATCCCAGACAGATTAAATGCTGAAAATTTGGTACGGGTACTTCTCAATACACTCTAACTATTTACAGATTCATGATTTTTTAGTTTACAGGATAGTTAATCTAACATCAATAAAAGTTTTTTCTATAACTTGTTTACCGCATTATTTCTATTTTGGGGACGTTTAAATAAGCACGAAATAGAACTATAAAACAAGCTTGACGTTTTATTTATAGATTTTCATTGCATTGAATTTGAAATACGTAATTAGCTGTTTTTATCAGTTTTAAAATTAAACTAAATGTAAATCTTCCCCTAAAAAGTAAACGATATCTACGAATCTGTCCAGTACTTAATAAAATCGATCTAGGGAACAGCATGCGACGCAACCCCAGAAACAAAACGCAATAATCCAAAACAGTATTGCTCCATAGGTATCCGAGAGAAAATACAAAAAAAAACGAGCCTCAGAAAAAAAATGGCAGTTACTTACTCGCGCACCGAGCGATAAATCGTTGTTCTATTGGGCCGACAAGGAGTTTAAGAAATTATTAGATGAGCAGAAAAATCAATATTTCCAGAACTATTTCCACTCCCTAACAGCAACTAAAGCAATACTGACTAAAGAATACTGACTGCATTATGGAAGGCTACAAAAATCAATCAACCGCAGTCACAAAACCCTCCGATTAGAATGCAATACTAGGCGATTGGGCTAAAGACAATAGTGAAAATGCAGATACCTTTGGTGAATATCTGGCGAACATGTTTACGCCTCTTATCATTCAAGAAGAAAACTTCATACAGGACTTTCTTCAAGAGCGAGGTAATTAAGGTTATCAAAACTGAAATAAATCCGAAGAAGTCCCCAGGCTTCGTCCTAATAACTGGAAAACTCCTAAAGGGATTTTCATATAAGGGATTTTGTATGTTAACAATAATCTATAATGCGATATTAAGGAAGGGATATTTCTCTGGT
Organism: Agrypnus murinus; assembly: GCA_929113105.1. Classification (NCBI taxonomy): domain Eukaryota; kingdom Metazoa; phylum Arthropoda; class Insecta; order Coleoptera; family Elateridae; genus Agrypnus; species Agrypnus murinus. The sequence continues at coordinate 12,694,779 of OV816027.1, forward strand.
CAATACAAGGTGGCCCAAATAGCAATGGTTCCAAAATCGGGGAAACCCATCCAGTCAATGGTTTTTAAAAAATTGTTCCTCAAGTGACGATCAACGAATACCCAACTACCAGCTTGGATTTCGTCGACGATACGCTACAATCGAACAAATACACATAGTTGCATCAAAAATTAGGTTTGACCTGGAGACCAAATTGATTTTGTTCATCGGAATTCATAGACATAAGCCAAGCTTTTGACAGGATGTGGCATGTATGTAGATATACTCTACAAGCTCAAGCGATGTTTACCATATTTACCTTTTTTCAAATCCTCACGTCATACCTCACTGAAAGATACTTTTTCTTAAAATATCAAGACTCCACCTCAGCTATTCTACCCATAACATCTGGTGTTGCGTGACTGGTTCGATTGTATACCCAATTTTCACCGCGGACTTACCAACAACCAATATATATTTAATTAATATACAATATATTATTTAGACTTTTTGGAAATTTATACTAATGCTAAAAGCGTTCTAGCGGATCCAAAGGATTGAAACGTTTAAGCCTGTGTGGCTTTGGGCAGTCAGTATGTCGACTGCTAAGTTGTTTGGGTGGGTTCTGATACGATGTTGATATCTTATACTATGCTATTTGATGGTTTCTTAAATAGAATGTATATTGAGGTGACTTGGGATTACGTGGTTCGGCGCAAACCAAGAGACTTTGGTTATAAAACTCAAAGTCTTGGACTAAAGGCGCTGCAATGTTTGACTCGTTTGTTGCTCTCCATAATTGAATATCAGAGCACAACATGGGCTCGATTGCTACTTGTATACACCTAATTTATTTTCTTATTATCCATTATTTTCAAGAGATAATTCCGAGTTTTGTCAAATTAGTCAGTATTTCCTGAGGATGAAACCTAGTTGTAGTCTTTTATATAAAATATGTTTTGACCATGTAAGACGTCTGTCTAGATGGATCCCTAGATCTTTGACCTAGATACATTAAATCATCTAAACATGTTTTTACTTAATTAACTAACTATTTATTAACAAATAACAAATCAAACTATAATTACAATTAAATGGGTCTGTATTACAATGATGTTATTCTTGCACACGTTCCGTACTAGGATACAGGGGAATCCCCCAGACTTGTTTTGACTATACTATTCCTATTAATAGAACGTTTCAAGTTGTTTCAACAACATCAAAAATGGAATGTGCGCCATCTGCATCCTTGTGCTCATTCAACGATGTCACGTTTTGTACTGATGGTGTCAATTTCTAAAGTGTTTGAATTTAATCTTATTAGACTTAACACTGACCTGCATCTGCCATATAGAAAGTTTTCGAGATTTTCAAGATCATTTAATCAAAAAATGTTACTAGAGTTTTATGTTTCTAATGGCTTAAGAGGCTTATTCTTAAAGTCCAATCATTGGCTATTGAATCACCGTGTATAGATGTATATTAGACTTAACACTGACCTGCATCTATCATATGCAAAATTTGACTGTAAAGTCAATTTTAATTTGGTAATTCAGAATCGAGTTTCTTATTAGTCTTGGAGATTTGACCTTTAAAGTTTTAATATTTTAAAACTTTACTACTCTTTAAACTTGAAGACTTTACAATATAGAAGCTGAAAAAGACACTCAAGAGTGTCTGATCATGATAAAACCAAAAAGGAAAAGTAGAGACAAGCATGCTAATGCATTTGAAAATATCCAACATTTCTCCAAACACAAAAGTAATTGATTAATTGTTCTGCCATAAGGTAGATCCTATCTAGTTTTGCTCAATCAAACTTTTCATGTTGTCAGACATTTGGCCTAATAGATCTAACCTGGTGCTTTTGGTACTTTTCAACCAATGTGACTTTTTGGCCCAAAACCATTATTTTTAATGACGAGCAAATATGATTTTTAAATTCTTTATTGGCTGGCAAATTCTAATCTCAAACTTTTTGCAACAGAGATAAGTAAGGTTAGGGTAACAGATGACTAGTGGACAATAATAGAGGCTGTTTTTATGTTATCAATTGGGACTGTCGTTTAAGTTCATTCAATTATTGCGTTTTTATTGAACTAAAAGTAGTATTGGACCAAACATTTATTTGACCAAGTCCCATTGGACCAAATCCGTCAACTCAATTGTATGAAGAAACCACAAACTTGTTGACTTACATAGATAAAAACCCACAGAAGAAGTAAACGAATGCTGTCTCATCAAAATTATAAATAGGTTGCGTTGTATACGTTTTAAAATTTTTACATACATAATCGATTCCCCTTTTACCCCATATGCAGTGTCGGGGTTCCATGAGAGTGCAACGAAAGTAATGAAGCTATTGTAACAAGTGCAGTACGCTCCCCCATACTTTTTAATTCATACAACCTTCTTTCATACCTTATCCTAAAAACTTTTAATTTCATTTTAAAAGCAGTTGGCTTTTCTTGATATGTCCCATACTTATTTAATATTTAGCAATAAGTTCTATACTGGCGTATAAGCCTAAAGGGCATATCTCAATTTTTTTCATATTTTACTGTCTACAAACTCCTTATGACATAGAAAGTCTTTTTTCCTAAAAAAATGGCTGTATCTCATGGTGCTATACATATTGTAATGATTATTTAGTATTGAGTGAATTAGGATTTTGAGATAATGTTTAAAATAAAAAGATAGTTCATGGTAGAGGCAGCCTGAACCATTCAATGTATGGAAAGTAACATAGTGATTGTTAATAATAGTACAAAAAAATAAGTGCAGCTTAATCTTTATTAAAAGGATATACATTTTGGTACATGGTAAAAGAAGGATGACTTCACAAGCAACCTAAAAAAAAGGAAAACTTTGTAAATGAATTAAATGCATGCATTGCTGAAATCTGCCGAATCTCTCTTTTTATGGTATTAATTTACAGTCGCCTAATATATTTTACTTTGCAACGTTTTAATAAACAATAAATAGGTAGGAAAAGAGAGAAAATAACAATTATTAAAAATGTAATAGATTTAGATTTCATTGTAATAGAGTATAATAGATGCTTTGCTAATGTAATCGATCTGTTACAATTGTAATAGACATTATAACATCCCTGATGCCAACTTTTCGATATGTTTGTTATAAAAAAAATAGATACGCACTATCATACACACGTTGTTATTTTTATTTCATCACTCATTGCCGTTTAAAATACGTTTTACTTGGCGTACTAATAAAATATCAATTCACTGGAAAATTTGTCACGGGTGTTTATTTTGTTTATCCCACTTCCAAAATGTTACCGCCACAGAAATAAAATTGATTATTGTATTTTAATATTTATATTAAACATAAATAAAACAAACTAAATGGGCGACCACGATTTAACACGTTTGCACAGTCAGGTGTTAGGCGCGTTACTGGTGTTTTCAACCCCGCAGCCCGCAAACAAATTAGAGGTTAAATAGTTATATATTTGACTAGTAAAAAGTGTAATGTATAATACAATCACATACATAATTAACTGTTCTTGAGATACACCCTTTGGGCTTAACACAGTAGTATAGTTAATCATTGATATTAGTAAAAACTAAAAGACCTTCAGTAAGTTTAATATTTAATAAATTATTAGTAAATATTATAGCATATTCTGTAATTAATTCTTAGGAAATTAAGCCTTTAAATAAATTGTAGTGAAATATAAGTACACTGTTGCCACATTTAATGCGATAATGTGTCATAATCGTGTTCGGAAGAAGTAAGTTGGTTATATCAAATTATATAATTTATTCAGTAACTTTTTTATTCTCATCTTTTATATTGCTGAAGGTAAAAGGTATGTTGATTGCATTAAAAATAAAGGAATTTGTATTGTATTGTGTTGGAATTTATTTATTTTTTTTTAAATTTATTTAAGTGCTTATTTACAATCTACTCGCTTGCGAGTAATAAGTAAATGGTATATAATTTGGCATGATATTTCGGGATCCGGCCATCGTCTTCTCCCTGTATGCTGAACACTAAGTAGGTCTTGGGACCACTGCCGTTTTAGGAGTCTGGTGATGGTCGGCTGGTTTGAGAGTTGGTCGATTAACTGGTTGTCGTGCCCTGCCAGGTGGTCTGTGTATTTTCGGGCGAATCTCTGGATCTCTGTGACTACATACGGAATATTGAGGTCTGTATGTAGAGTTTCATTAGTGACGTACCATAGGGCGTTGGATATGGTTTGAAGAATTTTGGACTGACAGCGCTGCAGAATCTTGGTGTGTGAGGCTTTGGCGCAGCCCCATAGTTGGATCCCATAGGTCCAGATGGGCTTGATTACACATTTATATAGTAGGAGCTTGTTCGTAAGGGAGAGTTGGGAGTGCCTACCCAAGAGCCAATTCATCTGCTTAATTTTTAGGTCTATTTGTTTTCGTTTAACTTTGATGTGTGTACTCCATGTTAGCTTATGGTCCAGGTATAATTCAAGGTATTTGATTTCCGTCGTCTGAGGAATGGGAGCATTGTTGATGTGGGTTTGTGGGCTTACGATATGTCTGTTAGAGACGGTGATTTGTGCTGATTTGTCACTATTTACTGTAATCCGCCATTTGGTAAACCAATTTTGGAGGGTATCTAGGTGATCTTGTAGATGGCCTGTTGCAGTTATTGGGTTTTAGTTGATTGAGAGTATAGCTGTGTCATCAGCAAACATGGCGAGTATAGTATGGTCTGTTGTAGGTGTGTCTGAATTTATTAAATTACAATTTTTAAATTTTTAGTTTTTTCTACTACTTTATCAGCTGCATCTTCATTTTATAACTCTATGCTTACAATGTCAACAATTATTTTTATTGCATCTCTTAAGACATTTGAATGAGCTTAATATGCACATGTAGCGTTTTATTTAATTTTATGGGTAAGCATGTGTCTTTTTAAAGTACCACTTTGTTTACCCTTATAATTGCATACGTTACATTCATGAGGTTTCTCATCACTATGAATGAGCATGTGTCGCCGAAGATTACTTCTACCATTGAATTTATAATCGCATATATTACATTCAAATGGTTTGTGATTAGTATGTATTAACATATGCTCTTGCAAACGGAACTTACGTTTACATCTATAATTGCACATATTACATTCAAATGGTTTTTCATTGCTATCTTCACTATTACGTAAGTTATATTCCAAAGAATTGTCATCACTATGAATAAGCATATGACATTGGAGAGAACCTTTTGTAGTACTTTGATAATAACAAATATTACATTTGAATGGTTTTTCACCACTATGATTGAACATGTGTATTTGAAGATTTCCTTTTTGTGAACATTTATAATCACAAATTTTGCACTGGAATGGTTTTGGATTACTATGAGTAAAGATGTGCAGTCGAAGATGATGTTTTCTGGCGAATTTGTAATTACAGATCAAACATTTGTATGGTTTCTCACCAGTATGGCAAAGTACATGACTATCCAAATGTGCTTTTAGTGAGCAACTATAACCGCATTCATTGCATTTAAATCTTTGTAAGACTTTTTAAGTCTTTGTAGACTGGCTTTTCGTTTGCATTTATAGTCACATATGTTACATTCGAATGGTTTTTCATCACTATGAGTATGCATGTGTTGTTTCAAAGTGTTTTTATACTTGCATGTATAATCGCACACACTGCATGCAAATGGTTTCTCATTACTGTGAATACGAATATGTACTGTCAAGGTTGATTTTTGGGTAAATTGGCGATTACATATGTCACATTTAAATAAAGTTTTTGGTTTTACTTTTAGTTCATTTTTATCTTCTTTGGGTTTTTCAATACGTTTTTTCAATGGATCTATTTTTAAATCTAACTCTTCCTTGATTATTGCTTTGCTGTATTCAACTTCTCTTTTGGGATTAATGTTAGAAACATATTCAGCTTCTACAAAATTAATTCCATGATTAAGATTTCTTATAAAAACGTTTATTATTAAAGTTATTGAAAGTTCTTGTGTTAATGGTTTCTATCTCCACTCCAAAAGAAACTTCTGTAACAACTATATACCTACCATGGATGTACGTGTCAACCTCATGTTTTACTACAATATTTGCAGCCTGTGCTTCTGCTTTTATATCCCAATCATTCTTAATGATATGTTTATTAAAATTTACATCTTCTAACTTGATCATGATAAAAAAAATTACCCCTACAGAAAAACTCTATCGGTCTATTGTACCTAAAGCAATAGACTACAGCTTAAAAGCTATCGTTTCAAAGCTGTTATTAATTCAAAGTGTATTGTTTAAAACTTGATCTTATATCCAATAATCTTTCATTATTTCATTTGTTATTCTTAGAAGTGACTATTTTTTTATTGGTGCACTGACGATTGGCGTGCGACTCCAGTGTTGTCATATTTCTGAAACGCTAAATTCCAGTTTCAATATCGGTTAAGAAAATTCTGAAAATACAGTCTGAATCTGAAAACAAAAGTATCTGTCTCATGAATGTTAATTTCTGCTTGTAGCTGATGTATTCTCATCATGCCTCTTCAGTCTATTTAAGTAATTAGTAATTTGGATGTTATTCGCGTTATAGATTGGTTGAAATATACTTTCATAGCAAATATTTCTTCTATTTGTGCTAGTTTACAGTCGCCCGTTCTTTCCACATTGCGTTATTAGCTAATATCGCAACGCTTAACGCCCTAAATATAGTAAAAATAAACAATATAAAAATAAATAAAATACAAATATATATAAAAATACTCATCCATAATAGTGAACTTTGATAAATTAAAAATATATAAAGTATATAATATGTTAACCTACAAAAGTGATGAAATGTAAACGATACTCTTAGACAGAGTGTTTCCAGTTTCTTGACTCTCATCAGCCGGAGCTAATCGCTTGTGAATTGTAATCGCTTGGCTTTATTATAACGTCGAAATTCACAACCCATTGTTTGTTTGATGGTCACTGTTTAAAACCAAGCTTTTCCGTAGTTTGGTTGTCACTGGTTTTCCCTTTCCTCGGTTTATCGCAAAGTCATACCTGCGCGGTTAAGCGCTCTCCGATAGTGCCGTTGATAGAACACAATGGCTGGTTTTGGTACTGGTAGTTGAATGTGCGAGATATATTAGGAAATGGTTTTAAATATTAATTCGCTTTAGCGGAATAAATCTCGCATTCAACAGAATGATTGCTTGATTAGTTATATGCGATCAATCGTCAAATTGACGGATTAAGTTCTGGTGCTAACCATTTTAGGTAAATTCTTTTCGTTAAAATCTCGTTGCGCTAAACTCTTACAAATGTCTTTTTATTTTAGGTAATATTATTTCCCTAGCCGTCACCTTGAGGGAATTGTATTGTAAAAGACCTTTCAGTTTATAGAAAGGTAAAAATCTTCAAATATTTAAAATTAATACAATATACAGGGTGATTTCTTTGTAGGTCTTTTTGTCGTTTGGGTTTTGTTGCTCGTTGATTCTTGTTCCTGCCTCTCTGATCGTGGGTCCTTTAGAAGGTCCTTCCCCTTTGGGTCCGTACCTACATCAATACATGTACCGGGTCAGAACAAAACAACATATATCGAAGGGTGAAGCAAAAACCCCTAAGCAAGGCTTTAATTAAAACAGCCGTGGGTCTTCGAATGGTGGGATGTTTGTCGAAACTTGTATGTATTCTGTGTCATTTTATTTGTGTTTATATATATATATATATCTACAATTTACAATGTGTGTACAATGTATTCATGCATGTTAATTTTAAGAGCAACACGAGATCTCTAGTAGTGGAATTGTTGTAGGGTAGTTTTAAGTACAACCAACTGTGATACAAATCACCATTCACCGTTTTTTTATTAAACATTAAAATTGCATTTAAATTTAACATTTAAAATCTGCACAATAGTTACAATTAAAATAAAGCCCTACTTAGAAAGTTTACATTTCACTACGTGTGTTTTATTTATTTATTTGTATGATTTTAATATTGCTTTCCAGTTCGTCATTTGTAAGTATATATGTACGGTACGGCCAAAATTGTGGAAGTTGCCCATATTTTAGTAGAAGATCTATTTCTTCGTTTGTCTGATAAGCTTGAAGCTTTAGTAATAAGCATTGTTTTAAAACGAAGTGGCGCTTGTTTTTTTAATCTTTTATATCTTGTATTACCCCGCCCCTCTCCGACTTATTGGGGGTTAGCCGGCAAAATACTAAAGCAATGTTATTTGGATCAAGCTGATACTTCCAGCACAACTACATTTTGGTAGGTTAAGTATTTATTTATATAAAAATAGCCTTTGTGTTTCTGTAGATTATATTATATACTATAAAGCCTGAATAACATTAACATCAAAAGTATAGCCCTTTATTTTCAAATAGTAGCGACAACGATTGATCTCGCCGCTGGAGCAAAAGCATCAAAACGATGTTGTCGACATTGATTGTTACCAGATTTGACATTCCGCCTCACAATAAATCTTAGGTTTAAAGTAATCATGCTCAAAGATAATCACAATTCAACATTAATTTGATAATGAACATTAGTTTTATTATATTCTGTGGCCAAAGGTATTTTTTTAACTTTTATTTATTTAATATAATAAAACAAATTTATATATTTCGTTTGCAGTCGTAGAATATAATTTATTATTTATAATGAAGAGAAAACTTTATCTCCTTCTTACATTTACAATACAAATGTTATAATATTACTTTGTCAGTAATTATTTAAATGAGTTTAAGATGAGTTTAAATAATTAGATTTGAATTAACACACTTAACAGAACAATTTTAAAATTCACATTTAAATGATATTAAACAAAACAATCAATTAAAACTCGAATGAGTCTTTATATTTTACTAGTAAGTCAATTTTAAAGTTCACACCTAGATTAATACTCACTATGGATAAACACTTGTTGAAGATTGATAAAGACTAAGTTTCTTAATATTAAAATAGAGGTATTTATACAGTGATACAATCTTATCTGCCTACACAATTCTCATGGTCACGAGAGAGTTAATACTAAAGGAGTTCTCACGAAAGATAACATAGACTTATCGTGAAAATGTAATTTGATATCGTGTGCTCACAATCCTAAGCAATTCTCATGTAATATGTTCTTATCTATAGTGGATTATACGTACGTTACTCCTCCACCCTTAGTATTTTCAATGTTATTAAAATAATTTGAAAATAAAATTTGAAATAATATTTATATATTATAAAATTTTTCAAAGAAATCTAAATTGGCATTTCTGCGTTATTTTGGTTATTTATAAAATCTTTACTTAGAAAATCTATAAATTTGATTTTGAAGGAGTTACGTTTACAATAAATATACAATAATAAACTTATAACTATTACAATGATATATATAATTATAATGATACTTGATAAGCTCAAATGATCGAGGGTTGTAGTACTATTCATCTTTAGAAGATGATTTTGGTTTGTGATCTTCAGTTGATATTTGTTCAATTTCTGTGTATCGATTGAAGTTAAATCGATTTTAGTTATATTTCCATGTTCTAATTGAGGGGTTGTTAATTTTGCAATATCTATGATATTAAATTCTATTAATTTATTAGAAATACTTTTGGCTGTAAATAACATGTTTTTATGATTGATCATGACAATACAGTCAGGACTAAGATGTATAAGTTTTGAACCAACAAGTTCTTTTCGATACGTTTGATCTCTACAGTTAATGTCTAAAATTGATTTGGAAGGGGAACTGATTAACCAGGTTACAGAATTAATTTGGGAAATCTTTATATCAGTAAGTTCAAGTAGGTAAGGAATACAAGTTTGGTTATGATGAAAATAAAGTAGTTGTGTCTCACAAAGTTTATTATTAGGGATTTCAAAGTAGTTTTTATGTTGAAAAAAGTATAAATTGGGGGCGGTCGATTTACAATGATCGATCTCAATAGGAATGCTAGTTTGAGCATTATATAGTAAGGTGTTATAAGTCGGTATAATCATACGAGCTTGGTTGGTGCTGGTAATGATTGGAAACGGTATTAATTGAATTAATTGATTATTTTCGAATTTAGAGATTAATGGAATCTCAAATATGAATGTGATTTTGTTGTCAATTTGATAAGCTTTAGTAACGATAATTGTTTCATATAAATGTAGGTATTTTGGGTCAGCAGGATAAGGGATGGTTAAAACGTCTTGATCTGTGAGATATGAAGAAATTTCATTTAAGTTTTGAATTATTTCGTCATTATCTAATAGTGACATATGTATTTGCTGGTTTTGAGCATAGGTTAAAGTATTTTCTAATTCTGATAATTCATTAATAAATAGCTGAAGGGATTAAGCTAGTTCGATTAAAGTAATGTAATGAACGCAATCAGCTGTCTGAACTCCGCCGTCGAATGTTCGAGAATGCGTGACTCATCAACATCTGCCGGCGTGGTTCGCCGGCGCCTGCATGTGTGATTTATCAGTGTGAGTCATAGACGGCGCGATATCAATAGACCTTCTAGAAGAATCTAGTGCATGTTCTAGAAGATTGTACGGTATATAAACGCCTGCTTACACGGAAGGGAAACAATTAGTGAACCGCGAGCCATTAGACGTATTAGTAGTCGCAAGTGGTAATAGATAAATCTCTGAGTAGAATATAAATGTGTGTGCGTAAATAGTAATAATATATATTATGTAATTAGGAGATCAAGCGATACTTTAAATCCGAGAAGATGTACTATAACGCCGAGGCGCCAGCCGAGGCCTTATAACATCTTCGAGGATTTAAAGAAGCTTGATCTCCGTATTGCATAAGTTGTTTTATTTTATTTCGTATTACAATCCTAATTTCTCCTTTTTAAAATTCATCCGAATTTATTGTATAATGAAGCAAGTTGTCTTGTCTATGTCATCATACGCGTAACCAAGGAGATAAGAAGTAGCATGTCACGTGTGTCTGTTATGCAACATCGAATGATTTTTACGTTGCCAACAACAACGGAGATCAAGAACGTCTTGAACTCTGGTGTCATTGACAACGGAGATAAAGATATACCTTATTTTACTAATTGTAGTATATAAACAATTGTTTGAAATACGAAATGAAATAATAATAATAATAGTCCCCTTTCGCAGGCCACGAAGGCTCATAGCAGGCAGGCCGCTATCTCTCGAGCCGTACGGCACTCAAGGGTGGCAAAGTGGCTAGCTCTACGCACCAACCGCCTATTATTACCCCGGGAAATGATTTCCCAGGTACTCATTTTCACAGGCTCGACATGGAAGCCTTAAGGTAGGTTGTGGATTTGACTCAAACCGACCAATCGTATGACATCCGCCTGCGGATCCGCTGCTGTGAGTACTTAGCTTTAGATAATTTAAAAATGCCAATGTATTACCCTGGGATTCGAACCCAGAATCTTAAGCTTGGTAGTCAAGTGCCATGCCCACTGAGCTACCTCGGCTTGTGCGTAAATAGTACGAAATAAATATTGCGATTAAATATAAATAATAGTTAATAGTTAGTTTATAATTGTGTTCTGTAAATTAGTTAAGATTGAATTAGTGTGTGTTAAGTGTGAATGTTTTCTCTTTATTAATAGATGATTTAAACAGCATTTCGTTATTATTTAAAAAGAACGTTGCAGTGGTGTCAGGTGTGGGTTTTAAAATAAATAAAATCGTGTAATAAACAAAGTGCTGTGAGAATAAACTGTTAGTGTTAAAAACAATTACAACTAATAATTAAAATGGCGATGAAATTATAAAAGGTAGTAGATTTAAAACGCGAGCTGGAAGAACGAGATTTGGAAACAACGGGCCTTAAAAGCATGTTAATAAATCGGTTAAGAGAATGGCTTTTGGAACAGAAGGAAGACCCTGAAAATTACCTCTTCGAAATACCTGGACCCGCAATTGATACTAACGTGTTGTTAAGTAAAATGGAAGAGAATTCTAGAAAGTCTGAAGAGAATTCTAGAATGTTAAAAGAAGAACTACTGAAAAAGTCAGAAGAGAATTCTAGAATGTTAAAAGAAGAATTACTGGAAAATTCTAGAAAGGCCGAAAAAAATGTTAGAATGCTAAAGGAAGAAACATTGGAGAATTCCAGGAAATCCGAAGAAAACTCCAAAAGGCTTTAAAGAAGAATTACTGGACAATGTCAAAGCGTTAGAAGAAAAAGTTTTTGAAGAATTGTTGGAAAATTTCAGCACGTTAAGACTATTGGAAATTAAATTAGAGAAACAGGATAAGGAAATAAAGATGGTAGAAGAGAGAATAGCCCAAATGCAATTACCACCAACAACTGAGAAAGATAGAATGAGTCAACTGCGGTTTCCTTCAACTTCTGAGTTGCCGTTTAATGAAGTAAAGAAACAATTTAAAGAATTAAAAGGGTCCCTCCGTAGGGATAAAAGTAAAACCACCGACGTTCGATGGAAAGATACCTTGGTCCACCTACTACAAACAATTCGAGACGGCTGCTGGGGCCAACGGATGGACAGGCAAGGAAAAGGCCGTTTCTATAACTGTAGCTTTGCGTGGAGAAGCATTGAACGTCCTGCAAACAATCCCAGCAGGTCAGGAAAATGATTATCAGTTGTTAGTGTCTAGATTGGAGATGAGATATGGAGACGCGCATCTTCAACAAGTGTACCACGCGCAAGTGAAGAATCGTGTCCAGAAGAATGGAGAAAGCCTTCAGGAGTTTGAAGCCGATGTTACGCGGCTTGTCCGATTGGCGTACCCTACGGCACCCGATTCATTTCTGGGACAACTCGCTGTGCAGACCTTCATTGATGGACTAAGAGACGGGGAAACACAGCAGTCATTAAGGCTGGCGCGACCAAGAACAACAGATGATGCGCTTGCTCACGCTTTAGAATTTGAAGCCGCAAAACAAGCGTCCCGAGGTCACGGACGTGTTCGGGCCGTTGTGGAAGAAGAAGAAGAAGAAGGTTTGAAAGATCGCCTAGAGGAGTTACTAATGAGAGTTCTTCGGAAGGAAGAAAACCGTAAGAAGAATCTTCAAGAAGTTCGAGGACCCCGTTGCTGGAACTGCGGCGAACAAGGACATGTACAACGCCGTTGTCCCAAAATAAGGAAAGTACAACCGTCGGAAAAGTTAAAGGGGGTTGGCAAGAAGGGGCGAACGTTGACCATGAGTGAAGAAGCCCCGGAGATAACCGTCCATGCCGTAACATCAAAGAATAGTACCTGCAGATTGTTTGTGGATGGGAAGATTGCTAGCCAAGTATTAAGAACTACCATCGTCAACGATAATTGGTTGCCGGAAGAACTACAACGACAGCAAGAGCCTGATCCCGAATTAAAAATGGTACTGGAATGGAACCGTGTGGGAGAAAGGCCTGCCTGGGAAGCCGTCAGTCCTTTCAACAGAACTCTAAAAGCGTATTTGGCCCAATGGGAGTCCTTGAAGGTGGAAAATGATCTTCTGAAGCGAGTGCTGGAGAGTGAAGATGGTACCACCATTAGGTCTCAGTTCGTGGTTCCAAGGAGCCGAGTGCCAACAGTATTGCGACATCTCCATGACGGTGCCTCAGGAGGACACTTCGGTGTGAAGAAGACTCTGGAGAAAGTTAGGGAGCGATTTTATTGGGTCAACTGTAAAGAAGATGTGAAGGGGTGGTGCCGGAAATGCAAACTATGTGCCACTGGTAACGGACCCTTGGAGAAACGAAGAGCACCTATGAGGCAGTACAATGTGGGTAGCCCTCTGGAAAGAATAGCTATAGATATTGCCGAACCATTTCCCGAAACCGACGATGGGAATAAATACATCTTAGTGGCAATGGACTATCTTACCAAATGGCCAGAAGCATATGCCTTACCAAACCAGGAAGCCGCGACTGTTACTGACGTACTAGTCAAAGAGTTTTTTAGTCGTTTCGGAGTGCCCAGGGAGCTGCATTCGGATCAAGGCCGCAATTTCGAATCTGTACTCTTTGGAGAAGTCGATTGTTGGACATTCGCAACACTCGGCCCACACCGTTACATCCGCAGTCCGATGGAATGGTAGAATGCATGCCTCGGACAATGGGCAAATATTTGGCCAAGGTTGTCTCCGATCATCAATGAGACTGGGATCAATACCTGCTTCTGTTCCTGATGGCTTATCGTGCATCGGTCCACGAAACAACCGGCCAATCACCAGCGTCGGTGATGCTTAGACGTGAGTTACGGTTACCGTGTGATCTGGAATTTGGATCTCCACCTGCAGACCAGGAGGTAGCCGGGAATGATTATGTCATCAACCTAAAGAAGAAGTTGGAGGAGATTCATGACCGAACCCGAAACCATAGCCGAATCGCGAGTGACCGGATGAAGACTACGTACTATGTGAGAGCCCAAGAAGGAGTTTCAACCTGGACAGCTTGTTTGGTTATACAACCCGCAAAAACGTCGGGGCTATTCTCCAAAGTTACAGCGAAATTGGGAGGGCCCATACCAGGTGAAGAAACGAATAAATGATCTGATCTATCGCATCCAGAAGTTGGCAAGAGGGAAACCAAAGGTGGTACACTCCAATCGTCCGGCGCCCTATGAGGGAAATAATGACGCAGTCCCAAACCGGGAAGATGAGCCTGAAGTGGCTGTCAATACCGTAAGACCTTAAGGTGACCAGCCAACCTTTGGAGAATTTATGGCTGCATTTTCCGGAACTAGAAAAGCGCCATTCGGAGTCACGACCGAGATGCAACAAGATCTCTTCCGGGTCCCTGTCGATTATTCCATTGCCCATTGTGTCTCCGAGGACCTCCGCATGTCCAGGGGGATCGCAGTAGTGTTTAGAAACAAATTTGGACGGCTGGATCAACTTCGAGATCAGAATCCCTCTGTTGGCAAGGCCTTACACTTGCCGGATCATGGACGCTCTATTTACTACCTAGTAACGAAACAGGCTTACTACCAGAAGCCCAGTTACGCGGACCTGTGGAGAGCGTTATGGGATTTGAGGACCGAGCTACTTACCAAGGGCATTAACAAAGGCAGTTCCCAAACTCGGGTGTGGGCGGGACCAGTTGGACTGGAGGATCGTTAGAAACATGCTGGAAGTTATCTTAAGAGGTACGAACGTCAAAATCTTGGTCTGCAGTTTTGACCCACAGCCCGCATCAAGGCCAACGAAGAGTGTAGACTGTTACTTCTACCGTAATGGGACGTGTAGTCTAGGTGAAGACTGCCGATATCGTCATGACCCTTACTACAGGAACCGGAGAGTGGTGCCTGTTCTGGGACAGAACAGACTTGAAGAGGGGGACAGTGTAATAAACGCAATCAGCCCTCTGAACTCCGCCGTCGAATGTTCGAGAATGCGTGACTCATCAACATCTTCCGGTGTGGTTCGCCGGCGCCTGCATGTGTGATTTATCAGCGTGAGTCATAGACGGCGCGAAAAATCAATAGACCTTCTAGAAGAATCTAGTGCATGTTCTAGAAGATTGTACGGTATATAAACGCCGGCTTACACGGAAGGGAAACAATTAGTGAACCGCGAGCAATTAGACGTATTAGTAGACGCAAGTGGTAATAGATAAATCTCTGAGTAGAATATAAATGTGTGTGCGTAAATAGTACGAAATAAATATTGCGATTAAATATAAATAATAGTTAATAGTTAGTTTATAATTGTGTTCTGTAAATTAATTAAGATTGAATTAGTGTGTGTTAAGTGTGAATGTTTTCTCTTTATTAATAGATGATTTAAACAGCATTTCGTTATTATTTAAAAAGAACGTTGCAGTAAGTTTAGTTGCAAATGTAGCTACGTTTTTACTAAATTGTTCATTGTTCAAAATTATTTTGTTTATATTGTCTTGTAATAAATTTTGATTCTTTGCTAAATCACTAATGATTGAAATAGTATTATTTAAGATATCAGTTTGTTCGATTAGGATTGTTTTTTGAAGATCATTATTTTTCTGTAATTTAGAGATTGTTTCTTCGTAACGTCTTCCATCTTCGTTTTTTGTAGGGATTCACATAAATATTTCATTTTATTTTTATGTGTAGATAAGTAATCATGATAATATGTTCTGTTATAATCAAGGTCAAAGGTGTTTTTACTTACACATCTAGTTGCCAGTTTTTATCAATTGCTTCTATCTAATTACCACTTTTATATCCCTATATCAAGGCGCATGCATTATTTCCAGGTGGTATGCAAAGATACCCAGCAAACACAGAACCATTTAATTTACGTAACTGAGAGTAACAATGCCTACATTATTATGTAGCAGCTAAGTAAAATTCAAGTCATCTGGAGAGAGTTATGTCCGCCTCATTATGCATCTGTCATTTACGTAAATTCTATGTCACTGTTAATACATATGAGATATGTAAAATACAATCTGTATTACAAACATACACAAAGCGCTGTATATTTTACGTTTATTTAATTATGACCATGTTCTATCATATATAAAATCGATATATTGCAGTTCCACGCAAATTCTTAGGCGGCGATCCACTTTTTCTTGGAGGCTCACTCGAACGCGCTCCAAAGCTTTAAGCTAAGTACTCACAGCAGCGGATCCGCCTGCGGATCCGCTGCTGTGAGTACTTACCTTTATCCGCCACCAAACGCACGTTCAAATAAGCTCAAAAAAGTGGTGTCACGGCCAGAACTTGTAATCTCTTTGCAACAGTATCTTTAAGTTAAAGCAACAATTTTTAAATATTCCACTTTGTGTAGGATAACTTATTTCTTTAAAATACAGGATTATTATAAATGATGGGCCCATTTTTAAAGATGAATATTAAAGTACGCGAGTTTCGAAACATCACAATGACTCATCAAGATCTGCGCGAACGTCAGCTGCGAGTACAGTGGCGGCGCGTATGTTGTTCATTAAAAGGGGTTAAAAATATGTGCACATAAAATGTTATAAAAATCTCAAAGTACACTTTATAATCTTTAAATAACCACTTTCAATTGAAGGGGTTGGAGCTGAAATCAACTCACCTAAGTAGCAAAAAGATAATTGTGAGATATAAGCCTGTATATAAAATTTTAAGTTTATAAATGATTCTGGGTTTTCTAAAAGTTTAAATTTGATAATGTAATTTACTTCAGTGTTAGTAAAAGTAATAGAAAATCAAAATAAATGGAAAAGCTTTTCTTTATATATCGACAAAATAGGGTATTTAGGTATTTAGACAGTATTGGGATATAATACGTTCTTATTAAAAAAAGAAGTGATTGTAGAGACGAATTTTAATTATTTTAATATGAAAATATGTCTACATGTAAAACATTTGACAACTTATGTGACATAATTTATAACATCGTTTATAAAACAATCTGTGTGTTATATTATATTATAATCCCATGGATTACAGTGTACTGGTGCTAGGCCCCGGTTCCTCTAACATTTCCAGTGTGGAAATACCAACATCTACATCGTCCTCAGAAAACTCTCCCTCTGATGTATCGTCATCCGAATCCCCAGTGTTTACAGTGAACCGAAACTCATCTGACGCACTATCAAGTAAATGTTCTTTACGCATGTACTCTTCAACAACTCGATCCACATGCCTACACACCTTTGCCCAATCTTCAGCGGTGATTGACTCAAACTTTTGTTGTGCTAATTCGATGACATCATTCAGTCTACAAGTTATATTCGTTGCTGCTACATGGTTTTTAACTAATGCCCATATCTTCTCAATAGGGTTGAGTTCGGGATGGTACGGTGGCAATCTTAATACTACATGACCATGTTGGGCTAATTCTGTATCAAGAAAATATTGCTTATATGTGCTTTTTCTTTGCTTAATTATATTATAGAGTACAGGATTTGTGGCGTTTGGATCATGGGGAATGCCTCGCTGGATAAGCTATTGAATCATGACTTGTTTTGTCGATGCTGAAGTTGGATCCTTATTGATTGCTACATTATGATAGCTGCATTATCAATCACAAGCACAGCTCTCTTGGGTAAATTAGGCAACAGCTGCTTGCGTACCCACAGCATGAAATTTGCATTTTTCATGTCCTGGTGGTAGTCGCCAGATGTACTTCCTATAATAACAAATAATAATGTAAAAAATTCACAAGTATTTCAGAGTAATATCACACCTGATTTGAACATGAGTAATGCATTCTTTACAAAACCATCTGCCCCGCCAGCATGCACCATTATTACACGTGCGCCCTTTCCAATAGATTTTCTAAAACCGCGTTCCGAATCGTCACTCCATGTCTTCTTGTTAGTATGGCAACTCTTTATGTAGGACTCATCGGTAAATATTATGGGTCTTTCATCTTGTACTTACTGCTGTAATTGTTCCAAGTACTGGATGCGCTTTAATCTTATATCATGTGATTCCATTAGAATTTTACGCTTGTCCATGGTTTCTCGCCAGCTAAATATATAAATAGTTAGAATATGTAATAAAATGTGTTAGATTCTTATAAAATAACTTACCGGAAACCTAACTTTTTTACAATCTTTCCCAGGGTCCATAAGCTAGCTTGAAATTCTATCCCAGAGTTCAGTATCTTATTACGAATTCCTGTAAATACCACCTTGCGCTATAAATACACCAATTAAAATAATTTGTTTCGTTTTATACCTTCTAACGTTGGGTGTCTCTTTTCAATTATATAATACTGGTGAATAATCGACCTGATGGTTTCTAATTCACCTTGCAGTAGGTCACTCTTCGGATTTGGTCTATTACGATTTTTCTTCGGACTGGAAAACTTGACTTTTTCGCCTGAAGCAACTTGCTTGGCTTCTCTCTTAATCTCACGATAACTGTTTTCCCCTATTTTTGTCGCAGCCAGAACTCTTTCTTTAAAACGAGTTACAGGAATTGTTACACCATCCTTAGCTTCTTTCTCCATAAATGAGATGACGTTTGCGATAATTTCGCGTGCTTGGGAATGCAGAACCTTTCCACGTACACCTACACTGGACTTTGGCGGCATTTTACTTTTTCACGTTGAAATCTAACTACAACAAATATGTATGTGATATTCGTATCTTCTGCATCAGCAGTTATTAACTTACCTACGATTCGCAAATAAATATGCAGAAGCTCTGAAAAGAACCGTTTTGTAAACTGATTTCAACTTTCAACAACAAATGTAAACACACCTATAACCTCCAGACGCACACGCAACAAGACAGAATGGAAATATACCGACGCTACTGCATTAAGAAAAACATGCGCGTGCGACGCAATTTCGAACGCTCATACGCATTTCGGTTTCTGCGCATTGTGATATTTCGAAACCTTTTCACCTTTAATTAAAGTACAAATCCAAAATGAACAATCTTTATACCAATGGAAAGAGGAAGTTTGAAAGTTTCGGCGGGCAATGATGGTTCCAGAAGCGGCCGGTAGAGTTCGCGCCGCAATAGGCCGCCATTCGTTTCCCTCTCAGTTGTGAGTGAGATGGCTACCGTGGAGCACAAGGTTTTCTGCGTTCTTGAGTTCGCAAGAAGTGAGTCACAAATTGTAGTGCAGCGGGCTTTCGTGCAAAATTCGGTATTGAACCACCAACGAGAAAAAGCATTAAGCGTTGGTTTACGCAATTTCAACAGACTGGAAGTGTGTGTAAAGGGAAAGGCACATGTCGACCGCGTGTGTCAGAGGATGATGTCAGACGTATTGAAGAAAGTTTTGTTCGCAGTCCAAGTAAGTCCACCAATAGAGCTAGTAGAGAACTTGGAATACCCCAATCAACTGTCTGGAAAGTTCTGAGACGGCGTTTGCTGTACAAGCCCTACCGATTACAAATTGTGCAGGCTCTCAACCCTAATGACAAAGAGATGCGTCTCAAATTTTGTGGTTATGTGCTTAATGATGGAGGATGACGCGTTTCTGCAGCGTATCATTCTTAGCGATGACTCGACTTTCCCCCTTAGTGGAAAAGTCAACAGACATAATGTTCGCATATGGGGTTTGCAAAATCCACATTTAACATTGCAACACGAAAGAGACTCATCGAAGGTAAACGTGTTCTGTGCCGTATCCCGTACAAAGGTTTATAGACCATTTTTCTTTGCGGTAAGAACTTAAACTGGAAGAACGTACCTGGACATGTTGGAACAATGGCTGTTCCCTCAAGTTATGGAAGATTCACAGGACTTCATTTTCCAACAGGACGGAGCTCCGCCCCATTGGCACCTTCATGTACGAGGCTTTTTGAATGCATCCCTTCCTCAGCGCTGGATAGGTCGCAGGGGAAATACAGACCTGGCTCTACACTTCTGGCCACCGAGATCTCCTGATCTCACCCCATGTGACTACTTCTTATGGGGTTATGTTAAGGAAGCTGTTTACGTCCCACATCTACCAATAACTCTGGACGATCTGCGGAACCGTATCACAACTGCCGTGCACTCAGTAACAGTAGATACACTTGCTCGTGTGTGGGACGAGTTCGGCTACCGCATAGATGTTTGCCGTGCAGCAGACGGTGGACACATTGAACATTTATAATGTATTGCAAAAAAACTTTGAAACTTCCACTTTCCATTGGTAAAAAGATTGTTCATTTTGGATTTGTACTTTAATAAATATTCATTTTTAAAAATGGGTCCATCATTTATAATAACCCTGTAGTAATAGATTCCTGTAATAGTAAAAATTAGGAGAAAAAGAAAAAGTAACGACATTTTTATTTACAGGGTGTTCCGGAAAAATATGCAATGCTTTAAGGGGGTGAAAGGTGACCATATTGAGACCCCAAAACTCATAAAATAAAAATAAAAAATAAAAAGAAAATTTCGGATTTTTCCGTATTTTTTACAAGTCACGAGTGGACTATGGATTGTTTGTA
Source organism: Agrypnus murinus (assembly GCA_929113105.1). Classification (NCBI taxonomy): domain Eukaryota; kingdom Metazoa; phylum Arthropoda; class Insecta; order Coleoptera; family Elateridae; genus Agrypnus; species Agrypnus murinus. The sequence continues at coordinate 12,715,540 of OV816027.1, forward strand.
AGCTGTTGACCCTGAATTACTGATAAAGCAAACAATAGTAACTGACCTCCACTACGTACGTATCAATTTACAGAAACAACAGAATTGAATTTCAGCAGCGGTTGCCGAGTGACTCACTACCTTGATGACTTGATCACTTATTAAGGTCGGTAAATAAAATGTAACATACGTTCGTTGACCTAATTGTGATGGAAACATTGTCTGTTTTTCATTTTACGAATGTCATTTTAACAAAATGAGTACTTACTTACTTACCGTTTACGAGTAAAACATTTTGTGCAAACTGGGTATTTTCCTGTTTGCGTTTCAATAGCCATTGGCAAAATTGCACTCGCGGTATAAGTGTACTTTTTGAAAAGTTCCGTTCATTCAACAGGCGTGTTTGGTTCTGCCATAATTTAAACAGTAACTAAATACACTTAAATAAACTACTTATCTGTAGGGATACGAGAATGAATAAGCCCTTTATATTTCTAACATTGGTTATTTTTAATTCACGCTTACTAATGTTTGGTCTGAAACATTCTGATTTTATACATAACTTTTAAGGGTCGTAAATGCTTAATGATGCTGAACGTCTGCCATGTAACGGCAAGACGATTATTAAAAGAAAGGGAAGTTTTAGTTATTAGTTAACACTGGTCGGATTCGGTCCATGTATTGATACATTTTTATATTAAACATTAAAGATTGGATTATCGGCTTTTGATTTTCCTGGCTAATTATCTTGCATATCACTAAAACAAACACTTAACACTACCTAATGCAAGTTATTAATTCTAAAAAACGTGTATTAATCGAAACTCAAGTTTACCAACACCTAACACAAAGAAAGTTGACGACAAACTGCATACTGCAGTTACAAATCTCAAAGATCTGAGCAAGTAACAGTTATTACAGATGTTCAAAATGAGTGTTATTATTTATAGTTAAAAACGTTTTAAAAGCACGTACTGCAATTTGGTGTTGATTACAATCTTGGGTTAGTTTATGGCTTATATGTCCATGACATTTAAAAGTATGTATTAGTAGACACAATTTTCATTTCATACAGCTTTATCTACTATTTGCAGTGGCGTGCCTATTATTTTTATAAGGGGGGTTGTCATTTCAAAGGGGCATTTCAGGAAATTGTTAGTAAGATGTTACTCTACACATGTTTCTCTATTGCTCTTTAACGGGAAAGGCATCTTTTTCAAAACACCCTGTATTTTGTTTATTAAAAAAAGGAAAATATATATAGTTATTAATTAATAACTTATTATAGAAAAAAAATCTGTATTATTACATAGTATGCAATATAACAAAATAGAAAAAAATCAAAAGCTATGTATAAACAACATTAATCAAAATGCCAACTGATCAAGATTATTCCTGGTTTTTTAACAAATTATGCCATTCGGTTTCGGTATTCAATTTCTCCATTCCTAGTAAATGATCTGACGCGTACATTGCTGAAATTTGCTGAATCTACCTTTTTATGGTATTAATTTACAGTGGCCTAATATATTTTGCGTTGAAACGTTTTAATAAACAATAAATACGTTTAACCACTAATCGCAATTTTAAAAATACGTTTTACTTCATAATAAAATATCAATTGTATTTTAATATTTATATTCAACATATGTACATAAAACAAACTAATAAATGGGCGACCACGATTTAACACACGTCTGTACGATCAGGTGGTACACGCGCTACTAATGTTTTCCCCCGCACTTTGCAAACAAATTAGTAGTTAAATAGTTATATATTCAACTAGTAAAAAGTGTGATGTAAAATACAAATCACATTATTAATGTTGCATATATGTAAACTGAAGACACCAGACTTACATTAAGCATTTCACATTGGAAATATATACCAAATTTACATGTGGGTTATGTAAATGTATTTATATAACGCATTTTACTTGATTCTTATATAGCATAAATGTCACAGTTTTGTTTACTGTGTATTCACAATATTATTGTAATGATGATTAATTTAAATAAATGCTGGATTTAAGTTAAATTAAACTATATGCTGAGTATCTGGACATACAAAGATTATACAGAATATGTTATGAAAATAATTTAGACTACTAATTGCACATGTCAGTTATATGAACTTCAGATTTGCGTATTTTGTCATGTGCTAGAAACATTCTATGATATGAAGGGTAGGTACTTTCACATTCATCAGATTTTATAACCTACTCTTTTTGCAACATTTAACGCACGTAAATATCGGTATCAGCCGATATATCGTATCGTCAAAAAAAAAGTGATATCGGTCGATCACTAATTTTAAGTTTTTACTCTAAATATGTAAAAGTTCTTGAGATGTCAAAGTAAACAATTTCAGAAATAGTTCTTCCATAACTACAAAATATAAAAATTTAAATCTAGAATTATTAATAAAAATCGACTCACTGAGTGAAAGTTTATATAACTGAGTGACAAAAATTATTTTGAGATCAAATCAAATTAAGTAACTTTAATCTGATTTAATCATCTCAATTCTGGTATGTACAAACATGTGTGTTGTGAGATAATGCTTCTCTGAACATTTATAATCACATAAATTACATTCAAATGGTTTCTTACTGCTATGCCTAAGCAAATGAATTTTAAGATTACCACTTTGTGAACTTTTAAACTCGCATAAATTGCATTCAAATCGTTTCTCACCACTATGTGTGAACATGTGTCGTGTGAGATGACTTTTTCGGAAACTTTTAAAATGACATAAATTACATTTGAATAGTCCGTCACCATTATGTTCATCCATGTGTATTTTGAGATCACTTTTCCTTAAACATTTATAATCACACAAATTACATTTAGTCGGCCTCTCAACACTATGTGTGAGCATGTGTTGTTTGAGACCACCTTTTTGTGAACATTTATACTGACAAAAATTACATTCAAATGGTTTCTCACCATTATGTAGTAGCATATGCCGTTTGAGATTACCTCTTTTTGTAAATATGGAACCACATATATTACATGCAATCACATCTTCATTGCTATGTGTGAGCATGTGTTGTTTGAGATCATTTGTTTCTAAGGATTTATATGAACATAAATGACATGCAAATACTTTGTAAGCACTATGTCTGAATATGTGTCGTTTGAGCAGATATTTCCGTGAACATTTATAATCACATAAATAACATTTGAGTAGTTTCTCACCACTATGTGTGATCATATGTTCTTTCAGGCTAGCTTTTCGTGAACATTTATAATTGCATAATTTACATTCAAATGGTTTCTCAAAAGTATGAGTGAGCATGTGTAGTTTGAGACTACCTTTTTGTGAACATTTATACTGACATAAGTTGCACCTAAATGGTTTTTCACCACTATGTGTAAGCATGTGTCGTTTGAGTCGAGTTGTTTGTGGACATCTATACTCACATAAATTACATTGAAATGGTTTGTCAACACTATGTGTAAGCATATGTTTTTTGAAATTACTTTCACATGTAAATCGCTTGCAGCATATATTACATGCTATTGGTTTTTCATCACTATGTGTAAACATGTGCTGTTTGAGGTTACTTGCATATGAACATTTATACTCACAAAGATTACATTGAAATGGTTTGTCACCACTATGTGTAAGCATGTGTTGTTTGAGACGACTTGCTTGTGAAGCTTTATACTCACAAAGATTACATTCAAATGGCTTATCGTCACCATGTGTAAGCATATGTCGTTTGAGAGAAGTTGTTTTTGAACATCTATACTCACATAAATTACATTGAATTGGTTTTTCGCCACTGTGTGTGAACATGTGCTGTTTAAGGAGACTTGCATATGAACATTTATAATCACAAAGATTACATTGAATTGGTTTGTCACCATTATGTGTAAGCATATGTTGTTTGAGACGATTTGCTCGTGAACATTTATACTCACAAAGATCACATTCAAATGGCTTATTGTCACTATGTGTATGCATGTGTTTTTTGAGACTATCTTTTCGTGAACATTTATACTCACATAAATCACATTCAAATGGTTTCTCACCAGTGTGAGTCAGCATGTGCATTTTGAATCTAGCTTTGTGTGAACATTTATATTCACATAAATTACATTCAAATGATTTCTTACCAGTGTGTAAATGCATGTGATTTTTGAGATTACCTATTTCTGTACATTTATAACTGCATACATTGCATTCCAAGAATTTTTCATTTTTATGAGTAAGAGTGAATTTCTGAAAATCACTTTCCTGCTGAAATTTGTCAAGTTGATTAGTATTAATTTGCCCTTGCAAAATTCTGCTGTCGCTAAACGGCTTCTCTTCAGTATCAGAAGCTTGATAATGAGTTTTGGTGGTATAATGTTCCAATACTTCCAATTCTGTTTTGATATCGCCTTCATTCTTGATTACGGTTTTCTCCTCAATGTCCATTGTACAGAATATTCTTAGAATTTATCAGAACCTGCGTAATAAACCAGCGAGTAACTTGGGTTGGTAGTAGAAAAATTGGGGTGCTTTTACAAAAACCCTTGCAATGTTTTATCCAGAATACTCAGTAATTTGAAATGAATGAATTTAAAAACAATTATGAAATTACATCGTTAACGACTATCAGAAATTTTCTGGACTGTAAGGATTTACAGTGAACCGGATAAAGCGAACAATGTACATTAGGGCACTTTAACAGTTCTGAGACTCTGTTTACTTTCGCTCACCTGATTGGTGTAATCATTCCTAATGCGTACGATATTGCATTTTACGTAGCTGCAATCAAAACAAATAAAGCACAGCTTTTAATTGCACCGTAGAATATTAAAATTCCGTCGTAAAAGTAAGCACTGAGAAATAGGTGTTATTCACCGACATTTCTTTTAACGGTTTATCAACAGTTTGTGACTTATGTGAACCCACCTTTATATTGGCAACCTATTAATAAATAATGTCTCGTATGCCTGGAATCCGTATGTACAACCGCGGCCAAAGAAAACGAAAACAACTGCTGAGAGTCATATTATTTCTTAATATTATGTTTCAGTTTTACCAAAAGTTTCTGGCATTTAAATAACCTTTAATAATATGTAGCACTAAACCCCACTTACAAAAATGTGTAATTAAATTATACGAAAATCGTTAACTTGATTAATACTGTCGTTTCCATTTTTCTCGCCGCGGTTGATCATTGTGCTCGCAATGTTCCCATGTTGTATAAAACGAACTTGTTATTGAAGGAAATGTTATTGTTAGAGGCAAAATAAATACAGATACCGCGCTAAATCGTTAGTAAGCTTTATGCTAGAAATAAGATATCAAGTATAGTTTATTAATCCAGTGCTGAGATCGGTAATATACACATGTATTTAGTAAGTTATCTAACGGATATGCCATTTTACAGATTTTTTCTTCGCTAGGACAAAAAAATCTGACAAAAAAATCCGTTTTCAGTTCCTGTAGTCGAATACATTTATTTTAACTCCGCGGTAAGCAGGATATGCTGTTAAAAATCGGGACTGTCCCGCCAAAAGCGGAACGCGTTCTACTTAAACTATAATTCGTAGATACTAATAATTAAATGGGAAGATTTCAAAACCTATTAAATAATGAAGTATAGTGAGGTGAAATTTAATAAATAAATAAATATAACACCCCAATATTTTTTTCTTTCTCCCAATAGACTGACTCGGGTTTAATCCGATAGAGCATGAGATAAATGAAATATAAAAAAAATTATTGATTCTTATACCTGTAAGAAAAGAACTTACTACCAATGCACTTGGACTTCCGCAACTGGACAACAGCAAACTAAACTCTATAAGTGAAGAGAAGAAGAAATGGGTGCTTGCATACACATCAAATAAACACATAGATAAATTGGAATATAGTCTTTATTTTCATTTTAGATAATTAGAAAATCTAATTCAAAAGAAAATAAAAAAAATTATTTAAACAGAACAGTTAAAAAAATTGGAAAATCTTCCTTGAGCTTGCTCAGATGTGTTAAATATTTGTTATCAACCTGACATGGGGTTATAACTGTTCTCCATTTGAACAAACTGACGTCAAATAGGGTTGTCAGTTAAAAATATTTATAATTGCTAGCTGCAACAAATTTAAATTGTTTATTTGCTGCAACTCTGTTATTGAAAAACTTTTTAAATAAGAAAAATAAATTCTGAATTTATTAAGATTTTGCTTTTATGATTTTGTTATTTTTAAAATTTGAACCGAATCATTTTATTTTGACCAACCTTGTATATAAAATACGACGAGATTCACTTCAAATCTTTTTACAATTAGTACTGCTGTATTTATTCAAACAGCTGATCAATTCCATTTAAGGTCGAAAACCAAATTGTTAAAATGGAAATCAATAAAAATCTTCTTTAATTTATTTTAATAAAATCGTTCATAATTCCATATGATTGTTGAAGAACGAAAATAAATCTTCTTTGATTTATGTATAACAGGTGAATATTCCATATACAATTCACTTAGAATATTATTAATGTTTGTTTACAAAGATAATACCATATGGTTAACAATAACCTTACTTTATTTTTTAGATAATCTTATACGAATCGACGTGGATTTTTCAAATACGTTTTGTCGACTGAATTTGTTAATTTTTCTTGGCCTTTTTCTATGTTTTACCAAAACAATTGACGACTTTGACAAATTTTCAAAACAATCGAACATCCGAATTTTTTTATGACGTCACTATTAAAAAACATGTGTTCATAATTAGCACTAATCTTAAGTCTAAAAAGACAGAAATGTAGCTGGCAAAATAACGATTAAAGCAACATAAGACACTTATAGCAAAGAGTAATACTCTTTGCTTATAGTCTAAAATTAACATCAACTGAGAAAATGAACAAAAACGATTAATGATGAAAACTTCATTAAAACTCAGATTACATGGATACACATGATCTCCAGCTACACTTGCAAAAGAACCGATTACATGACTACCTAAGGTAACTCATACATATACAATTTACATAGAAAAATATTTATAATAAAAGAAAAACTCAAATGAAAATTTGTTTATAGGTTTTAGAAGTTCAACGATGCTATACAAGCTCCTACACAAATATCAACATAAATGAAATCAAATTATAGTCAAATTTGTCCAGCATACAGTCCTCCAAGTGCTTGTGTTCAAACAACGATGTAAAATATTATATTAAAATCAATATTTGGAAAAATTGAAGCATATCAACAAAGCCAATACCTTCACAAAGGTTAACACTCTTTTTAAAATTTCAGGAGATTATGAGTTAAATGTAATATTATAAACATTACAATAATGACCCGTTTTACATTTTTTAGTCAAATATTTTCCCGAAACTGATTCTAGTCGGAGAGCAGACCCTATGAATTCGACACCTTCTATACAACTCACGAACACACACCTAAAAAATAGGTAATCTAATGTAAAATTTTATGCTGAATTTGATTTTTTAGTTCGCTCATTGATTTGAGATTGCCAAAGCGGCCGAATTGCCAATTTAAGAAAAAAATTACAAATTACATGTTAATTTTTATTTTTCACATAACACATCATATCTTCTTTAATCTGCTTTCGATTAAACTCAATTTTTTACTGAATAGTCTTCAAGTGTTCTTTGACAAGTTCATCGTAAAAGAATTGTCTTGAAAACAATAAACTTCTTAAAAAAAAATTAATTGTGTTCCATTGACACGAAATCTTTAACATTTGCAGAGGAAAATGTTCCATCGAGGTTACCTTTTTTTATAAAGTTAGGTGGCTACTATAAGTGACAAGAATATTCCCATTGAATCAAATAAGATTTTTTATTAAGGTCTTTTTTTAATTTTGCTTCCTGGACGAAATATTTATTGATATTTAAGCGCATTGTTGGGAGTGCGTCTCGGCATTATTTTTACACCAGCTCTTTTATGGTCATTCGTATAAATGGCTTCGTTCGTTTGAAAATTATTTGAAATTTAGTGATAGTTATTAATAATTATTATAATTTTAAACATAGTTAGATGTTATAATGCAGAACAATTATCATCCCCGACTAAGAATCGAACCTAGGATTGGAATCGATTCCCAGTCGGAGATGATAATTTTTCTGCATTATAATATTTATAATAACATCTAAATACGTTTAAAAATATTCTTGTAATTAAATTTACAATAAATCTTCACTTTAATTAAGTATTATAAGATTTTGTAAGTTAATTGAATAAGACATCTAAGTGTTCAGCTATTTTTTTGATAGAAATAGAAATTAAAAATTTCTTTTTGGCATTAAATCTTAAATCCGGTTTATCATGCGAAGTGTAGATCTTATACCCGAATCGCATATAAGAGAAAATCAGAAACAGTAAGTAATACTATTATTATTATCGATAGTGCACGCACAAGAACAAAAAATTTAAATAAAAATGTCCATAAACTTGTATTATTTGTAATAAAGATCGTGATAGTAAAGGATGTAGGAAATGAAAACTGGTAAAAAACGGTAACAACTTTTAAAAGGCAAAATGATATATGGGTTAAAGCAAAATAACGAACTATTACGCAGAACCCAAGGGTTTGGCGATGCTTGTATGGGTATGATTGTTAAGACTGTTATTATCATAATTTATTCTTCTTGAATTAAAAAAAGAAAATCTGACAAAAAGAAATCTTCAACCTTCTCCGAAATATTTATAAAACACCTCCATATCTAGAAAAGTCCCTAATTAGCGAAAAAGAATTCTCACTATATATAGCTGAAATAAAGATTATTCTTCAAAGAAAAGCTAAACTGTGGACTTGAAAAATGGACCAATTTAATTATACTAAACTATTTAGATAAACTAGCTTAGATTGAAATCCAAACTATCCTACGTCCGAAGATATTATACAGTGCGATTCTAAAGTATGGAATAAATTCGATAAAAGAGAAAGTATTGATTTTTCGAAAAATTCCAAAAACACGTAAATTTTGTTTTTAAAGTCCGCATTTTTTGACATAATATTCGAATATACAGGGTGATGCGTTTAAGTGTGGTGACGTCATCGGCATTTTTTTAAATAGCAATTTCTATTTTTTATTTCATATTCTGATACTTAATCCAATTACCAACATGGTAATGTAATAAGTTTGTTACCTTACAGAAAAAAATTTAAAAAAATAATTATAAAGACAGGAAAGTGCTATAGTCGCCACACTTAAACGCATCACCTTGTATATCCGATATGTCAAAAAGTGCGGACTTTAAAAATAAAATTGACATGCTTTTGGAATTTTTGCAAAAATCAATACTTTGCATCTCGCTTTGCATTTAAGTGTGGTGAGTATAGCACTTTCCCGTCTTCATAATTATTTTTTTCAAAAATTTCCTTATGTAAGGTAACAAACTGATTACATTACCATTTTAGCAAGAGGATGAAGTGTCAGAATATGGAATAAAAAATGCAAGTTGCCATTTAAGAAAATGCCGATGACGTCACCACACTTAAACGCATCACCCTGTATATTTGAATATTATGTCAAAAAGTGGGGACTTTAAAAACAAAATTGACGTGTTTTTGGAATTTTTCAAAAATTAATACTTTCCCTTTTTTTCGAATTTATTCCATACTTTAGAATCGCACTGTATATAACATTCAAAAGCAGTTTGAGGATAAAGTTCTTGTTCCACGCGGTGCCAAGTTATCTAGCTGTGTGTTCTGCAAAGGCAATTTCATTCTCCTCATGAATTGCAATCAAATGCTTGAATAATTTTGAAAAACATTTAAAAGGAACATTATAGTGTACACCTCAGATCAAGATTCAATCCAAGTTACCAAAGAATGCGTCTCAAAAATTATCATCAAAACTATCAACAATTACTTTGCATTGCTACTGACAGATGTAGAGGTACGTATTTTGTATTTTGACGACGAAGTAAAAATGACCATGATAAATTACCATCAACTCAAAGATGAATTTCATTTATAGTACAAATCCTACGATGTCAAATCCTGCGATGTCAAATCCTGCGATGTCAAATTCTGCGATGTCAAATTAACACCGTATCGCATGTGGCGCGAGACGCTCGTCTTATGGCTCGCTGTGTGAAGTTATTGCAGCTGCCCAAATCTCCCCATTTGTATTTGAAGTGTGGAGGGGCGGCAGCCTCTTCTACCAGACTACACCTCAGAATCAAGTTGACCTCTACACAAAAAGGCTACTTTTCTCAGGGAGACTCTCAGAGGGTCACTTTGATGTGCTGGAGGAAATTGAAACACCACGTCAAGAAGATTTAGAAGACGGAGAGTCTGTTCGAAAGAAGCGCAAAAAAGGAAATCAACAACAATTAGGGGCAAAAAGATTCAAGTCAGAAAGCGAAATGGAGAGACAAAGAAGAGTCTGACTCAAGAGAAGATTGATTGCAATAAAGAAAGAGACAAGTCAGGGATAAACAGAGTGAGGAATCAAAAAAGAAAAGGTTGGAGAATAACAGAGGTAGACATACAAAGGTCGAAAATAAAGAGGCTGGCAAAGGAAAGAAGAAAAATGCTACAGGGAAAGAAGATACGGAATCGAAAAAGAAAAGGTTGAAGATAAGAGAAATAGACGTGCAAAGATTGGAAATAAAGCGGCTGATAGGGAGAGGAAGAAAAATGATAGAGAGTAAGAAGAAGAGGAATCAAAAAGGAAAAGGTTACGACAAACCTTGTGTACGACGAAATATGCAATTAAGAAATCATGTCCGTTTGTTGGTCCGTATGTTCGTTCGTCTGCCAAGGTTACTCAACAATATGCTCAAGTACGCATGCATATAAACTGGTAATTGTTTACGGTAGGGGTTAAGGATTGGGAGAGTGTTGGTGGTGGATACCAAAAATTAACTTTTATAAGTAGCACTGTTTTCTTACTTCGTGGATAGACCAGACGAGTGACATGACCAGAAGGGGATCGTTGATTTTTCAACAGGTATTATGCTAGTAAATATATAATTAACATGGTCCAAAAATACCTTTGCGCATAGGCACTAAATCTAAAGAGAGGAGTCTACTTGTCCAACTAATAGTCAATTTTGATAATTCTATAATCCTTTTTTTTTCTAGTCTCTTTTTTAAAGAAATTATTTAAATTAGTACACCTATCCTACTAAAAATAAATGTGGCGTACTTGCACGCCAACATACCATAGCTTAGTTAGTCATATCGGAGTGATAATAACCCTAAGTCACTGCCACCCCAGGTTCGATTCCAACTCAGATTTTTAAATTTATGTTTTTACAAAACACAATTGAAAATACAATTTTTCTATTGTTATATCGAAAATGTTTTTCAGCATAATTTTAATAGTAACGACGTCAAATAACGTATTAAAATGACGTCCAATTGTCGTAAAGCATTATGTCATAGTCCAAGGACGTTAATATAAGACGTCATTAAAACGTTGTTCAATGACGCCATTAAAACGTCCTATACTAGGACTAAAACAGGAATTATAAATAAATAGTTGAATATTAGAAATACTCAACAACTCATGATTATTAAACAAAAGTAAACATTTACTAACTGAAAAGCTGCTAAAAATATTATGCAGAATAATTGATGATACTAAAATAATATTAGTAAGCAGTGCCGTAGCAACGGGGCGGGCGCGTGGGGTGCCCCAAAAATTTTAATTTTACATATTTTTTGTAAATATTTTAAAATTTACATTTTAAATGTTCATATTTTTCAATATTAATAATGATTATAAACAATTACCTTTCCTGAAAAAAGGATAAAAACCGTAGGATGACATTGTGTTTTAAGCTATAGGAAATATTGAAATAAATTGCGATTAATTGTTTGACTAAAAGAATTGTCAATAAATTCACTGTTAAATGAATAATTTAAAAGAGCAACTATTTTCATATTATACGTATTTTCTGCAAACTATAATTTCTCTTTAAAAATGGATGTTAAATGATGTTGATGGATTATTACTAACCTCATTTGAGAATACTTTTAACCAGTTTTTTGACGCAATAATTTGCAGCGAGGGATTTACCATTAGGCTGAAAATTATTCAGCATAAGGCCCACAAGTTCGAGGGGCCCCGCAGATTATAATTAAATAATTTGGAGGCCAGAATTTAATAGAAGTATTTATTGATAAATACACAAATAAGTCTAAGTCGACAAATTTGACTACGTCTTACTAACACTACACTTATCGCTGGCTCGGTGGTCTTGTACGTTGCTGCTTGCTGACGGATTATTTCTAACAAGGTTACCGCTGGAACCTGCCTTTATAGCTGGTGCTTCTTAGGTGTGGGTTTGTTTGTTTGCTGGTGCCCTTGCTTTGACTTCCATAGGATTCCAGGAACGTCCGTGGGCGCAAGTAGAAATGCGTACGTGACTTGATAAACGTGGCTATATTTAGATTGTGCTTAGGGTCGGAAGACCTTGGCACTCCAGAACGGACTTAACAGTTACATTAAATGAAATATTCTTCAGAATAAATTGCAGTATATTCGACTGCATAAAATATTTATAGGTAGTTTAAGTAAAAAGTGACTTAATGTAATAGAAATTAGAGCTATATGTAACTCGCATTGAAGTTGCAGTACTTTTTAAGTTTTAATGAATTTAACTTCTGGTAATATTTGTATATTGTATATATTTATTAGAGAATTTATCTATTGCATAATCTGTTTCGATTTAAAACTTACAATACTGATTGTAACGTATTTATGCAAAATATGAATTATAACAATAAAAATTTGTTTAATTTTGTTCTTCAAATAGATTCATGTTACTTTTCATTTTTACAGTAAGACGGGGGGGCCACTTTGTATATTCAGCCTAGGGCCCCATGTCAAGTAAATCCGGCATTGATCATTTTCAACCATTATTCGAAACATAGCTAGTTTAAGTTACAGTGAGCTTTATATAATAATGTACATCAGATTACCTTGTAATGGGGGTTAGATAAGAAAGGTTTCGGAACGCCGGATATAGTACCTATATTTGGAAAGATTCATGGGGGGGCCGCGAGGAAGAATCCGTCCCGGGCCCCAAAAGGTGTAGCTACGCCACTGTTAGTAAGTACTTAAAAACCATTGCATTAGTATTCATTTATTAACAATAGTAATCTTACAAAATGGGGAACGGGTTAAACTGTATAGGATATTGCGACGGAACAAGTAATTATTAATACTCGCGTTTGTGACAAACCACACAATTATTATGCAGTAGTTGCACCTACACATACACTATAAAATATGTAGGTTCATCGACAATTTCAATAATAAGTAGAAAGTTGCTAGTTAAAAAGCAAAACAAACAAAAAAGCAACACGAAAGACGTTGTTGCTGTTTGAATTGCAGCATGTGGTCACGTGCAGTAAAAAATAAAGTAAAACAGTGTTGTTAGATTTGTCTCTCGTACATCAGTGGACCTGACAATACAAAAATAGTGTAATTGAATATTGAAAACAGTAAAATAATGTATTCTATTTACATTCTTTACATGTAAAAATAAAAAATATTTTATGGAATATATGACTTTTTGGTTACCTAGCTAGATCATAATTAATAATATTAGAAGTCTAAAAACGACCTTATTGTACGTCTGAAAGACGTCGTTTTGAAAACGTCTACGTACGTCCCATAACATGACGTTTTATGGACATTATTTATTAGTCATATGACGTCGCCGATCAATAATAACTTACAAATAACGTCAGTGTGCTGGCTGGGATAAGATAAATGCTCGAGTTATGTAGTAAGTGAATCCATTTTCCAAGATATCACAAATTTAATCATTTTCGTTAATTAAGTACCTATTTAGGTTGCTAATGCCAAGAAAATCACTATTGTTAATTTACCTGTTTTTTAGTATTGAGGATGAGAATTACAATTTTGAAATACAATTTATTAAAATTATGTGCAAAATAATATAGTATAGCTAAAATTGAACCTGGGATTATTATTACCACGGTTATTATCACCCCACCCCGGTTAACTGAACTATAGAATATTGATGGCTCTTGAGCGCGCTACACTTATTTTAAATTGTACTAATTTAAATGATTTTCTTTAAAAAAAGTACTAAATGTAATAATGTAAATATTACAACAAACAGCGTTGGTAGTGTAATGTCTAGAATGCTGGACTTTCACCCAAGCGGACCGCGGACGATTCCCGGTGCCGGCAGATCTGGTTAAGGTTTTCTGCAGTTTTCCTTAGCTGTGACACAAATGTGGGATTTGCGCTGTTCCATCTGTAAGTCGGCTGCAGCCGCACTTAGGGCCTACGTAATAATAATCGCCCCCTCCCTCTAGCACAAGCTTATAGATTCTGGGGCCTGGTTTCCAGGCTATGGGTTGTAGCAATTATTATTATTATATATAAAAAAAATAGAATTTAATTTCGTCTGTTTATCATTATGATAACGTTTGCTTGAGTTAATATATCAAAAACAGACATATATGATAAAATCCATTTATTAATGTAAATAAGACGACGTTTCGATCCTTTTTTTTAAATCTTTTTCAAGCCTATTTACAAATATATAAACACTTAATAATAAAATAACATGCTATAGACTTGCATGAAGTCAAGTGAATGTGGTGATTACAACCTTAGTTTTAAATAAATTTCAACAACATATTTTGGTTGTATATGTTTAGTTACACCAAATGAGTTATACCATTTACAGTAATACTAGACTGTAAAATCGCATTTTCCGCGTAATCGCTACCGTAAACATGGATAATACAATACAGTATTAAATAATAGTATATTGTGTTACAAGTGCAGAAAAGCGCCAATTTCTCACGAGTGTAAAATTGGCGTTTTTGCACGCGTTACACACTATACTTTATCTACGACAACAACAAAAAATTAATAAACCATCAAAAGCTAAGAAAAATATTTAACCTAGAATTTATATATTCGCATTCATATTTTTTATGTTGAAATCTCTGACAATAAATTAAGAGATGTAATGTGAGCCGCTTCCACGATGTTTGGAGGTGTACAAGTGTACACCCCATTTTCCCATCATCGGATTCACTAATGATACATCTAGAATTTCGAAAACGGCAGAAGTAAATATTGAATTTTTAAAGACAATAGTAATAATACGTTTACAATCTGTATAATTTCAGTCAATCCACTATTTAGTACCTACAGCTAAATAATCATGTGTATGTACTCCTTTTCAAAAATTAATTTTATATAAACAATCACAATTCAATTGTCAAGGTTATTAAGACCTTTATGCGAAATGTCAATATATTCTCGCATTCCCAGGTATTGTGATGAAAAGCTACATAGCTTTAAAAGTTATATGGCGCTTGCACTTTGTGAATCATTATGTAGCAAATTATAAAAGCTTTCATTATTTTTTATTATAATTTAGCAATAATAATGAATATTATATTAACAATTATATAATAGTGTAAAAAATTAATCAATTTTACGTTAATTGAAATAAAACTTTTTAATAACTTCTTATAATGAGAATAACCAACTAATGTCAAGACGGCTACGATGCTTAACGGTAGAGGCCTGGCTTAGCAATCAGACGGTCCAGAGTTCGATTCCCCGTAAAAGCGATAATTTTTCTAGACGGATTTGCATTCAAAATATAATTTAATGTAAAACAATAACTAAAATAAATTAACCTTTAACTGAAATTTATAACATTTTTTATTTCAAATAATTAATAATATTATAATATTGCAAGTGCTGACATCGATAGCGTTTCAATAGAACTACTGATCGTGACAAATCATTCCTCATGGTCTTTACCGTTGAGTTTGGAGATTGTCTGCAATTGGTCGTTTTCACGGTTACTATATTGTGAGGAATATGTAACTTTCTATGGTGGTCGTAGATAAAAGTATTTTTCACTGCTAGTAAAACACCCCTCCACGTTCTCTAGCACCGATGATCACGTACTACCACCATCATGATTACGTTTCCGATAAATTAAATAATTTTTACTAAATATTGACATTTCATTGACACTACTATATTTATCTGTGACTACTGTCATTGGCTACGAAGCCTGGTTTTTGTAATGGCGTTACAAATAAAAGCTTACTTTCTGCAGTTTTTTCGTCTTTTTCTGCTTCTAGAAATATTCCCGTTATTATTAATAGAACATCTATTTCTATATCAAAACTGATTTATTTTTATTGTTTTGTTTTATTGTTTATTTTTTCATTTTATCTGGGGGAATTCCAAAATGTTGTTAGGGGATTTATTTATTTGGATGTTGCAACGCTGCCTTACCTTGCCGAAAAGTAGAGGAATATTTTATTATTAAAACTGATTGAACAGTTTCTTAATGTAATGAATAGTTTCTTTTTGTGTTCAGTCATGAACATTGTCATAAACACACAATTATTTTAAATTTGTTCAATAGAGAAAAGATCAAGTTGCACAATGTAGTGACAAGATAAATAAAAGATTCTCGTGATAGTCATGTACAACTGGTGAAAGCAATTTATTGTTTACTTTTTTGTGTTTTTTTACTTTTTAAGTAATTTTATTAAATTAGTTAAATTTAATTACTTAATTATTGAAAATTACTTAATTTTATTTAATAAATTAAGTAATTGAAATTACCTAATTTAATAAAAATAAATTACTTAAAATTAAATAAAATAAATAAATTTACTTAAAATACCTACTTGTTGCAGCAGGTTGCAATGTTTCCAATATTAATATAATTGACAACGAAAACATAATTTGCATTGAAGACTGGAATGGATATACCTTAGAATCACAGATAATGGAAGTCTCTAATAACACCAACCATGAGATGAACATTGAAGTATGTCAAAGACTTTTCCAATTTCAAAACACATGTTCACAAAAGAGTTCACTTTCCAAACATATGTCTATTGATAGCGGTAATAAACAATTTGAATGTAAAATTTGTGGTTATAAATGTTTAAAAAAGAGTACTCTTAAAAGTCACATATTCACTCATAGTGATGAAAAGCCATTTGAATGTAATATATGTGATTATAAATGTTCACAAAAGGGTGTTCTTAAACGTCACATATTCAGACATAGTGGAGAAATGCCATTTGAATGTAATATATGTGATTATAAATGTTTAACAAAGGGTAATCTTAAAAGACACATGTTCACTCACAGTGGTGAAAAGCCATTCGAGTGTAATATATGTGGTTATAAATGTTTAACAAGAGCCAATCTTAAAAGACACATGTTTACTCATAGTGGTGAAAAGCCATTTGAATGTAACATATGTGATTCTAATTTTTCTCAAAAGAGTTCACTTTCACAACACATGTCTGCTCATAGTGGTATTAAACCATTTCAATGTAAAATATGTGATTATAAATGTTCACGAAAGGCTGAACTTAAACGTCACATATTCATTCATAGTGGGGAAAAGCCATTTGTATGTAAAGTATGTGGTTATAAATGTTTACGAAAGGGTGATCTTAAAAGCCACATATTCACTCATAGTGGCGAAAAGCCATTTGGATGTAATGTATGTGGTTATAAATGTTCACATAAGTGTGGCCTTAGTAGACATATGTTCACTCATAGTGAAGAGAAACCATTTGAATGTAATATATGTGGTTATAAATGTTCACAAAAGAGTAATCTTAAAAAACACATGTGCACTCATAGTGGGGAAAAGCTATTTGAATGTAATATATGTGGTTATAAATGTTTAATAAGTGGTAATCTTAAAACACACATGGTCATTCATAGTGGTGAAAAGCCATTTGAATGTAATATATGTGATTATAAATGTTCACGAAGGAGTAATCTTAAAAGTCACATATCCACTCATAGTAGGGAAAAGACATTTGAATGTAATATATGTGGTTATAAATGTTTAATAAGGGGTTATCTTAAAAGACACATGTTCACGCATAGTGGTGAAAAACCTTTTGAATGTAATATATGTAGTTATAAATGTTCACAAAAGAGTAATCTTAGAAGACACATATCCACTCATAATGGGTAATTCCACTTCAATGTAACACTTGGGTAATGTATGTGGTTATATAGACGTTTGTAAAAGGAAAAAGCCTTTAGAATGTGATATAATACTGTAATAATAATAATGTAATAATAAAATAAATAAAATTTGTCCCATGTCAGGACAAGCATAAATAAATATGGTGCCATTGGGTAATTAAAATAATACAATTACTTTATTATTTTTAACATATAATAAATAATAATAATAATAATTACTACAACCCATAACCTTAACCAAGGCCCCAGAAGCTATAAGCTTGTGCGGGAGGGAGGGGGCGATTATTATTATTATGTAAGCCCAATGTGCGGCTGCAGCCGACTTATAGATGGAACAGCGCAAATCTCACATTTGTGTCACAGCTAAGGGAAACTGCAGAAAACCTTAACCAGATCTGCCAGCGCCGGGAGTCGAACCCGGGCCGCTTGGGTGAAAGTCCGGCACGCCAGACATTACACTACCAAGGCTGTTAAATATACTTTAAACATGTCAATACATGCCCTTAGATCATTAAAAATAAATTAAAATTAAATTTTTTTAATTATCAATTAATCTTTGGAAATACTTTTCAACTTCCCCTTTTTACTATTCCTTACATGATTTAAGAATGCTTTTATAAAAGTTAATAATACATGATTCAAAATAATAAATTATCCTAACACTTTCTAACTTCAAGATTACGTAAGTTGGGTGCCAAATATAACTTCTAAATAACTTAAAATGTAAAATACTCAAGAAAATCTTATCTCAGGGCGATGTGGATTCTCGTGGTTAGAAATTGATACGATGAGTAAAGATAAAATTTAAATGATCAAACTACTTAATTACTGATTTTCACAAATAATAATCAAGGAAAAGCACTTTCCTACCTTTGCTTAATAGAGCCAGTCCCCTCTGTTGATTTGTCACAACTTCTCTATGCCATTTTCATTCCAATTCCAGCATCTTAGCCTTTAAAAGCTAATTGTATTCTATAACCACATAGAAACACCAAAATCCAAATAATTTTTCATACAAAATTTCCATAAAATTCACTATCCAAACTTGCTTTGCAATTGTGTATAAAAACAGTGATTATATCACTTTGCTATTATTTTTGTATAAAGGTTAACTTTTTCCCTTTTATTTACCATTAAAATAATTTACTTTAGTTATTATCGATACTTGTTTGTTTTAATCATGGTTTTAAATAAAACTCCAATTTGTCTTTACACAAAGAATCATTGGAAAATTGCTATTTCCACTTATAACAATTATTTATGTCTTGCTATTTTTGTCATAATTAAACTGTTTAATAACTGTCAAAATAAAATACCTTATTTAACCTTTATAAAAAGTACATATGGATAGTGTAATCAATGACACACGAATAGTTTATATAAGAATTATAATAACTTATAAGTATAACTATTATAACTTATTCATTTTTAACTAGAAAAGTAAGTTTTATTTATTTTTTATATTTTTGCATTGGATCAGATTATTATTATTATTGTGTAACTACATCCTACTTGTATTATTGTATATAACACAAGGAAAAATTAAAATTGATATATAGTATATGCTATGATAACTTTATTTTGTTAATTAAAAGCGAAGTGGTTAAGTTAAGGTATTGTTTATAACATGAGCCGCGTTCAGTATTTCAGGTCTGTTTACTCGAAGAGCACGGTTTCTATGGTATCCATTATTGTAACTATTAAATTTTTTATTCTCCCCTTGACATTTATTAACCACCGTAAATAAATAAGTAAAATGATGATTCAGTGATTACAATAAAATAATGTTTGTATATACAACAGTATTGTTACCAAGGTAATGTTAACAACAGCCACCTTATAATATTATATTTAAAAAAAAATTGACAGTTTTACTTCGTTGTCCAGGGACTGAAAATTTTTCATACCTAGCAACCACCTCGCATGTTATACTTTCGCTTTCGGTTGCCTTGTCAAGATAGAAAGTTACATTTTCGTAAAGGAGAGAATGAAAATATATTTGCTGGGTTTGGTATTTCAACTCTTTTTACTCTGAAATCTCTATGGCTATAGTTACAATTATTTACAACAATGGATACCATAAAAGCTGAGATCTTGGAGAAAACATGTGAAATACCGAACGCGGCTATTGTAAATTTTTTTCGAGATGAGATTTGTTTGGAAATATTCAGGGCTGCCAATATAGAATGTGATGTAACACTTTTCTAGTCAATTCACAGACTATTAGTCAATTAATAGTGGAAGTGAATCTAGTATCATCATCAACTCGGTAAGAAATGCTTATGGTAGCGCTGTTGGGAAGATTTCTGGAGAATGTTAAACTGTTTTTTTTTATTTACCAGTAGAACCGAAAATTAAATTTATAACGGTTCGGGTTCTCATCTTAACATTAACATGGATTTTAGTAAGGGTTCCGATTCCGGTTCCTTAAAAGTAATCGGTTCCTGTTCCGATTCCGGTTCTTTTGGGTACCAGTCCCTGAAAGAGATACCACTAATAGCAATTATTTTTTGAGCATTTTTTAAAATCACTTCTTCCAAAGTTAATTTGTACTACGAAATGCACGGTATTGTATTAAACACAGATTTGTAATTATAGGATATAGAGAGATAAAACAGTGCATTCAAATAGAATTTTTTATATTTAAAATGGCTTCAAAGTTAGGATATGAAAAATACTTATGTTGAGATATGTAAGCGACTTTAAAGTTTAACACATTATAAGGTTAATACACTTTGATTCGTATTTTAACAATGTTCTAATTGAATTTTGTTGAACTAATGGTACCTACCATTCTATAGCTAAAACGCTATAAAACGTATACTATAAGTAACCTGCAACTACCTAAAAATGATTTTTTGGACCATCATTCTCGAAATATATTTCTCGTAAACTAAATCGCACATCTGATACCCTTTCATATACATATTGTAATGATTATAGTTATTAATTTGTTTATATAGAAAGGTATTATTATCTGTTTTTGTTGCATGATTATAGTAAATAGATTAAAACCATTTAACTTAAAGGGGGTGTAGCGCAAAAAATTATTTTTTAATATCATCTAGAATAAAAAATTCTAAGAATAAAAATGAAAACCGCACTTTTCTAGTGATAGTAGTTTCGTAGATATCGGCTTCTAAAGTATAGTGAGTTTAGTGTGTGAGACGTCACACCGACACGACTGCCTCGACTACAATCCATTTTTTCCTAGAGTCCTCTGACTTTGATACCTTATTGCTCCAGAACTACTGAACCAAATTAAATATTTTAAAAACGACCAAATAGTAAATTTATTTCTACATGCAACAGTAAAATATCATATTTCTAACTGATATACTTTTATTTTTATCAGATGATACATAATAAAAGCTACCCAGTTTTAGGGATAATTTCATTGAAAGTTAAATATTTTTTTCTCAGAAAGTATATCTCATATATCTATGACATTTTTGTAGGAGTTAGAAAGTAGCCTTACGGTTGTTATCCTATTAATTTTCGGACAAAAAAGTGTTTTAGTTAAGATTTATATGAAGAAATAGTGAACTATGCGTTCTTGTTTATTAATGGAGATAGCGTAAAATTGTTTTCGTTAAATTAACACTTTTCATATGTAGACATTATTTTCTTTAAAAAATGTTCCGAATTTTAACAATAAAACTGCAATAACAAAAAAAAAACGTTTTTTGGTCGAAATCGCTTGTCATCAAAAATCGTTTTTTTGTTTCCACATTTTTATTATTAAAATTAGGAACATTTTCAGTGATAAATGACGTTTGGCATTTCAAAAACAGATATGAAAATAAATCATACTACTGAAACTGAAATCCAACTAAACCAATTAACCAAAAGAAAAGCTTTTGTTAAGATTTGGTTGCAACAGACAAAATTGCGACAAGCTAAATGTTGCAACAATTATAGTATCGTTGTCTTTCTTCTTCCGTTTTACACTTTAAAAGTAAGCTGTGCCTTATCATTTAAACTAGCTAAGTGTAAAACAATATTTACAAATGATTCGTGAAGAATATTGCACGTTTTCTTCACTTACTCCATTTTCAAGAGCATTTTCCTTGCAGCAAATGCATCCCCTTACAGTTGACATAAGCATACAATTATTGCATTTGCACCAATTTAGATTGTTTAATCTTGTAATATTCGATTGATTTTCATCATCTCTTTTTTTTTGTATTCCTTATATATATATATATATATATATATATATATATATATATATATATATATATATAATACTGTATAACTGTACATAACTGCAAGAACTCTTTGTAATCATCACGCCATAGACCAAATTGCAACATGGTGGCAGCATCCCGGAGGACACGCTCTCTGCATTCAGTAATGAATGCTGCTGCTTCGCCTTGATGTGAAGCCATGTTGTTGATGTCTAGCGAAGACCGCATGTTAGACTGAGATAGGAGCGAGAAGTTCTTTCTGAAACGTACAAACAAGGAAACATCAGGAGACTTTGATGTTTCGATTTTCAGATCATTGAAGACCTGAGAAAGCAGTACCTCCCCAACATGATGCCTGCAGCCGGACCATAGCAACGGTTTATTCAGCTTTTGCTGTATAGCTATACCGGCAGCCGATAGATGGCCAGTGTTCGAAGCAGTTATATCAAAAGTCATGTTAACAATACTATCGCAACTGTTCCATGATTGCAATAAACTAACAGTGGCGTTAGCTATAATATTTCTACATGCCTCGTCACTTCCTGTTTTATATTGAGGTGCCCCAAGAAGCTGCACTTTGTCGTTAGTGCCAACTATAGCAACCAGTCGCTCTTCTGTTGCGTACTTGTCAGTCAGTGATGACATAATTTTGGAGTCCCAGTGAAGTGTTGCCATTTTAGGTGCAACCCATTGTGCTTTGATTGATTCTGCTGTAGCCTGGACTCCCTTACGACGCGACCTGTCAGTAGTGGAATATGAAGTTGAAATCTTCGAAATGTCCCCTTCAGCTTCTTCGATTAAAGCAGTTGTGTAACTTGCCTGCTGTGAAGGAGTCATGTTGAGCCGAGTTGCAAGTTCAGTAAGTCTTGGTCGTTTCATTATATCATGGGGAATGAATGCTGCATTTCCAACTTTAGACTGACGATGATGGTTTCGTTTGGCGCTTTCTGAAACACCAAACTCATCTTCTGAAGTGCTACTGGAGTTTGCTTCACAATCTGTATCTGTGATGCTCATAGAGTCATTTACTTCACACGATTTGCTGGTACCTGGTTGGTCTTCTTCAATCCTTCTCTTTTCT
Source organism: Agrypnus murinus (assembly GCA_929113105.1). Taxonomy (NCBI): domain Eukaryota; kingdom Metazoa; phylum Arthropoda; class Insecta; order Coleoptera; family Elateridae; genus Agrypnus; species Agrypnus murinus. The sequence continues at coordinate 12,738,768 of OV816027.1, forward strand.
TTCCTGGACCTTTCTAGTTCTTTTAAAGCTCTTTCTTGTTTACGCTGCATGCGGTCAGCCAAGATTTTGTCTTTTGTGCCAAATGTTGCCAAACGATCTTCCTTCATTGATTTCAAGAAAGCTAAATCTTCAGGGTTTTTAATTAAGGTGTGTGTATTTGTGGGCCAAAGAGGAAATGTCTGCTCCAACTTCACGTTCCTATCTTCGAGCTTTCTCTTTGTTGGGTTTGTTTCTCTTCTCTCTATTGGTATGTTGCGCAACTTAGAGTTTTCGTTCAAAAATGCTATCATACGTTCACATGCTTTTCTGTCTGAAATAACTGGTATTCCACCTTTTTCATAAAACCCTTTAAGCTGTGCCAACACTAATTTAGCAGCTTCCCATCTAGACTTGTTTACATGGGATTCTCTATCTGGTTGTGTATGGTACATCAGACACCTTAACATCTGCCGATATGTTGGCAAACGTGCTCCACCCAATACAGCGTCATCTTCATTAATGGCTTCTACTGATCTGAAAGAAACACATTAAGTTGTTATAATAAAAACAAAAGTGCATCTATTTAAATTTACTTTATTCCCAAAAGCTATTGTAAAGTCCTTTGCAGGAAATCTGTAGCTACAAATAAAAAAATTACAGCAAGTAATTCAACAAGAACTTATTTATCAAATCTTACCATTTTAAAATTCATTAAGAGTTTTACATAACTTAAAATCAACTAAAACACACAGATCATAATAATCTGTCAACAGTTAAAAAGTGATGTTACACTAATAGTTTTGCAGGTGGGAATTTTGAATACATGCATACGAACCCCATTTATGTATTTAATCTCTAAGATTAAGTTACTCACTAAAACTGATGATATTGACAATTAATTGGAATAGACCCTGAGATACATTAGTTACATACAATTTATTTAAATTATACAGTGATTTAATAACTGTGGTGGTAATGATACATATAAGAATTAATACCAAATATTAATATATAATCACTTAAAAATATTAAACATTAATAACATTACAATATATTACATTCCAATGGCTTTTCTCCATGCATGGACATGTTTTTTCCAGACTATCCTCTTACAAACATCTATAACAGTGTATATTACATTCAAATGAAATTACCCATTATGAATGGACATGTGTCTTCTAAGATTATTGCTTCGTGTATATTTATAACCACATACATTACATTCAAAAGGCTTTTCCCCACTATGACTGGATATGTGTCTTCTAAGATCACTCATTCGTAAACATTTATAACCACATATATTACATTCAAATGGCTTTTCCCCACTATGAGTGGCTATGTGTTTTCTAAGATTGGCCTCTTGCGAACCTTTATAACCACATATATTACAATAAAATGTTTTTTTTTCCACTATGAGTGGCCATGTGTCTTGTAAGAACACCCTTTCGTGAATATTTACAACCACATACATTACATTCAAATGGTTTTTCACCACTATGAGTTATCATGTGTTGTTTAAGATGGGACTTTTGCAAACATTTATAGCCGCATATTATACATTTAAATGGCTTTTCTCCACTATGATTGATTATGTGATTTTTAAGATTACGCTTTCCCGAACATTTATAACCACAAATATTACATTCAAATGGCTTTTCGCCAGTATGAGTGAATATGTGACTTTTAAGATAACCTTTTCGTGTACATTTATAACCACATATATTACATTCAAATGGCTTTTTCCCACTGTGAGTGAATATGTGACTTTTAAGTTCGCAACTTTGTGAATATTTATAACCACATATTTTACATTGAAACGGCTTGTTACCATTATGATGAATAGAGATGTGTTGTGAAAGTCGACCTTTTTGTGAACATTTGTAATCACATATATTACATTCAAATGGCTTTTCACCACTATGTGTAAACATGTGTATTATAAGTATACTCTTTTTTGGACATTTATAACCACATATATTACATTCAAATGGCATTTTCCCACTATGTCTGAATATGTGACTTTTAAGAACCTCCTTTTGTGAACATTTATAACCACATACATGACATTCAAATGGCTTTTCCCCACTATGAGTGTATATGTGTCTTTTAAGATGACTCTTCCGTAAACATTTATAACTACATATTTTACATTCAAATGGTTTACCATTATGAGCAGACATGTTTTGCTTTTTTCTTACTATTAGTGACAATGTGTTTTCTAAGAACACTTTTTACAAACATAGATTGTTTCTACTCTTTTTTAGGTACACATATTTCGATCTTCATCCCATGGTTGGTGTTAGAGCCATTTTTATCTATGTTATTCTACGGTATGTCCGTTCCAGTCTTCAATGTAAATTATCTTTCTCGTTGAACATTATGTTAATATTTGAAACATTATTGCAACCTACTGGAACAAAAGTATTTCAAGGAAATTTACTTAAACAGTAAATTTACATATCATTTATATAAACAATTGTTTTCAACAGTTATACACTACTACCACGAGAATCTTTGCATACAGCCACTACATTATGCAACTTGAACTTTTCTCTAATGAACAAATTTAAAATAAATATGTGTGTTGTTCATATAAGCAAATGAACTATTTACCTAAAAACAAAGAGAAACTTTGTGGAAATTGTCAAAAATAATAATAATAATATTCTAACTTTTTGACAGAATGGTGAAGCATTGTTGCCACATTCTTGAAATTCCCCCAGATTCGTAATAAAATAATCAGATAGGTTTGCACAATTTATAACAAAAATAAATCATATTTTTCATAAAAACTTATTAGATGTCTGTTAACGGGCACACTTCTAGAAGCAGGAAAGACAGAAAAACTGCAAAAAGTAAGATTTTATTTGTACATGTTTTTTAACACGAAAGCATGAAATTGATCTCTTTTTCTTCTTTATGAGCCTCAATTCCTCCACTGCTGATGTTGGCCTTTAAAATCGCTTCATGGGTCTGCCTACATTCTGTCTATTTTCCCATGGTCTCCTTTTGTATTCCAATGATTATCATCCTTTCTGGACACACGTCTAGTCCACTGCTATTTATTTTTGCCACTCTCTCTGTACTATCCGTTATATTCGTTCTTTTCGTCTTATCATCTTTCCTTTGATTTATAAATAAAGTATTAATAAATAAAATATTTAAATCAATATCTTAATATTATTGTAAATAGGTTAAATAAACTAATTTTAGCTAATATTTACAGATCATTTGAAAATCTTAAATCATTTAGTTCTTCATTCATAAATACTTACAAAGAATTTATTTTATTTTTATTGAAAAGATATAAGTCGGTATTAAGAATTCAAAATTATTATAATCATAATAACACGCCGCATGTTCAGACGTCGAGCAATGTGGTTATTTAGGAGTCATAAAGTGGGGGCACAATATACATGTATAGACAATTTTTGATAGTTTTAACAAACTTAGGATAAATCAATTATACGTTCTTAACGGTGAAACCTCTTTGTATCCAAATGTATACAGTAATCAAAATAAAAAAAAACAAAACAATTTACTAAGTTGCTAGATACTAATAGCAAAATGTAATAAAATAAGGACTGAGAAGCTTGGGAAATGACAAAGCTTATGGTGTTATAAAAGAATACTCCCGTCAAAATAGAGAAACTAATAATTATATAAATCTTACTTTAACAAAATATTAGAAACGGAAGAGATCTCAGCAATATGAAAAGATTATCTAAGAGTATCTATGGAAGAATAGATAAAATCCAGGCAAAACATTCCCCCTGGAAGCTTGATTTGGTACACGGACGGCTCTAAAACCGAGACGGGTGCTCAGGCCTAAAGAGCGAAGTTTTACTTTTCTCTTGGACAGTTCGCCCCGTCTTTCAAACGGAAACTTACGCTATACTACAGTGTGCAAGTGAAAACATCAAGAGGGCTTATAGAAATAAGCGGATCAATATCATATCAGATAGCCAGGCAACTCTAAAAGCACTTTCGAGTTCTAAGATTTATTCTAGACTAATATGGGAATGTTTTACAGAACTCAATAAACTGGCAGAACAAAATACTGTCACACTGTTTTAGGCGCCAGGTCACTGCGGAATTGAAAGCAATGAAAAAGACGATAAACTATAACCGGGAGGGCTCCGCCAAGGCTTTTCCTGACCCAAAACCTGCATTGAAAGTACCAAGAACTGGACTGCACGTCCAGGACTATATCAACGACTGATCATGCACTCAGCACAGCATCCAATGCACTAATTGACCAGGACACAACCATAGCAAGACGTTCATTGACAGACCTTGCCCGAAAAGAGCAACACAACTTCTTTTCTTAAGTAAATTGCAACTCAAGATAATTACGGGCTTCTTAACAGGGCGTGATAACATTAAGAAACACCTCCGTAAAATCGGGAAATTTAATGGAGACCTCACTTGCAGACTCTGCAACGTGGTGCCAGAAATAGCTATGCCTATTTTATGCAACTGCGATGCGCTGATTAGGAAAAGACAGCGCATTTTCGGACAACCCTCTTTGAGAACCGAAAGACTTCATCACACATCTGCATCTATCGATACGGGGTACTACCATTACAGACTGGTTGTTACTAACTTGTTATAGGGTGAGTACCATAAGCCTTCTAGGCTGCAGTGCGACCGGTGCAAACTGGCAGGCGGAACCCTAAGGGGAGAAAAAAATATGGAAAGAGTCCATCATAACACTAACTTATAAAAAAAGATGAACATCATAAGAAACTACAGGCCCATTAGCTTTACTTCTGTTCTTCACAAGATGGTTATGAAAATAGTAAAACGTAGATCAAAACAAATATCAACCGGTAGAACAAGCTGGATTCAAACGTGGTTTCTCATTTACATACCATTTACAAACTCAAAAACCTACAGAATTTGGCATAATTCTTGTACATATGACGTCTGTGGATTTTAAAAAATGTTTTTTTTTAAATTCAGAGAAGATACCGAAGTAGCGATGTCGCCCAGTCTTATAATGTAAAACTTCAAACTAACAGTAACCTAATCTCATCAAGGGCTTGACCATTGATTAATAATTATGGCCGCCTAATTAGTAATAGTTACTTGCAAGACTAAATAATTAAAACTCAGAATTACGAAAAATACATAATAAAAAACCCAGGATTACAAGACGATAAATGCAGAAAGTGTTACACACAAAACGAAACAATAGACCATATTACTAGCAGCTGCAGTACACTCACAGCAAGCAAATACACCCAACGGCGCCACAATATTTGCAAGCAAATCCATCTAGCTCTATCTAAAAAACATAAATTAAACACAACAATACCTTGGTACTAATACAGGCCCGAAAAAATGGCAGAAACTGATCAGGTCAAATTGTATTGTAATAGAGACATATTTACAGACCGTAACATTCAACACAACAGGCCTGATTCAGTTCTAATAATAGATAAACAAAGCAACACAACATATCTAATAATAGATGTATAAATTTCGAATACTGTAAACATGGAAACAAACATGCAGAAAAATTCACAAATCTATACCATTAGCAAATGAACTAAAACAGATATGGCAACAAGAGAAAGTGACGATAGTAATAATAATTATTATTATTCGTTATCTGATGTCATTCCCAAAAATATTCACACCTCTATTACAACATTAGAACTACCTACCACCCAACATCTATACCAACTTACAAAAAACTGTCATTATCAATACGTGCCTCATAACCCGACAATTTCTAAACGATCCCATCCAATAATAAAAAGGAAATAGCTCGAGTATCAACTCCGCTATTTAACTTACAATAAATCCAAGAATAAACTGTTAAAAAAAAGAAACAACAATAATAATATAAATCACAAATTACTTATCGCGTGTCCAAAGTGTAATAACTAATTATAAATATTCTTTTGTACGGAAGGGGGGGGGTTCCCCGCAATGTTTCAAAATGCCATATTCATAATTGTTGACATACATTTTAAACAAAAAGTACTAACATGATGATAGCATTAACCGGTAACGTTCGGGAACCATCAGGTGGAATCGTAGTGTAATTTCCACTTTGTCAAATCACGCATCTTAATTATTATTATTCGTTGAAACCATAGCAACTATAGTACAACCAAAAAACGAAGAAAATAAACCGGAGTGAACCTAGCAGCCGCAGACTAGCAGTCGGAGTTGATTGTTAACGAGCCTTGCTCCCAAATTATCAAATTTAAACAGTTTGAAATAAAAAAATAGTCATTGCAATCTGTCAAAGTTTTTTAAAACTTTATTAAAACTACTATTAATAAACTTAGCAAAAGTGTGTACGACATTAGTTGCTGCTTGAAAGATTTTTCACAACCTCAATTAATGTTTATTAATTGTAGTTTAATAATTTTATTAATAATGGGTGTGGTGAAAAACTTTTTAAATTTGACAATTTAGGAGCAAGGCTCGTTCACAATCAACTCCGACTGCTAATCTGTGGCTGCTAGATTCACTCTGGTTTACTTTCTTCATTTTTTGGTTGTACTGTTGTTATTCAATTATAAATATTTGAATGATCTCTTATGTAGTGCAACAATTTATATGAGTATTATAGCAATGTCAATTTCTTAATGTCTTTGCCTTCTTCAGGTAAACTGTTCGTTTATACATACATTTGTCTTTAAATCTGTTCAATCCAGAATATAACAAGTTTATCTTTATATGCTACATAAATTTATTTATTAGATAAAGTATTATTTTACAGGTTGCAATAATTTTCCAAAAATTAATACTATGGCCAATGAAGAGGTTACTGCAATCAAAACTGAAACGGACATAAATATGGAATGGCAGGTACCGGATGGCTCTAACACTAAAGATGAGATAAAGAATACAATACTGATGGAGATTGAAGAGAAACCATTTGTTAACAGTGTTTTAGAAACTTGCAGAGAAATGAACATGGATAGCAGAGTTTATAAATCTGACAAATATCAACAAAAACTTTTCCAGAAAAGTAATTTCAAGAAACAAAAATTCATTCATCAACATAACAAACATTTTTTATGTCATATATGTAATTACAAATTTAAAGAGAGGTGTCTTCTCGAAAGACACATACTCTTTCATAGTAGTAAAAAGCCATTTGAATGTTATATATGTGGTTATAAATGTTCGCGAAAAAGTAATCTCAAAAAACATTTGCAGATTCATATTGGTGAAAAACCGTATGAATGTCGCATATGTACTTATAAATGCGTTCAGAAGGGTACTCTGAAACAACACGTAACCATTCATACTGGTGAAAAGCCATTTCAATGTGATGTGTGTGATTATAAATGTTCACAAAAAAGTACTCTTAAACGACATATGTGCACTCATAGTGAAGAAAAGTCTTTTGAATGTAATATATGTGGTTATAAGTATTCACTAAGGAGTAGTCTTAAACAACACATGTCCACACATGGTGGTGAAAAGCAATTTCAGTGTAATATCTGTGGTTATAAATGTTTACAAAAGGGTACTCTTAAACGACACATGTCCACTCATAGTGGTGAAAAACCTTTTGAATGTAATGTATGTGATTATAAATGTTCAAGAAAATGTAATCTTAAGCAACATATGTCCACTCATAGTGGTGACAAGCCATTTGAATGTAATATATGTGGTTATAAATCTTCGCTAAAAAATAGTCTTAAACAACACATGTCCACTCATAGTGGTGAAAGGCCATTTCAGTGTAATATATGTGGTTATAAATGTTCACAAAAGAGTTACCTTAAACAACACATGTTAACTCATAGTGGTGAAAGGCCATTTGAATGCAGTGTTTGTGGTTTTAAATGTTCAACAAACAGTCATCTCAAAGATCATGTGCTTATTCATAGTGATGACAAACCATTTGCATGTATAATATGTAGATATAAATGTTCACAAAAGGGTAGTCTTAAACGACACATGTTCACTCATAGCGATGAAAAGCCATTTGAATGTAATGTTTGTAATTATAAAAGTTCAGATAGTAGTACTCTTAAACGGCACTTATTCACTCATAGTGGTGAAAAGCCTTTTGAATGCAATATATGTTCCTATAAGTGTTCAAGAAAGAATAGTCTTAATCAACACATGTCAACTCATAAGAGTGATGAACCATTTGAATGTAGATAATATTATGTCGTTACAATTGTTCACAAAACAGTACTTTTAATAAAATAGATCTAGTCATAGTGATGAAAGACCATTTGAATGGTGGTTAAATATTGAAATTCCATGGAAAAACGTGTATACGTACAAGTTACTAAATATATTCTCATATTTTTTTTAAGTTGTGAATTAGCGTCTACAGTGAGTTGGTGATTTTTTAAATCTTATTGTGTATCAGTTGCAAACTCTTTTTTCCAATTTCAAACTTTTTGGCATTTCCAACGTTGTTACAGCATAGGCTTCATATATTCATTCATAGTGATGAAAAGCCATTTGAATGCAATATATGTGGTGAGAAATCGTTGAGAAAATTGAAGAAAGACATTTCATATTGTTTGCATATGCAATATCCGTTTAATTGAAAACACTTATTAGATGTCAAGGTACAACCGAAATCCAATCAACTGCATACTGAATGCTAATGGTGCCTCTTGCCTATGAAACTGCATATGACTGGTGTAGGTCGTTGCAGGAATTTTGTTTTGTCCTCTTGATAGGTGTCCTTTGTCATTTTCTGATATGTGGAAGGTTTCTAGACATACATTCCGTGATGATTTCTAAACCTGATCTTCGAAACTAGATGGGGATTTTGTCATCGTAAGCAATCAGAACATTTTGTCTATGCTCTTATTATGTTCTTTTTTCTATTTGCAACATAATATTTGACATCTGTGATTGTTTGTTGATACAGCCATAGCCACCAATTAATAAAACCTAAAGGAAACATGCTCTTAGGACATTGCAGAAAACTAATTGAACAAATGTTTTAAGACGAACATTTAGTGGCAATACTTTACAACAATGTTGAAAAATCATTAAATGAAATAGCGCCAATCCAAACAAAAATTATCAGAACTGGCAATAATTGGTGTGATGGAGAAATTCGAGATACACTCTATAAAAGGGATAGGTTGTACAACAAATATCTTTTACAAAAAAATTTAGAAGATTTGGAATAATTACAGGAGCAAGAAAACTGAATCTACAAAGTTATTAAGAAAGAAAAAATATATGTATTATACTGGAAATTATTGATAACTGTAAAAATGATCGGAAGAAAATGTGGAAGGGTATTAAAGAGGTAATGAGTGATGGAAAAACAGAAAATAACACAATATCTAATATTTATTTTGGCGAACAAAACATAAAAGAAATAAAGGAAAAGGCACAAAAATTCAATACTTATTTTCAAATATCATATTTCAAATATGTACAGTTACTAATGTTCCAGGAAACATGAAATTATTGAATAAATTTAACAAAATGACTGAGTGCAATTTAATAAATATACTTAAAGAAATAAAAACAGAGAGACATACCTGCTGACATTATTGATGTGGATATAATAAGAGTGGGAAAGGATAAGTTAAGAAAGGAAATTATGAACATTATAAATAAATCGATAGAGGAGTCGAAAGTGCCCAATATGTGGAAAAGTTCAGTTATAACCCTCATACCAAAAGTGAGTAATGCAAAAACATGTGAAGAATTTAGATCAATCAACACTCTATCCATGCCAGGAAAAATTATGGAGGGTCACATAAAGAAACATTTGCAAGATCATAATATACTTGTAGAGAACCAATCAGGCTTTCCTTACAGGCATTCTAACGAGATATCTGTTCAACTGGCGATATCTAAATGGAAGGAATTAATAAAACAGAAGAAAATTGTTTTGTCGGTATTTGTTGACTTTTAAAGAGCCTTTGAGACCATAAATAGAAAGTTGTTGATAGAAAAATTAAAGTATGGAGTAGTGGATGAAGCAAACAAATGGTTCAAAGATTACTTGCAGGATATAGATATTAACAAGTAAAAATAAACAACATTGTATCAAACAAACAAAAGCTTGTATATGGGGTACCACAGGGCTCCGTACTAGGCCCAATTTCATTTATAACATACATTAATGATATTGTCATGTATTGAGGAAGAAACAATAGTTAATTTGTTTGCTGATGACACTGTTGCATCAGTATATGTAAATTCCAGTGGACGAAGTACAGAGTAAGATGCAAAAACAGTTTGTAAAATTTGAACAATGGTTTGAGAATAATTTTTTGTTTGTAAATACAAAAAACACAAAGGTTATGTTATTTGAAACTATTGTAAATTTGAGAATGTTAACTAAATTAAAATTGTTTAATCAAGAGTTAATATAGAATTAGCAGCTCTCTATTGAAGTTTGCAAGAATTACTGTTTATAAAGCAATTACAGCCACTCATTTTGAATATTGTCCGACTATTTTGTATTATTGTACATAGTTAGGGAAAAGTGAATTACAAAAACAACAAAATAGAGCTATTAGAATTATATTAAAGATAAATATGCTCGAATAAGTTCTGCCGTAATATATAAAAATCTAGTAAGTCTAGTTACTATGTTATGAAATATTATGGATATTTAAAATAATACCGTATAAATCTTATGAGCTTATTTTAAATATCCATAATATTTTATAACATTAACATAGTAACTAATTTACTAGATTTTTCTATATTGTGGCAGATTAGTGATATGCTTGACTGTTTAAAGTATATGAGTGTCGATCAAAGTATGGCTTTTAACAATTTAATATTTATATTTAAAATATGACATAATATGCTACCAAGATATATGTCAAGAAAAATTAGGTTAGGTTAGATTAGGATAATGTTGGGAAATCATTTTCCTTGAAGCTCTGATACCAGGATGCGCTACATTATGTAGTTGTTGAAACAACTTATAGCGAAATTGTTGAGGAACGTAAGGTCTGGGATTTTTCTTGCTTACATCCGCCCAAATAGGTGATTGACCAGGATTTTGAATTTGAATCAAATTGAAATTATTGCACTCTCGAAGATGTTGCAGTTCTTTATCCGTTTGTTGGGCACGAGAAATATCCTCGTAATTAATTGAAGAATTTTGCATATGAATAAGTTGCACTCTTGTTAACGTGTCAGCGGGAATATTTTGTTGTCCTTGAATATGTCTAATGTCACTAGTATAATGGGAAATATATTCAAGTTGACGAAATTCGTGTGGCAAGTATGCATCACTATTGTTCTTTATTGCCGTACATAAAGGTTTATGGTCAGTATATATATGAAAGTCTCTGCATTCAACATAATACCGGAATTTCTTTAGCAAAAAGTAAATTGCTAAAAGTTTGCGTGAAAAAACACTGTATTTTTGTTCCGTAGGGGGTAAGTTTATGTGAACAAAATTCTAATGGTTTCCACATGCCATGATCCAGTTGCTGGAGTACTCCTGCAATTGTGGTAGATGAACTATCAGCTGCAATACTAATTGGAGCATCGAGTTTAGGATGTGTTAGTAGTGTAGCATTGATTAAAGCATTTTTAGCATTGTTAAAAGCTTGTACTTGATTGCTATTTAATATGATAGGTTTTTGAGAGGCTTTGCCTGTTATAACCAGATTATTTAGTGGTGCTAATATTTCAGCACAGTTTGGAATGAATTTATGATAATACGAAACAAGGCCAATAAAATTCCTAAGGTTCTTTTGATTAGTAGGCAATGGAAATTCTGCAATTGCTTCAACTTTTGTAGTTTGTGGTTTAATCCCGTTTATATTTACAGTGTGTCCCAAAAAGTCAATTTCTGAGACACCAAATTTACATTTATCCACATTTACTAGAAGCCCATTGTCTCTCAATCGTGAAAAGACTTGTTGCAGATGGTCAAGATGTTGTTGAGCATCTTTACTAAATATTAAAATATCGTCTACGTAAAAAAATATAAAAGATAAGCCTGATAATATTGTATCCATGAATCGGCTCCATGAACTTGCTGCATTTCTTAAACCAAAACACATCCTTTTGAATTGAAAGAGGCCTAGTGGTGTGGTAATTGCTGTTTTGTGAATATCATCAGGGTGAATGGGGATTGCATAATATGCCTTCTTCAGATCTATTTTGGAGAAAATGGTAGCGCCTTCTATTTTCCGGGTGAAGTCACTCAAAAAGGGTGTTGGATATCTGTCAGGAACTATTATTGAATTCAACCGCCTATAATCTCCGACCATTCGATAAGGTTCCGCTGATGGTGTGTTCTTCTTATTTGGCACCAGGTGGATCGGTGTGGACCAATCGCTACCTGATCGTTCGAGAACACCTGCTTCCATGAGCTCGTTCAAGTGTTTTTCTAGAAAGAGTAGTTGATTAGGATTTAATTTTCTAGGCTTAGCTCTAACAGTAGAATTAGTTTCTGTGTCAATTTTATGAGTAATTGAATGTTGGATAGATCTGTTGTAATTAAAGGGTTGTAGTAATTCAGAAAACTTCTTATGTAATAGGTTCGTGTAAATGTTGCGATCATCGTTATTGTTCCCAATTTCTGAGGATATCTGTATAGGTAGAGAAAGGTTAGTAACAACGGTACTGACCTGTTCAACATGATCATTAGAAGAAATGCCTGCAACTCTTGTCGATGTCAAATTAGATGCGACAGTTTTATTGACACAATCAATATTTAAATTATTCGTTTGTAAAAAGTCCAAACCAAGGATAGGAAATGTGACATTAGCTATCAAAAATTTCCAGGGTTGGCGCTGTATATAAGAAATGTCAAAGTCAATTGTCAAATCTACTGTACCTAATATGGGAATGTTCGTATTGTTTGCAGCTTTCAGGTTATCAGTAAAATTTTGTTTGATTGTATTTTGGAATAACTTAGCTATTTTTGGTGTTATTATTGAATATGGGGATGCAGTGTCAACGATAAAAGAAATATTGTTAATCGTATCCGTCAATTGGATGAAGAATGATGAGGCATTGGGACAAGCTCTGCTACCCTCATCATTTGATATAGCAGAGCTGACAATTTTTTTTTCTGATAGGAACAGTTGCCTGTACATTTACGGGCATTGTCTTGGAACCTAGCGTGGTAGTAGCACAGTCTAGATACCTTTGAACAGTCAGCATCAGTAACAGTATTAACTCGTGGTTTATAATTTGTCGAAACACGAGAGATTGACGTGCGAACATTTTGAATTTGCTTTATTTTGCTAGAAAGGTTTTGTACTTGCTTGGTCAGTTGGTCAATCTTATGTTGTAAAGTTGTATGTAATTGATCAGGTTTTGGAGCCTCGTGTAATTCGTTTATCATATCAAGTCTTTCTATAAGATCTGACATAGGTAATTGTGATAAATTTATCGCTTGAATTTTTAAATGGTTTGGTAATTTCTCTATTAGAAAATCTTTGAGAATTTCGTCATTAAGATTCAAGTCCTTTGACAGTGTTTTAATGTCAGTTACTAATTCCTTGACTTTACCACTGAATGTCAAGCTATCCAGGAGTTTTGAAATTCGCAAAAGGCGTTAGCCTACATGAAAATCTTTAATGGCATTCTTCAAAACAATACAATTGTCTGCGAGGTGCGTTTACTATGAGATCTTGGTGGTTAGCTATAACATCATTTGGCAAGTTCAAGGTTAGAATATCATATCGTTGGCGTTGATCATTTATGTCGAGATGAATAAAGTACCGGTCTAATAGAGTTAACCAGGATTTTATATTTGAATTGTCAAATGTCAGAAATGGAATATGAGCAGCCATATTTAATATGAAATTGATTAAGTTATACTTATCTTGATTAAAAAAAAGGTATATATTCCGATATTGGTTCAGAATCGATAAGCTAGCGATTGTCCAATCAATCCAATTGTAGATGCCGTAGTTGGTTAATGCAGAACTAAGTGCTGTTAGTTGTATGCAGCCAACTAGCACATGTTGGAAGCAGGACACTTTATAGCTTCGATCAGATCTGCTGATGTCGATTCTTCTTGTTGAGTTCTTTTCGTCGAAGGTCACCAGTGCAGATATCTTTTATTACTTGTTGTTTCTTGTAGCTATGGCAATCACTTAGCATTCCAATGCCTTCTTGAGATAATATCTATGTAATAACTGTCCTTATGACTAAATATCATTACAGTACCATTGGTAATCCTAGATATGTTCTCGGTGTTATTTATACTGATCTGACAAATACTACATTCTAGACAAAGACAAGCTACTGAGGATCAATAGAAAATTGTGTTAAGAATCCTTTATTACTCTAGCAGCTGGAGAGTTTGAAAGATATTTATGTAAGATTTTGGCTGACACATTTACAATAAAAAAAAGTTGTATTGACATAAATACTTTTTTATTCATCTTACAAAGCCTATTAATAATAAACATTACAAAATTGATTTAAAATATTTTTTGATTTATCAACTTGATATCAAATTTCTTAGATGTATGTAAGGTTTATGATGCTTTCTCCCCACCATGTTTACTAAGCATATGTTTTTTCATATTACTTTTTACGATACACTGATAATTGCATATACCACATTTAAAAGGCTTTTCAGTACTGTGGGTGAACATATGTATCTTCAAGGTTCGTTTCTGCACTGCACGATAATCACATAAACTACATAAAAAAGGCTTTTCACCACTGTGCTTGAGTATGTGTTTTTTCAAAGTAGTTCTTTGAGCAGACCTGTAGTTACATATATTACATTGAAAAGGTCTTTCCCCAGTATGAATGAACATATGCAATTTTAGTCTGCTCTTCTGCGAGCATCTATATTCGCACAGCCTACAAGCGAAAGGCTTTTCTCCAGTGTGACTAAGTATATGCCGTTTTAATCCACTTTTCTCTGAACATTTAAACTGACATAAATCACATTCATAAGGTTTTTGGCCATTGTGTATCATAAAGTGTCTCTTCAAACCACTCCTGTTTGTACATTGATAACTACATATCTTACACGCATAAGGCTTCTCGCCATTGTGAATGAGGATGTGATCCTTCAAGATTCCATTCTTTTTACACCTAAAGCCACATACATTACACTGAAAGGGCTTTTCTCCAGTATGAATTAACATGTGTTGCTTCAATCTGCTCTTCTGTGGAGATCTGTATTCACAAACGGTACACGCATAAGGTCGCTCACCAGTGTGGCTGCGAATGTGTCGAACCAAACGATACTTTGTTGAAAATTTTGAACTGCATGTATGACACTCAAAAGCCATAGCCTCCTCGCCTTTGAACATGTGTCGTTTTAGATCCATTTTTCTCAGAAACTTTTCATGGCATACAATACACGTGAACAGCTTTTTGGCATTATGGGTCATCATGTGCTGTTGCAATCTTCTATTCCACGAACATTTATAATTACAGGTTTTACATTGATAACGATGTTTGGGATTGCTTGTATCTGGATGTATTTTCTCTGTATTCGAGCTTTCATCACGTACATTCAGTTTATTAATAATAGGCTTCATGGTGATATCATTAACCGAATGTACTTCTGAATATTGTGTATTAAAAGAATCATTAGGTATTTTACATTCCAAAAGATTTTCACTGGTAAGTGGATCATTTGTTTTTAAAGTTCTTTGAACTAAGAATTTATCGTCATCACTTGTAATAGTGTCAGTTTCATTTTTTAAGTATTGTAATTGTTCGTTGGTGTCTATTTCATCTTTAATAACTTCATTAGGAATGACTTCAATTTTCACATTATTTGAAAGATCAGCTGCAGCTCCTACAATAAATATAATTAATTCAAGATCTTAAAATTTGAATTCCTTTACCAATGGATGTCATTTTTATTTCGACGATAATTCCAATAATTATGTGTTTTATTATGGAAATGGTTATTAATATTAATAAGAAGGGAATCTTTGGTCTATGTTCTAATAATAATAATATATTAATCGCAAATTACTTGTCGTGGCGTATCAAAAGCGCATAAATAAGTATTCTTTTGGGGGTTTCCCGCAATGTTGCCGAATGTCATAATTGTTAGTATAGCGTGGTTGTCAATTGTAATAACTCTCCCTGGATTTGAAAACATATTGATTCAAGTTGCATTTACACAACTAATAAAACTTAAAACTGCTGAGAATTTTTGAAAATGATTATTACTGTTTATTTTTCAAAATATTTATTAAAATATAATTTATTTCAGTACTTATTTATGTACAACGTGACAGCGTATTTTATTATGAACAATTTATAAATAGGACTAATGAAATAATGCGACACTATCATTCGATAAACCTTAAAAATTATTTTATATTTCCGAATAAAACTTTTCGATTTTAAATTTATGACAATTTTTTTCGTAGTATTCTCTAAAACACTTTCTGAATTCAACTGTAGTATGGTATCGTTAATCTAATAAAAAAGTTTGTTTGTTGTGGTTATTTTAACTAAAAATCGATGTAAGCATGTATATAAAAATATAAAGTATTAAACTCTTTACTTAATACTTATAAACTTATATATTATCAATAAATACTAAAATTTCTGTAGATACTTAATAAGTACAGTACGAAAACTCTTATCATAAATAAAGCCAATAAATAAATTTTATGCTCTTAATATTTTATTCAAATTCTTACGTATTCAACTTTGACACACCACAAGATTAAGCTGTTTCAAAACTATAAGTTTTTTTTAGTAACCATTTGTTACCAAAACGTAACCAGAACCAAAGATGATACGGAATATACTATGAAGCAACCTGAAAGACAAAGGTTTTTTCATTGTACATGTAAGAACGGTACAGGTTAGGTTGTTTTGTTTGTTGACATGCGGACTCGCGTTCGATTTAAGGTCGATTATCACTATACGGCTAGACGGCGGCTGGCAACCAAAACTGGACCGAGAAACATTCTATTATACATTTTTATGAAGGTATTCACATCAGCCATCACCGACACGGACCGTCGGGAAGAGTTGTAGGTCACTATTGTTTGTGAGAAAGTTTTGCAGGTCGGTGTGGGTCCGTTCCTGAAAAAAATGGTTAGTGTAAACAGGCGATCGCTGCAAACTGCCGTGTTGTTGCCCGTAACATACAAATTTCCTAAACTTATTTGCAATCAGTGTTTTTTTTACATTATACAATGAACGATGAAAGACAATCTAAATAATATGTGCCCTACAAAACGCATAATTACAATTTTGGAAGGAACTGTTGGTTGCCTACCGCCGTCTTGCCGTATAGTGAGAAGCAACCTTTATTTCAGAACTTAATCCATGTAAGTGCAATATTAGTGTGCATAAATCAAAAACGCTTTAGTAAAAGTTGCTACCACCCGACAAACATAAAAATTCCTAGTTTTTACCGGCCCAGACCGGCAAATCCTTAGTTTACGGACTATTTTGAATCTACAATGGTAACGAAATCGGACGGAGAGTAGGTAATGGGTGACACCTGAGATCAGCCCCTCCACTTTTTTAGTCACGCCCCTTTTCCCTTCACCCTTCCGCCATTACGGGAATCGGTATTACCGACAACCAGCGTATCGTCAATAAATGGCGTCATGAAGAAATCTGTATTACCGGCAAACTGTGTACTACTAATAGAGGGCGTCATGAAGGAATCTGTATTATCGATTACATATTACCCGTATGTAGAAGTCGCTTAAAAGAGAACTGTATTAGAGACCCTTCAATTAGAGTCTGACCAAGACAGCCATTTTATATCACAACATGTGGCGCTAAATTTGAAACTGTCAAATTACTGAATCTGTCAATTTTAAATTTGTCATTTTTGCATCTGTCATTTTAAATCTGTCATTTTTGCATCTGTCAATTTTGAATCTGTCATTTTGAATTTGTCATTCTTGAAGTCGCCATCTTGGATTTCCCGCCCTTAGATTTGAATTTTTTCTCCTTCTCTCTACTACTACTAATACCTACAAGTCCTGCTACCTTTCTCTCTAGCGCACACTGTACTCTTTCTACCTTTTTTAGAAGAAATAATAATGCTAAATAGGAATTAAAATTATGTTTATTAATATTGTTATGACTACATTTAATTTATAATAAAATCGCCATCAAATGTTGATAGATAGATTGCTGGTGATGAAAGCTTGAGGACTGCAGGACTGGCCTCTGTTTTCTATTTGCGGTTCCAGGGGCTGTAACAACAATAACAACAGAGCATTAAAAAGGGGTTTATTGTAAACTTGATGTTTCCCATACTTCATCTGTTTCGACAAACATGCAGTCATCATATCCGCCTGTTTTTCCCAAGTACACCAGACCCAGAGAAAGCGCTTTAGCGGCTAGCTTCTGATTAAGTTCCTTAACCCTTTCATCTGTTAGCTTATCACTGAACCGCTTGGGTAGAAACGTAACGTACGCGTCTGCTTCGATAATTACACTACGACGTTTATCACGACAAACGACGCGTTTGAATTGTAATATTGGTACTATTTCTTTAATTCTGTTTTGAAATAATTTCTTGATTGGTTTTTGGTTGCCTGAAGGTTTGTTCAATTGATGCAACAATTCCATTTTCTAAAGGTAAAACAAACGCACGCACACATAATTTAAATAATTATTCATGATAATAATAACACACCTGTTTGTCGATGTCGTCTATGTAAACAAAATCACTATTAGAAATAAACGCAACCGTGTAACTGATTGTCCAATAATAGCAAGAGACGCTGCCGAATGTAAAACTGATGATTTTGTGAGAATCGAAGGCTTTTATACAATAAACGACCCCTGGTGGACTAATTATCAAACTAGTCATTCGTGGGTTGCAAGATGAATCATATCGGCTGCAAGTTTCATCTCGCTCCAGACCTCACAGCCGCTGTTCTTAGAAATTAAATAAGATTTACAGGCGGCGACGAGAGTTGATCAATTAACATATCGCCGTAATAAATATGCATTCTTTTCAGAAACACTCGAGCCGCAGTCAAAATCCGAACCTGCTTTTTTAAAAAAGGATTTCATATTAGCCCCGTATTAACTATACGAGAACAAACTGTCGACTGATAAGTTTTTTGTAAAGAATCCTCGACCACTTCTTCTACTAAAATCTTTGCAAATGTATGGCATACATTCAGGCAATAACATTTTTATGTTAAATAAATTTATAGAATAAGTAAGAGATAGCTATTCTGGAACGTGGAGACAATGCATAATTAGAAGCAAGACTCCATATTACTAGTGAATTACAACTTGTACCTATCGAGATCAATCATGCAAAACTAAAAGATCTTCAAGCCCTTTGTGAAGTATTATCTAATCGAGAACACCGTGGTTTCTGTGTTATTCTCGACACTATCCGATCAAATCTCAATGAACTTCAGTTTACGAGGGTGGTCCCAGAAGTACCCGACCCAACAAAGAAAACACAAAAATTTTGGAAAAAGATTTATTTATTTTTCAACGTAATCTCCTTTCAGCTCTATACACTTTTCCCAGCGGTGTTCAAAAAGTTCGATACCCTTTTTATAAGAACTGTCTTGCTCCTCAAAATATCCATTAACTGCTGACATCACTTCTTCATCGTTGGAAAATCTTTGACCACTGAGCCATTTTTTCAAGTTTGGGAACAGAAAATAATCCGAGGGGGCTAAATCTGGCGAATATGGTGCATGAGGTAGCAATTCAAACTTTAATTGATTAATTTTGGCCATTGCAATAACGGATGTTAATTATAGGACACCTGTGTTAATTTAGTATTCACCTAAGTATCCTAAATACCTCCCTATTCATATTATAAAATACGACCCTCACAGAGCAGGTAGAAAAAAGAAAAATTTCATTAGACCGGCTGGTGCATGAAAATAATTCAACAGCTTTTATGGATAATTGTTTAAGTTCTGTAAAATTGTATATGTATTTATATCATTTAGGAAAATATTAGTACTACATATTTACATATTTCAGTTGGTGTATCGTTAAATATGTAAAAAACATAAAGAAGTTACCTGAAAAGGTTGCAGGTAGGGTGCTTAAAACCGCTACACGGTTAATTTATGATTGTTTGTAAAAGGCCTAGAATGACAGAAAGGATTTCTATTCGAAGTTGCCATTATAAAACTGTTTTACAAAGTTTAGCCAACAATAATAATAACAACGTTTTTTGTTATAAAAAATTATTTTATAACGACAGTAATATTAGGAAAAATCATTTCTAGCTGATTATATACGATCTCTACAGGTAAATCTTTATCGGTAGGTCGATCGATACCTTAATTAAGAGTATAGATGTTATATGACGATAAAGTGGGTATTTACTGCATTTAGTTAAATAATAAATTGAAGTCATTCTCTTATTTGACTACATGTCTACGGTGAATTTAACCCTAATAAAATAATACATTATCGACCGTTTTCAAAAAGGGTTCTGAATAAGAAATCTTATCTATTAACAACAATTTGTATTTATTTATGTCAATATAGGATCAGAATATAGAGTGCTTTGTTACTAAAAAGGACAACGACCGTTCAAAGCGTGACGATCTTAAAGTACCTGCTTTTCGTTTTATATATATTTTAAAAAAGTATGCTATGTAAAATATACAAAGCTTTAATGAACCTTTGTATTTTAAACCAGGGTGTTTATTTCCCCGAACAGAATAATAACAATACTCTAAATTCCTACCTGTTATAATAAAGGTTTAGTGATGCAATTTAACATTTTAAAATTCTTTATTAAATACAAGCATACATTCTTTTGTTAGTTACTTATATTTTATTAGTTATATATTTATTAATTATTATCAAACTTGTATTTTATTGCTTCTTCTTCAATAAACAATATTAATATCCGTACATAAGAATCTTTTACCTAAGCACGCCCTTAAAAAGGATCCGTATCGAGTGCTAAAACGCAGGTAAAACATCATTTTACATTTCCTCCTCCTTTGTTAAAAACTTACTATAAGTAAATAATATTCCGTTACGCTTTGTAAATAATTATTTTAAGAGAGCCCTTTTTACAAATTAATTGAAGACAATCTCTAATTTGACTACATGTCCACGGTGAATTTGACCCTAATAAAATAATACATTATCGACCGTTTTGAAAAAGGGTTTGAATAAGAAATCTTATCCATATCCAGATCTGCGTGTAATCAATAGCGACGACGGGTGGTAGTGCGTTGCGTAGATCATGTCATTAAACAACATGCATGTGTGACTACGACGGTTTATGACATCCAGCTGATTTATGACCTAATAAAGACCTAATTAGCTGTGCGATTGAAGGAATTCTGAAACACGTTCATTCTTGTCTATTTCGTAATATTGCGCAATATCTCGCAATACGTAAACGATGTTTTAATGACAACCAGACGGCGCTACGATTGATCTAGAGCGTATAAAAGCAAATCCTGAACTTCCAGGCGTCACTTGCTTACGACCGTTATCGTTGTTAATAGTGTTTTCGCTCTTATTGTTATTGTGCTTTGTTTAGTGATAAATAAAACTAATTTAAATAAAATTTAAATAAAACTTTGAGTGTTTGCGTCAGACGATCCAAAGCAGCCAGCCAAAAGGTAGGATTTTAATTAATTGTTTATTACGAAGTTAATTTTTGCTGTACCTTTTTGTTTGTTATTAATAATAATAATTAATGATATTTGCTTAAATTAGATTGCTATTAAAATTTTAAGTCTGGTTAATAATAATAATGGTTATTTGCTAAAAGGTTTTATTAACTTGCATTAAAACGGCTCTTTGTTTAACTGTGTACTAGTATTTTTATAAATAATAATAATATTTCCCTTGTCATTTTAATGTTGCTAAACCACTAACAATTTATTAACTCTGTTCTCTTATGACTGTTTATTTTACACTAAGCATTGATAATATTAAAGTTTAATGTTAAAATAGTTATTTGCTAAAAATTTTATTAACATACGTCATTTATTAGATTTTGTTTATTCCAACTTGTTGCATCAGGATAAAGCACGAAAATATTACGTCATTTATTCGATTTGTTTATTCCAAACGTGTTTCGGCTGTAAATAATAAATGCCCTTGTATGCTAATTTTAGGGTTCTTAAACACTAATTGTTTATAACAATATACATATAATGCAAATAATTATTTATAATATTTAATATTACATAAAAATTTGAATAGCTTATGTTTAACGTACTAGTTGCTTAGTGAACTAGCTTGCTTTGCATTCAGATGTTATTGTTTATTTAAAAATTAACAACATATAATCTTTGTTTTTAGCAGTTAAGTGTGCAAGTGCGATATTGTTGTTGTTACGCTTACCTGTACAAAATGTCTTCTCTCTACGAAGTAATCACCGAAAGTGTGTCCACCATAAAGAAATTTGGCATCCAGAAACACCGAGTAGTGTTTAAAGTAAACGACGCGCCAGACGGTGAAGACTATTTGAACTTTTTTAAATCGGCTATCAATGAAATTTTACGGAATTTGTTAAGCCGTGCGCAGTCTACAGATAAAATTGGGGCCACATTTGAATTTGATAGCTTCAAGCAAAAACTTCCCGGCTACATGAGCCTCAAACGAGCCGACGAGATCACCTTCAACGATGTCTGGGGCATTCTAGAATCAATTTTACAGAGCGATCCTGTAGCCTTGAGTTCGGACCCCTTGAGTCGTTACCGTACGTACAGCACCTGAAGAATGTCGCCAACGCAGAGGGATTGTCACGATTAACAACAGCAGTGACAATCTATGCCTACCCAGGGCTTTGGCCGTAGGAAAGGCTTACGTCGATAACAGTGCTGACTACGTGAAGACACGGCGAAATCAGAGCGTGCAAAAGATAAATGCCGAGGAAATGATCCAGGAAGCAGGCGTAGCCTTCATTGCACCGGAGGGAGCCGGGGTCAATTAATTAAGGCTCATCACGAACATCATTACAACGTCATAACATCGTTGACCTCGGCCTTTGCCTGCATATACTTTTGCGAGCACTGTCACGTACCCTATAACAACAAAGAAGATCACCTTTGCGAAAAGTCCTGTGTAGGCTGCGGTTGCTCTCTGCCCTGCGAAAGAACGGCGGTAATGATTAGGTGTCCGGACTGCAAGCGTGACTTTAGAAGCCAGGCATGTTTTGAGAACCATCAGGCTAAAATGTGTCGGGAAGTTAAAAAATGCGAGGGATGTTTCAAGACTGTTAACCTCAAGAACCGAAAACAGGCCCATGTATGCGGGGAGATCTATTGTAAAACCTGCCAGAGCCATAAACCTGATAACCATTTCTGTCATATACAGCCGGCCGGGAAGAGGAACATAAAACAAGAAGACACCTTGTATGTGTTCTTCGACCTGGAGACCCGGCAAGAGAAAGAAATTGCGCCTGGCGTAAAGCTTCATGAACCCAACTTATGCGTTTTCCAGCAGGTGTGTTCTACCTGTTCCGATTCAACGGCCTCCCCGTGTCCAAACTGTGGTCAGCGAGAACAGGTATTAAAAGGAAAATGTATAGAGGGTTTTCTTACACACCTGCTGGAGATACGTAAAAAATTCAAAAAGGTTATAGCAGTTGCTCATAACGGGCAAGCTTTCGATACGGAATTTATAATCATTTGATAACAAATACCTTTTTGAATCCGGACCTCATTATGCGCGGTGCAAAAATTCTACTGCTACAACTAGATAACCTAAAGATTATCGATTCGCTCAACTTTTTTCCCATGGCTCTGGCAGAGTTACCAAAAGCCTTCGATCTACCGGCTCCCAAAGGATACTTCCCGCATCTATTCAATACCGAGGCCAACGCCAACTATGTAGGTCCTCTACCTGACGTCAAATTCTACAGTCCCGACACCATGAAACCCAAGGCTCGTAAAGAGCTCCTAAAGTGGTACGAGGCAAACATGGACACGGAGTTCGACATGCAACGTGACCTGCTCGAATATTGCCGAACCGACGTCGATATTTTGAAGAGAGCCTGTATCCACTTTAGGAATCTCTTTATTGAAGAATGCGACGTTGACTCGTTCACGGAAGCCATCACCATTGCCACTGTCCGCAATCTCATGTTCCGGAGGGAATTCCTCAAAGAAAACACCATTGGAATAGTACCAAAGGGTGGTTACAGACGGGTCGATAACCAGTCTAATGTAGCTCTCCAATGGCTGTTGCTGGAAGAACACCAGAGAGGTATTGAGATTCAGCACCCCGGCAGGCAGAGAGAAGCTATCGTGGGCGGGTTAAAGGTAGACGGGCTGTACGACAAACAGATTTTCCAATTTCACGGATGTTACTTCCACGGATGTCCCAACTGCTTCACAACGCGACGTAACGAACCTCTACACGATGATCTTAGCGACACCATGGATATTAGGCTCGAAAAGACCCGAGCCACTACTGAAAAGTTAAAGTCGCTAGGATACGAGGTCATTGAGCAGTGGGAATGTCGCTTCCGCAGGCAGTTAACGCCCGAAATGAAGCAACAGTTAGAGAAACATTCCTTGCTGATAAACACCGCTTAACCCAAGAGAGGCATTTTACGGCCGTCGTACAGGGGCAGCAAAATTAAAGCGTGTTGCAAAAGACGGGGAAAAGATCCGGTATGTAGACGTATGCTCCCTTTACCCCTGGGTATGCAAGTACGCTAAATTCCCAGATGGCCATCCAGAAGTTTACGTGGGCAATGAAACACGTTCATTCTTGTCTATTTCGTAATATTGCGCAATATCTCGCAATACGTAAACGATGTTTTAATGACAACCAGACGGCGCTACGATTGATCTAGAGCGTATAAAAGCAAATCCTGAACTTCCAGGCGTCACTTGCTTACGACCGTTATCGTTGTTAATAGTGTTTTCGCTCTTATTGTTATTGTGCTTTGTTTAGTGATAAATAAAACTAATTTAAATAAAATTTAAATAAAACTTTGAGTGTTTGCGTCAGACGATCCAAAGCAGCCAGCCAAAAGGTAGGATTTTAATTAATTGTTTATTACGAAGTTAATTTTTGCTGTACCTTTTTGTTTGTTATTAATAATAATAATTAATGATATTTGCTTAAATTAGATTGCTATTAAAATTTTAAGTCTGGTTAATAATAATAATGGTTATTTGCTAAAAGGTTTTATTAACTTGCATTAAAACGGCTCTTTGTTTAACTGTGTACTAGTATTTTTATAAATAATAATAATATTTCCCTTGTCATTTTAATGTTGCTAAACCACTAACAATTTATTAACTCTGTTCTCTTATGACTGTTTATTTTACACTAAGCATTGATAATATTAAAGTTTAATGTTAAAATAGTTATTTGCTAAAAATTTTATTAACATACGTCATTTATTAGATTTTGTTTATTCCAACTTGTTGCATCAGGATAAAGCACGAAAATATTACGTCATTTATTCGATTTGTTTATTCCAAACGTGTTTCGGCTGTAAATAATAAATGCCCTTGTATGCTAATTTTAGGGTTCTTAAACACTAATTGTTTATAACAATATACATATAATGCAAATAATTATTTATAATATTTAATATTACATAAAAATTTGAATAGCTTATGTTTAACGTACTAGTTGCTTAGTGAACTAGCTTGCTTTGCATTCAGATGTTATTGTTTATTTAAAAATTAACAACATATAATCTTTGTTTTTAGCAGTTAAGTGTGCAAGTGCGATATTGTTGTTGTTACGCTTACCTGTACAAAATGTCTTCTCTCTACGAAGTAATCACCGAAAGTGTGTCCACCATAAAGAAATTTGGCATCCAGAAACACCGAGTAGTGTTTAAAGTAAACGACGCGCCAGACGGTGAAGACTATTTGAACTTTTTTAAATCGGCTATCAATGAAATTTTACGGAATTTGTTAAGCCGTGCGCAGTCTACAGATAAAATTGGGGCCACATTTGAATTTGATAGCTTCAAGCAAAAACTTCCCGGCTACATGAGCCTCAAACGAGCCGACGAGATCACCTTCAACGATGTCTGGGGCATTCTAGAATCAATTTTACAGAGCGATCCTGTAGCCTTGAGTTCGGACCCCTTGAGTCGTTACCGTACGTACAGCACCTGAAGAATGTCGCCAACGCAGAGGGATTGTCACGATTAACAACAGCAGTGACAATCTATGCCTACCCAGGGCTTTGGCCGTAGGAAAGGCTTACGTCGATAACAGTGCTGACTACGTGAAGACACGGCGAAATCAGAGCGTGCAAAAGATAAATGCCGAGGAAATGATCCAGGAAGCAGGCGTAGCCTTCATTGCACCGGAGGGAGCCGGGGTCAATTAATTAAGGCTCATCACGAACATCATTACAACGTCATAACATCGTTGACCTCGGCCTTTGCCTGCATATACTTTTGCGAGCACTGTCACGTACCCTATAACAACAAAGAAGATCACCTTTGCGAAAAGTCCTGTGTAGGCTGCGGTTGCTCTCTGCCCTGCGAAAGAACGGCGGTAATGATTAGGTGTCCGGACTGCAAGCGTGACTTTAGAAGCCAGGCATGTTTTGAGAACCATCAGGCTAAAATGTGTCGGGAAGTTAAAAAATGCGAGGGATGTTTCAAGACTGTTAACCTCAAGAACCGAAAACAGGCCCATGTATGCGGGGAGATCTATTGTAAAACCTGCCAGAGCCATAAACCTGATAACCATTTCTGTCATATACAGCCGGCCGGGAAGAGGAACATAAAACAAGAAGACACCTTGTATGTGTTCTTCGACCTGGAGACCCGGCAAGAGAAAGAAATTGCGCCTGGCGTAAAGCTTCATGAACCCAACTTATGCGTTTTCCAGCAGGTGTGTTCTACCTGTTCCGATTCAACGGCCTCCCCGTGTCCAAACTGTGGTCAGCGAGAACAGGTATTAAAAGGAAAATGTATAGAGGGTTTTCTTACACACCTGCTGGAGATACGTAAAAAATTCAAAAAGGTTATAGCAGTTGCTCATAACGGGCAAGCTTTCGATACGGAATTTATAATCATTTGATAACAAATACCTTTTTGAATCCGGACCTCATTATGCGCGGTGCAAAAATTCTACTGCTACAACTAGATAACCTAAAGATTATCGATTCGCTCAACTTTTTTCCCATGGCTCTGGCAGAGTTACCAAAAGCCTTCGATCTACCGGCTCCCAAAGGATACTTCCCGCATCTATTCAATACCGAGGCCAACGCCAACTATGTAGGTCCTCTACCTGACGTCAAATTCTACAGTCCCGACACCATGAAACCCAAGGCTCGTAAAGAGCTCCTAAAGTGGTACGAGGCAAACATGGACACGGAGTTCGACATGCAACGTGACCTGCTCGAATATTGCCGAACCGACGTCGATATTTTGAAGAGAGCCTGTATCCACTTTAGGAATCTCTTTATTGAAGAATGCGACGTTGACTCGTTCACGGAAGCCATCACCATTGCCACTGTCCGCAATCTCATGTTCCGGAGGGAATTCCTCAAAGAAAACACCATTGGAATAGTACCAAAGGGTGGTTACAGACGGGTCGATAACCAGTCTAATGTAGCTCTCCAATGGCTGTTGCTGGAAGAACACCAGAGAGGTATTGAGATTCAGCACCCCGGCAGGCAGAGAGAAGCTATCGTGGGCGGGTTAAAGGTAGACGGGCTGTACGACAAACAGATTTTCCAATTTCACGGATGTTACTTCCACGGATGTCCCAACTGCTTCACAACGCGACGTAACGAACCTCTACACGATGATCTTAGCGACACCATGGATATTAGGCTCGAAAAGACCCGAGCCACTACTGAAAAGTTAAAGTCGCTAGGATACGAGGTCATTGAGCAGTGGGAATGTCGCTTCCGCAGGCAGTTAACGCCCGAAATGAAGCAACAGTTAGAGAAACATTCCTTGCTGATAAACACCGCTTAACCCAAGAGAGGCATTTTACGGCCGTCGTACAGGGGCAGCAAAATTAAAGCGTGTTGCAAAAGACGGGGAAAAGATCCGGTATGTAGACGTATGCTCCCTTTACCCCTGGGTATGCAAGT
Organism: Agrypnus murinus; assembly: GCA_929113105.1. NCBI lineage: Eukaryota > Metazoa > Arthropoda > Insecta > Coleoptera > Elateridae > Agrypnus > Agrypnus murinus. The sequence continues at coordinate 12,766,659 of OV816027.1, forward strand.
ACGCTAAATTCCCAGATGGCCATCCAGAAGTTTACGTGGGCAATGAAGCTTGTGAAAAGTTGATCAGGGATAAAGGGGGTATAGAACAAATCAATGGTGTAGTAAAATGTACAGTGCTACCACCGCAAGATCTCTATCAGCCGGTCTTACCCGTCAAGATGCATAACAAACTGTTGTTATGCCGTTATGCCGCACTTGCACTGAAGACTTAAGCCAAACCGACTGTCATCACGACGTAGAAGACCGCATCATCAACGGAACCTAGGTCTTGGACGAACTGGTAATGGCCATACGAAAGAGTTACATCGTACAGGACATACAAGAGATCTGGTCGTACGATGTAACCCTATACAATAAAGCGTCCAAGTCTGGGGGTTTGTTTTCGGGCTTCATAGATAAATTTCTAAAAATGAAACAAGAAGCCAGCGGTTGGCCCTCTACAACATGCTCCGATAACGCTGCTGCTGATGCAGTCCGAAAACAAGCCTACGTTGATGAATATCTCGAGAACGAAGGAGTCGCCCTGGACAAGATGCGGTTTATCAAGAACCCTGGTTTGAGTTCGTTGGTCAAACTGATGCTGAATTCCTTCTGGGGTAAGTTATAGCAGCAGCAGTACATGTAGTACATAGTTTTATTGATTATTATTATTGTTATTGTTATAGGGAAATTTGGTCAGCGTGAGAACCAGGCGAAAACAGCCATATCAACTAGCCCAAGGAGTTCTTTGACCTGCTATCCAACCCTGGCGTAGAAGTGAATCACGCGCAGGAAATAAATGACGAGGTGATTGCGGTTAACTGGCAACATAAAGAGGAAGCAGCAGATCCTCTGTCGTCAGTCAACGTTGTCGTCGCGGCATTTGTCACTGCACAGGCCCGTCTTAAGATGTATTCCTATCTGCATCAGCTAGGCGAGAGAGTGTTGTACTATGACACAGGTAAGTCGTACTATCAACGCCAACCATCCGTATTGGAGTTAATTTTTTTCGTTGTTTCAGATTCTGTAATATACGTTTCGAAGCCAGGCGACTTCGATCTACCAACAGGAAGCTTTCTAGGTGACCTCACCGACGAGCTCGAAGAGTACGGTCCTGGATGGTATATTGTAGAGTTTGTGTCAGGCGGGCCTAAAAACTACGTTTAAAAGGTGTATTTTCCGACCACCGGACTTCTACACGTGGTCGTGAAGGTAAAGGGCATTACACTAAATCATCACGCGGCTCAAAAAATAAACTTTGAGTCCATGCTGAGGCTGCTGGACGGTATGGACGAGAAGATTATTGTAGAGTCGCGTAACATACGCAGAACAGCTGACCATCAACTAGTCCAGGACCGAATCAAAGTCCTATAAGATAACGTTCGCGAAGAGACGACGTATAGAAGATTTTGATTCGGTACCATTCGGCTATAACAAGCGACCACGTGTATAAACATTTTTAAACCTCGTGTATATGTGTGTGTGTGTGCGCGCGCGCGTGTGTGTGTGCGTATGTGCGCGTGTGTGCGCGTGTGTGCGTGTGCGTGTGTGTGCGTGTGCGTGTGTGTGTAGCAGTAGTAGTATAGTTGTATTTTTAAGTTTTGTAAATTTTTGTATATCATTTATCATTTGTATAGGTAGTACCATATCTAACTCTTAAGTAGCAAAATACTTGTATAGTAATAAGTACAACAGCAGCCGAAAGTCGATGTTTTCAATGATTATCATAATGTATATAATTATTGTACAGTTCAATCGTAGTAGTCGGGTATGTTAATCAAAAGAGATCGACCTTCAGCATAATGTAGTTATAATAATAAGTGAAGCTGACGAGGGTTATACTTTATGTACCGGAATTGTAATTAATTATTATTTATCAAAAGATGGTGAAACTTGGGAGTGATTGAATGTAAATCACAGCCATCACGATAATACTCGGGAACATACTGATGAAATAGATCTCTTACCTGATAAACGCGATTTTGTTCTTTTCAATTTTGTCTGTTAAGTAGTAGTAGTAGTAATAGCAGCAGTAGATGAAGACATTGTTGAAAAGAATATTTGGCATAACAAATCATACAAGCCATTCAATTGACCGATCGAACAACAATTTGACAATGAAAGATAAAAATGAAAGTTTAAATGACAGATTCAAAATTGACAGATTCAAATTTAGCGCCATATGTTGTGATATAAAATGGCTGTCTTGGTGACACTCTATCTTCATGACGCCCTCTAGTAGTAATATTACACAGTTTGTCGGTATTCCTTCATAGCGCCATCTCTTAGACGTATACACGTTGTCGGTAATACAGATTCCCGTAATGGCGTCATAGGGCGTGGTAAAATGGCGCCCGACGTTCCAAAATGGCCACCGTCAACCAATCAGAGAACAGCAGGCGTGTCTACAGGAGTGGGGATAACCAATCAGAGAGCAGTAGGCGTGTCTACAGGAGTGGGGGTAGCCAATCAGAAGCGAGGGGAGGGGCTAGCGGAAAGGAGAAGGGGAAAGGGGCGTGACTAAAAAAGTGGAGAGGCTGGTCTTAGGTGACCATTACCTACTACGGAGGTACAAACTAGTCATTTGGATCACTAAACCAGAAACTATTCTATGCTGTTAGATTTTTTTTATTTTCATGTAGTAACAATTAAAAACAAAAACATTTGAATATAAAATCTCATCTCTGTTTGACTTTTGCAAATTTAGCAAAAGTTGTTACCATCCGATAAACAGAAAAACTTGTAGTTTTTTCAGGCCTAGCTCTGGAGATCTGCAATATTAGTCAATAGAAGTCTAAAAAATCGTGGCAATATTAATGAAATCAGACGGAGGTACAAAATAGTTATTTATGTATTAAGAGCATAATGAAGCTTTTATGGCCAGAAGCGTTATTTCTTGCCCGAGGCGTTAGCTGGGGGCTAGGAAAAGGCTGTAGGGCCATAAAAGCAAGTTATGCCCACAATATATACACTATTTTATGCACAGAGTAAGTTTTTATGTAAAAAATATGTGTTGTGTAAAAATATAATTAAATGAGTACGTAGGTACATCAAGCCGCTGTGCGTATACTTATGTGCTTATACGAAGTACGTTACTGTAGTTACTATCCCAAAAAATTTAATTTCAGCTTATTTTCATTCGTGAGAAGTTTACAAATATATATTATGTAATTAGGAGATCAAGTGATACTTTAAATCCAAGAAGATGTATAACATATAAGATGTTGTAACATCTTCGAGGATTTAAAGAAGCTTGATCTCTGTATTGCATAAGTTGTTTTATTTTATTTCGTATTTCAATCCTAATTTCTCCCTTTTAAAATCCATCCGAATTTATTCTATAAAGAAGCAAGTTGCCTTGTCTGTGTCATCATACGCGTAACTAAGGAGATAAAAAGCAGCATGCTTGCATGCATGTGGCTATAGTGCATAATAACATCAAATTATTTAGGTTGCCAACAACAACGGAGATCAAAAACGTCTTGAACTCCGGTATCATTGACAACGGAGATCAAGATATACTTTATATTACTAATTGTGGTATATAAAGAATTGTTTGAAATACGAAATGAAATAAATTATATTAAGAACCAGTCAAGTTCTACAAAAAAACTTCTGACATTTAATTGACGTTTCGTTATTGCCCGTCTGACCATAAAGAGGCCCTTGGGCCATAAAAAGGCTTTTATGTTTAGATGAGTCTTGCAATAATAGTCTAATTATAATGCATCTGTGCATAAACAGTATTATTATTGCTGAGAACTTGCTCCAGTCTCAACAATTATGACATCTGGCAACACCGCGGGAAACCCCGAACGATTAATGATCCTTTTGTTACAAATCACATGTTGCATGAAACCTTTGTAATTAATAAATAATAATATACCATATAGTACACGAAAGATTTCCTTCTTTTATAATCTGCATAATAACAGATTATTATTTTAATTACCGTCGTAATTAAAATGGAATCAATAATTGGTAAAGATATCAAACTTTTGAAAGCCTTCAATTAATTTTGTCTTCTAGGAATTGCATCCGATCATTCAAATAATGTGAAAACTGAACTCATACCTAATGAAGTTATTATTAAAGATGAAATAGACTCTGACGAACAACTACAATACTTTAAAATTGAAAACGATACCTTAACAAACCATTACGGTACATATTTAATACCAAGAGCTTTAGAAAAGGATAATGCACATATCACTGAAAATCTTTTGGCATGTAAAAAACCTAATCATTCTTTTAATGCAGTATATTTAGAATCACATTTGGATAATGATATCACCACGAAACCTCTTAGCAAACTTAATATATATGTTGATGAAAGCTTGAACACAGAGGAAATTCCTCTAGTTACTTGCAATCCCAAACATCGTTTTCAGTGTAATATCTGTAATTATAACTGTTCATGGAATAGTAGATTCCAACAACACATGTTAATTCATAAAGCCAAAAAGCTATTCACATGTAATGTATGCCAGGAAAAGTTTTCCAAGAAAATGGAACTAAAACAACATATCTTTAAACATGGAGATACTAGGGTTTTTAATTGTGATTTATGCAGTTCGAAATTCTTGACGCAGTATGATTTGGTTAGACACATTCGCACTCACACTGGTGAGCGACCTTATGCATGTACCATTTGTGAATATAGATCCCCACAGAAGAGTAGACTGAAACAACACATGTTGATTCACACTGGGGAGAATCCTTTTCAATGCAATGTATGTGACTTTAAATGTAAAAAGAGCAGCGGTTTGAAGGAACACATGCTCATTCACAGTGGTGAGAAGCCTTTTGCATGTAACGTATGCAGTTATCAATGTACAAACAAAAGTAGTTTAAAGAGACACTTCATGATACACAATGGTCAAAAGCCTTATGAATGTGATTTATGTCAGTTTAAGTGTTCGGAGAAAAGTGGCTTAAAACGACATATGCTCAATCACACTGGCGAAAAACCTTTTGGTTGCAGTCTGTGCGAATATAGATGTTCGCAGAAGAGCAGACTGAAATCACATATGCGCATTCATACTGGCGAAAAACCTTTTCAGTGTAATATATGTGACTACAGATCTGCACAAAGGGCAACGTTAAAAGAACACGTACTTAAACACAGTGCTGAAAAGCGGTTTCTGTGCAAATTATGTGATTATCGAGCATTAAAGTTACGCACTTTGAAAACACATATGTTCACTCATACAAATGAAAAGCCTTTTAAATGTGACATATGTAGGTACCAGTGTACCCTAAAAGCTAATTTAAAAAAGCATATGCTTAGCAAACATGATGGGAAAAATGCATCTTAAGCTTTAACATGCATTTTACTGAATAAGTTTTGAGCTCGCATTATGTAGTCTGCTGGAAGTGACTATAAAATTTCAAATCAATTTTGTAATTATTATTAATATTTTTTTCTGACAAATACATATATTAAAACAAATTGTTGTTTTTTTAAATATATTTTTAGTTTTGTTTCTTGCAATATGGGTATCTGCAAAAATTGTACATAAAATAGTTTAATAAAATTTGTTTAAATTAACTACAACTTCTTTAAATTTGCAAACAACTTTTTGACCATGTAGAAGATTTTTTGGACACTTTTGGAGCATATTGATATAATTATTAGAAGTTCAGTGAGAGAAACGTCGAGAGATAATCCAAATAGTTTTTTGTACTCATGTAAGTCGGTGAAAGGTCTTCAACTATTTAACTGTTCCTGGGAAATGTATATACAACAATATTGCAAATTTCTGTTTCTTGAAAAATCCCGATGTCAAAATCTTCCAAATTTTACTTTGGAAAAGAGTTTTTGTTTACAACATCTAAAACTACATGAAGGTCATGTTACAAATCGTAAAATTAAAAAAGTAGAAAAATTAAGAAAGGTATACTACATTTTCCGGGTCGGGATGCACTGAGCAATCGATATATTTATTAGCGATAAAAACTTTGTTTTCTCTAAAAAAAGAAAATAACTTTGTTGGCATTTTGTTCTGGTCATTGATGGAAAGAATTATCGATAAAAGTCAATGTGTTTTTAAAAATTGAGGCCGAGTCCATCTCTGGCCGGCTGCTAGCTCCGGCTGCCAGTTTCAGGTTCGTAATAAAGCACCATAATGATGTTAGGATAATTATTGCAAATGCATTGAGAAAGGTGGGATATGAAGAGCAAGAAGAGGTATTTGGCATTTCAGAGGCAGGCAGCAATCATATCTACGCGTTTATTATAGACCCTACAATTCGGTATGAAAAAAGTCAAAATCAATCAGATGAAGTTCATAATGAAAAATGTTCTATTTATAATCCAACAATTAATTTCTATAAAACAAAATTCAAAGTTTTAAATATTTCTGTGATTGGACTGTTCTTTGGTGCAAGAGGAACATTAGTTAAATATTACATTTTTTTCGTAAAAATTTCAGCTACCTAATTCATTTGATAAAGAAATAGTTACCACAGTTTTCTGTTCTGTAAATATTTTTATTTCATACTGTGTCACATTTGTCAGTTTTACGTCAAACTTTTTAGTCCAGAACATGCGATTTTACGGTTTAGTATGATTGTAAAAAATTTTACAGTCTAGTATGACTATAATATATATTATGTAATTAGGAGATCAAGCGATACTTTAAATCCGAGAAGATGTATTATATCGCCGAGGCGCCAGCCGAGGCGTTATAACATCTTCGAGGATTTAAAGAAGCTTGATCTCCGTATTGCATAAGTTGTTTTATTTTATTTCGTATTTCAATCCTAATTTCTCCCTTTTAAAATTCATCCGAATTTATTGTATAATGAAGCAAGTTGCCTTGTCTGGGTCATCATACGCGTAACCAAGGAGATAAAGAGCAGCATGTCACGTGTGGCTGTTATGCAATATCAAATGATTTTTACGTTGCCAACAACAACGGAGATCAAGAACGTCTTGAACTCCGGTGTCATTGACAACGGAGATCAAGTTATACTTTATTTTACTAATTCTAGTATATAAACAATTGTTTGAAATACGAAATGAAATAAAAAATTTTATTTGTTACTCATTTGTAAACGTCAATTTATCAAAACACCATATTAATAAAGAAAGTTTATTTTTACAAGCTACTAACTTGTAAAATTTTTACAGGTTAACTGTCAGTTTTACAAGTTAGTAGCATTATTTACATTAGAAAATTTTGTTTTATTTGCATTATAAACGTTAAAAATCATGCTACAACTGTTATTTCCCGTAATAATATATTCACGCTCGTATCTTGAAGATGACTTTTCTGGCAATAAACTTGAAGCTACGCTGGTGGCTTCCTTAATAATTGCTTCGGGCACATTCATTTTCACCAAAATTGTGAAAATAAATAAATCGTGAAATAAACAACATGCAATCATGGTAACGTTTCCAAAGCTTACCACAAATTTACTGCGAATTTTTTGTAATCGAAATTTGAATATGTATCTGAGGTATTTTCATTTATTTACAAATGAATAACAAATAAAATATATAACAATACACGCAAGGTAACTGGTTTTACTGGCTCCAGAAGGTGACGGGCTCGTCTACGACTCGCCAGTCATATCCTTCTGTCCGCCAGTAAAAACCCTCTTACCATGCTAGTAATGTTATATACTATTACCGGACGCAAATACAATCAATCAACTGGACAATGTTTTAGTACGTAATCAGTTACTATGGATACTCGTTCTTCATAGATGTCCATATTTTGCATTTGGAAATTTATTTTATATATACACCGTGTCCAAGATAAGAATGCACAGCATGGGGATCTTGAAAACGGTAAAAGATACAGGTTGGCTTAAATTAGGAAAAAGTTGCACTATTTAGAGTATGTTTACATGCCGAACGCAGAAATCCATGATTGTTTATCGTTTTCGAAATTTTCCAAAAAATGCAATTTTTCGAATTTTCGATTTTTCCAATTTTTGTATTTATTTTAAAAGATATATTTAAATCAAAACACTAAATAGTTATTGAAAATAATGAAATTAAAGATACTCATTGGATTAGTAGTGATTTAGTTCAATTTAGTATTATAATAAAATAAATTAACTAGGTATAAATATAAAAAAAAGAGGCAAGACCCAAATGAACATATAATGTAAAAACGCATAAAAAATACGCTTACAAAAATACTAAAAACCAAATTTTTAAAGCAAAAAATTAGTAATAGTGTATATGAGATAAAAAGCAGTCACAATAACGTTTTAAAATGTGATAAAATATAGCTGCTGCTTTTGTAGAATATTCTACCGGCATAGAAAAAACTCTAGCTGAAATCATTAATAAGCTTGCTAAAAAGTAACCTCGTTAAAAATAAAACAAAAACTGTTTAAGATACATCCATTCTTTTGCAAACACACAAATAAGAAGTAATAAAAACAATGGGTCAGTTAGCTAATAATAAAGCTTCCCGGTTACGACTGTATCAAAGCTGAATCAATTTAGATGGTTGCAAAAGAGGTTGCCAAACCTCTATCTTATATTAATAATAATAATACAATAATACTTTGCCTTACTGCTTTGCTGCAGATATCTAATGGAGTTTGTGAGTACAGACTCATTGATGGAATTGCTTGCCAAAAATGCTTCTTGCTGCAAGTTTAATTATAAGACTGTACCACAAAGGAGTGTCTCACCTATAGCGTAAATTTTGTCACCTCAAAAATCTGTTTACCGAAATTACTTTAAAAGAGCTTTCTGTAAAGTGCTTTTACCTGTATTCAGATACCAACTATAGTCCAGATCACGAACAGATAGAGTAAATAAACTAGAGAGCGGGCATTTAAAAAACTGTTGTGTAATTGGTAGGACAGTTTTACACTAAAAAATATAACACAGCCTATAAACCAATAAAAAGGGATGCATAGATAATTGGATGCAGTTCATACAGAATTGCCAGTTTGTACTAAAAGTTGCCGCACATTGTGGAGAAAACAAGGAATTCTTTTATTAGATTACAAATTAAAGCAATTAATATCAGTTTTTGTTTAGACAACAAACAATCTGTATAATATATTATATTATACCAATGTAATATATTATAATTCGATAGAAAACAATACGCATATTAGTAACAAATAAATAAATGGCAACATCGGTAATTGTGAGATGCGTAAGACATGACACTTGACGGATGCTTGTAACCTAACTTCTTGTTGTTATTACATTCGATGCAGGTGTTATTATTTGTTGTTTTATTATTGCTCGTCTCTTATTTTAAAAAACTGTCTTTTTCCAATTGTGTATTGTAGGTAATTATATTGAATATGGCCGAGGGAAATATGGTTTTGTCGCCCCCTAAAAACGACATTTTACAGTTGATGACAAAACTACCATTAGAAATATTTTGAAAAGTTACAGTGAAGATAACTTAGACGCTTCGAAGACACAATATGTTAAATTTCTGAATTTACTAGAGCCGCAGGTGTCCATATAATGTTTTTAAGCAAATGTAATTATTATACCATATTTTATATTTTTTATCACAGGCGTAAGTGTGGCTTAGCGTGTACAAAGTACTCAAGAATATCAAAGTGAATCAACATTTTAAGAACCAAAGCATTATCATCGCAACAGAGCTATTTTGGATAATGTATGTGATGGAATGAGTGATGTACGACGCTTAGTACATTTATTTTATTTTCGTAATGAACCACATACCTTGGACAAAGTACATACTGATGCACTATCTAGCAATGAAGAATTAGGTATAATAATATCACGAAGTACACTTTACAGATTGTTAAAAGAAATGGGTTTTCGGTTAGTACTAATTTTTGTTCTTATATATTTTAATTTTACTACAACTTATCTTCTGCAAGTGGGCAAAAAGAAAGCAGTCTAGCTTAATTCAAGAGACAGAGAGATAGTTGCATGGAGGCGTAAATATGTAAGACAAATAAAAGCATTTCGAGCTGCTGGTAAAACAATTTACTATTTAGATGAAACATGCATCAACGCAAATCATGCGGTAGAAAAGTATGGGTTGATACCACCGTTACATCATACAGGCAGGCATTTTTACATGGTCTTTCGCCGGGCCTCAAAACTCCATCAGGTAAATATTCTTGCTTTTATTGTTAGTTATTTTTAATGCATTGGAATATCTAATATGTCTATTTACATTTAGGAAAGGGAAAACGCTTTATCATATTGCATATTGGTTCAGAAGAGGGATTTGTAGAAGATCAGTTACTAATGTTTGTATCCAGCAAAACCGATAACTATCATAAAGCCATGAATGCAACAGTCTTTAAAAACTGGTTTGATGCCAAGCTGCAAGTAATAAAAAAAGATTCAGTGATCGTGATGGACAATGCTCTATACCACAGCAGGAAAGTCGATAGTGTTCCAAATAAACACCAGAAAAGCAGATATTCAAAATTGAATCACTAGCAAAGCCATTCCCTTTGAACCCGACATGGTAAAAGTAGAATTGGTTGCAATAGTGAAGCAATATAAATATGATGTACCATATGTAGTGGATGACTTGACTAAACAACATCAAGCAACAGTTTTAAGATTACCTCCCTACCATTGTCGGCTTAACCTAATAGAATTAATATGGGGACAGATAAAAGGTGAGGTATCAAGAAAAAACACCACATTTAAATTAGCAGATGCGAAACATCTCTTCATGGAAGCTGTTCAAAATGTTCTGTTCAAAGAAGCTGTTAAACATGTAACTGAAGTTGAAAATGATATGTGGGAATTGCATGAAATCATTGACGTGCAGGTTGAACCACTTATTATAAATGTAGGCGAGGATTCTACTTATGAAAGTGACGAATTTTAATATGTTACTATTGCTTTATGGTAGTTGCCACTATTGATGTAAAATCACATTAAAGTAGCATTATTAAAATGTTTGTTGTTGATGTACATTATTGTAATATAACGACAAATACACAAAGTATTATCGAATAAAGATATTATATTGTTTTGTGTTCATTGTGGTGTATTTTTAACAGAATTATAGGATTTAATGGAATAATAGATGGGTTCGTTGCTTTTGTTATCTATTTATACCTGTATCGTCAGTCTAATACAGAATTAGTCTAGGTCAATTTTTGCAAAAATTGCGTTTTCGAGCCTAGTAGTTGCAGTTTACAGAATTGCACGTTTAATGCAGAACCATCCTAATTCAATTTCTTTATAATTAAGACGTTAATTATTTATTACAGTAAATTCTGGATGTATTTATTACAAATTAAATACAGAATAATTAAAATCGTTTTTATAGTACAAGGTGCCAAAGTAAGGTTAGGTTCATTCATCACATTATTCAGCCCCGAGTTGATTTTTTAATAAATATCATCATTTTAGTTACAAATTATGCAGTCAATATCTATTCGGCGTTGTAATAATAAATGCTAAATAAATTAATGCAAATTTTTTTAATTAAAATAATCCTGAAAGTGACATCTGTTAATGCAATAATTAAATAAAATGTCCTTACAGTGTGAAACGGGTTTCTGTCACGGAGCTCCACCCATTTTAAATAATTACTCTATCTGTTCGTGACACAGACTATAGTACTAAAATAAATCGTTGTTTTTAAACTTGATGTGATATCTGCACTTACGGACTTACGCCCTTTTTGCACGCAACACACCGTTAAGCGGACATAAATAGTTCAAATACTTATTAGTTGCTGGTATAGACTTACGCATCAAAATGAATTGCTTAGCCCATTTTTACGTGTTTAGATTTCAGAACTATCCGTAATTATGCGTTTAGTCGCGATATACGATCACTCGAAACGAAAAGAAGCACGATTCGTATATACGATGCGCTTTTTTCACTACGACAATAAAGGCGAGAAAGTTTTCTACTGCTTGGAATAACTGTGACTTTTTTACGGTTTTCCTTCAGAAGTTAATTCACATAGTCGTTACTCTGACAATTTGAATCTCTTATTATTACAGTCTTCCATAATAGACAACTTCCGTATTTACTGTAGGTTGTAGCATGTGTAGTATCTGTAGGTCAGATCACATTTTTACATTTATTTACACTAAATACTTCATCAGCTGATAGTTTCTGTTGTGGTTTGCTAGGTCAAATCACGTCAAAGGCATTACTAACACCGTTACACCCAACAAACTTTTACTTGGTGACGCCACTGGTTTTATCAATAGATGTTAATAATAATAATATTAATAGTAATGATGATGGTGAAAAGTTATAAAACATTTTTTAGAAGTTTGTAATTTCTCTGAAAATTGTTTAAATATTTTAACCTATACTGAACATAATACGAAGAATTCATTTATTAGTTTCTCTTTCACTTCATGCACAGAGCATAGACAACATCGACACTACTAGTATGTCATCGAGTGGTAAGAATTTTCTGATTATACCAGTCGCATCTAGAATTAATTATTTTATTCAATAGCTGTTCAAGATTCTAATAATATTGTCACCAAAAATGAAATTATTTATAATGAAAACATTAATGAAGAAGAAGTGGTGAAAGTAGAATCTCAAATAGAAGAGTGTGATGTCAAAAATGATATCAATCAGCTTTCAGACATAATAAACATTGAAGCTACAAATGATTATTATACTAAAGATGAATACGATACAGAAGAGGGGTTACAAATAGAAAATGCCAATACAAATAGCGAAATTAGTATTTCCTACAACAGTGCCAATAAAAGTGAATATTTTACTAAAACAGAATTGCAGAAAGTTGATAAAACTGTTTTTAAAAGTGTATTTGAATGTAAAATATGCAATCGTAAGTTGTCTCGAAAAATAAGCTTAAAAATGCATTTACGTCTTCACAGTGGTGAAAAACCTTTTCATTGCAATGTATGTAGTCGCAAGTTTTCACTAAAGGCTCATATAAAACAACACATGCTAAAACACAATGAGAAACGTGAAAAACCTTTTAAATGTACTCTATGTGATTATAAGTGTTCATGGAAGAGTAATTTAAAAAAACACATGCTTATTCATCAAAATGAGAAGGTTTTTCAATGCAAGATCTGTAGATGTACACATACAGACATTCAAGAACATATGCTTGTTCATAATACTGAAAAGCCTTTTGAATGTAATATATGTCATTATAAAAGTTTACGTAGTAGTGATTTGCATCAACATATGATCAGTTATATGAATGAAAAGACCTTTCATTGCAAAATATGTGATTATAAGTGTTCACAGAAAAAATATTTGAAACAACATCTGCTGATTCACAGTGGCGAAAAGCCATTTAGTTGCGATAAATGTGATTATAAGTGTTCACGAAAAGGTACTTTGATGCAGCATATGTTTATACATAGTGGTGAGAAACCTTTTAATTGTGAAGTTTGTGATTATAAATGTGCTCGAAAACAAATGCTTCAAGAACACATGCTCATTCATAGTGGTGAAAAACCTTTTGAATGTACTATGTGTGGTTATAAAAGTTCCTGGAAGAGTAGTCTAAAAAAGCATATGATCATCCATAGTCATGAGAAGCCTTTTAGATGTACTATTTGTGATTATAAAAGTTTCTGGAAAAAATGCTTGAAAAAGCATATGCTTTCTCACAGTCCACAGTGATGGGAAACCTTTCTAAATGTGAGGGTAACTCCCCACTATATTAGCTTTTTACCTTGATCATAATTAAACCCTTCATAATTATGAAGGGTTTTTAGAAACAGTGGTGTAACTAGTAGCCAAACATGAGGAGCCCAAGAGCCACTGGGGTTTGAAAACCAACGAGGCCCATGCACACGAATTCAAATCGGAGGCCTTGATTTTTTTATATCGTGGGAGGTCTAAAATGTACAGTTATACTATTGCTTGTGCTTGGTTACAAAACTTTTGAAGGCTAACAGTATGTTTACTTTAGTAGGGGCATAGTGTATACTAATGACAAGAAATTTTGAAATTAGAAAATAACCACGAGATGAAATTAATAATCTTAATTTCTAATTTTAAAACACTCATTTAGCAACTTTCTTACGTTATCATATTAAAAATGTTCAAGTTCAAAGTGAACGTAACCAGATTATTGTTGATTTTGTATTAACCTTGAACATTTTTTATATCTTATTAGAGTTGCTATAAGATTAATTGTAGCATTGTACACTTTTTATTTATTTGTGTAAAACAATAGAACAATAAAAGTAGTAAAATCAAGTGTTCGACTTTCTCGATTTAATAAGTACCTAATTAAAGTGTACTAATAATATAAAAATTTAATAAGAAATAACAGTTTGACTAATTGCAAGTTAACAAACTAACATTTTGTACATTGTTATAGCAGGTAGTTTAGAGCTTATTTTTTTAAGAGTATCAATTATTCTCTAGTCCATCCAGCACACTGACGTCATAATGTCGCCGTCTTTTCGGCAGTAACGACATCAAATTGTCGTATAACTCACAGCATTATGTCACAGTCCAAGGACTTCAATATAAGACGTCATTAAAACGTTGTTCAATGACGACATTAAAACGTCCTATACTAGGACAGGAATTATAAATAAATAGTTGAATATTGGAAATAATATTTATTATATACTATTTCATACATAATTATTAAACAAAAGTAAACATTCAATAACAGAACTTTTCTATTAACTCAACATCTCATAATTATTAAACAAAAGTAAACATTTACTAACTGAAAAGCTGCTAAAACAATATGCAGAATAATTGATGATACCAAACTAATATTAGTAAGTATTAATAAGAAACCATTGCATTAGTATTAATTTATTAACAATATTAATCTCACAAAATCGTCGAATGGGTAAAGGTGTGTAGGTTATTTAGTATTGTGACAGAACAAGTAATTATTAATACTCACCCTTTGTGACTACCTCACAATAATTATGCAGTAGTTGCACCTACACATATACTATAAATGTAGGTACGTCAATAACTTTAATAATAAGTAGACGTTACTAATTAAAGAGCAAAACAAATACGTGAAAGACGTTGTTGCTGTTTGTATTGCGGCATGTGGTCACGTGCAGTTCAGTAAAAAATAAAGTAAAACACTGTTGCTAGATTTGTCTCTCGTACATCAGTGGACCTGGCAATACAAAAATAGTGTAATTGAATATTGAAAACAGTAAAATAATGTATTCTATTTACATTCTGTAAATGTTAAAATTAAAAATATTTTATGGAATATATCACTTTTTGATTACCTGGATAGATCATAATTAATAATATTAGAAGTCTAAAAACGACCTCATTGTACATCTAAAAGAGGTCGTTTTGAAGACGTCTACGTACGTCCCATAACATAACGTCTTATGGACATCATTTATTAGTCATATGACGTCGCCGACCAATAATCACTTAAAAATAACTTCATTATAACGTCAGTGTGCTAGCTGGGAGGTACATAAGTAAAAGTTAAAAGAGTTTGAATATTATTCAGCATCCATAAAAAAACTTTGTCAACAAAGTTATCTTAATATAAACTTCTAAAAATAGAACTATAAATTTTTATAGAGCTATTTGTTGATTAGAATAATTACGTTAAGATTTAAGTTTGATTACTTTGTATTAACTTGTATGTTCAATGTGTATTCAAAATTTTGCATTCTTCATAACATTTGCAGTGTTTTTTAAAATTTCACTTCTAGGTAAATTAGTATTTAATTTTATAATCATTAAAAATGAGCACTCATAAGCGGTTTTTCTATTCTACATAAAAGTAATTAACATAACTACAAAAATAACAAAAATCTTGCTTTTTTTAATATTTCTTTTTCAATATTTTTAATTGCACCCAAGTCCAATATAATATTTTAAACAGTTGCAAATATCGGGTAACAGTATAGTATAACCAGCTCTACTTTAGGAATTGCAAAAAATATTTTGATGCTTACATCTTCTTGACTAAAGATTTCCCGATGGTGTACAATTTAGTTTAACAATTATTTGTGATTAATTTATCAAACACGAATCGTCTTGTTTTAATATGCTTTTCAGGTAAATGTAAGCCTGAACTGAATTATATATTATGTTAAATGCAGATAGTTGTATTAAAATAATCTTATAATTATTTTTATTATCCAGGCAACCCAAAGACAGTATGCTTATTGCTGCCCAAAGCTGGAAAGTGTTTTGGAACAAAATTCCGCTGGTTCTACAATCCATATTTTAAGAATTGTGAGCTGTTTCGGTATAGTGGCTGTGGCGGAAATGACAACAATTTCTTCACAAAAAATAAATGTATGACATTTTGTTCTGGAGTTAGTTATAAGAAAGTAAGATGTCGTTAAAACAAGCTAATAATAAATGATGATTGGTCACCTTTATATTTTTATACGACTGTGAAAATGTTCTGATGCTTTACGTTTTTAATTGTTCTCATATTAATCCGGTTAGCAGGGATTTTTTATCCTACAAAAAGTGGGAGTAGAAACGATTTTAATGTATGTAAAGTATTAAACGATTTAAGTTAAATATTTAACAAGTTACAGCAGAGAAAGTTATTTACCTTTGGTTCACCCAACAACATTTAAAATTTGCTTAGTTCATCATCTTATAACCCCCTTATTCTGTAAGACTTCGTTGACGAGATAACGAACGTTAAAATATCGAAGTTCGTTATAATATCGAAATTCGTTATTTTTGTATTCTGTAAGACAGATTCTTATGAAAATCGTTATCACGCAATCGATATTTTAACGAAAGCTTTTGAGGTATCGTTACGCGTTATTTTAAAAAAGTTTTTTGTTTAGTTTTTCAGTTCTTTCACAAAAACACGGAGAAATTCTTGCAATTTTTATTCGTGATTCGATAACTTTAAGCGTACGAGAGTCTATTGTATTTATATTTTACCGTAAGCGTTTTTAAAACTCAATAAAGTAAAGATTAAGGGATTAAACATAAATTACTACCTTGAAACTTGAAACGTACCTACTAAATAACGTAAATACTTTTAAAAAGAGTTTTAACGATATTTCTTTACAAACACCAATCACAATATTAATAACAATAACAACAATTAAAAAACAATACAAATTAAAAAAATCTACATTACAAATACAAGAACGAAAGCTAACGAAAATTTGAAAACTGGCGCGCAAACAACATGTAAACAAGAACATAACCTATTATAAATAACATGATCATAGTCACAAACCGACAAACGTACTACAGGAGCCATCTTATCGAAATTCGATATATATATAACGTTCGAAGTATATCGAAAGCTACAGAAGAAGCTACCCCCTTACAATATTATAATTATTATTATGTAATAAACGTTTCCAATGATCAATTGCTTACTTATTCATTAAATTATCATACCAAGGTTTCTTATCGTTTCCGAATACATTTCTAATTTTCAAACTCAAATTTGGTTGGTCATTTAACTGCATCCAACAAATCTCCAAGTACTAGTGAAAAAATAAAGTTTTTGCACCTTTTATCCAAGATAGCGGAACTTGAATTTTTCATCAAATTATTTAGAATATTAATACTCATTTCATGGTGACAGCTTTGTCGCTCTCCATTTAAGTAGTGCATCATTGGATTTGTAAGTACATAAATAGACGGTCTTTAGCCGAAGAAACAATGAAAAAAGTAATAAATATACCTAAAAATCTGATTGAAAAAGTCTATTATTGGTTTAGGAGGTTTAAGTGTAAATAGTCTGTAATTTAGAAGTCTTCGTCTAACTTGAGAACTATAGTTTTTTTGACTAGATAAATCAAATAAAACGCCGCAATATTTCTTCTCCCAATAAGCTAACTCAGTCTTGTTTATTGTATTCGAGCATGACATAAATGTAGAACGCCATGGAATGTAATTATCTTTTTTTATACCTTTAATTATCATACTCCAAGCTCACCTGGTTCAAGCAGCTAGACGAAAACTATTTATATGTTCTTTTATCATACCAACAGCTGATTAAAAAATTTAACACAATAAAATAAATAAAAATATTGATAAAGGAGCAACAAAAGTTTTATTTATTGAACAGAAAAATGAAATGAATAATATTAGTAATAATAGTAAATAAATGAAACCCAAGAAAGGTTTGTTAATGATTGTTCAACTGAATTTATAAAATATTTTAATGGTGTTGAATAATAATTTTAACTAATTTCTAATTGAACAAACATATGACTCACATAGAGTCCAAATAAACGTACACAAAGATTTTTTTTAAGAAAGCTAAAGTTAATGTAATTAATCAGCTGGATGAATTAATTTTAACAAATTAAAAATAAAAAATTCCAGTGAAATATCAATAACTGCCATAGAGAAGTTACAGGTAAGAAAATCTTTCTGAAATTAATTTAAAATTCTTTGTTTACAACAACAAAGGGTACAGAACCCTACGCTTATTTATAATAATTCTGGAGTTAACAAGCGTGATCATTTGTATGCTAGAATATGTTAACTAAATTATTTTTTGTTTCAGGTCCTTATATGCGCTTTTGAAAAACATTTGAAAAATAACAAGATTAGACGTGAGTGACGTCAGAGCAATTTTTACAATAATAAGAATTCTCGTATGTAACACATGAAATTACAAACAAAATCATATAAGATACTTGTATCTTCAATTAGCTAATAAGCTTGCAATGATAGATTTATATTAACAATTAAAAACGTTAAGCACAACAAAGTTTCAAATTTTCAATGCTGAAAAAAACATACTAACAGTATTTACTGTTGACGTTTTTAATGGTAGACCGGCGATCGTAGCGCTCGTTTGATGAAATGGTCTTAAGAATTTAAAATACAAAATGTGTTTTTAATGACAGTAGAGTAGGCAACCCAGTCAACGTGGCTGTGTGCGACTTATGTCAAACACATGCAAGACGATTCAAATAAAATAGTCCGAAAAAGTACTACTTTACGGACTCAAATGAATCTGTAAAATGTTTACGGACTATTTCAGAAAAAAGTATTTCTAGCGTTCTCATTCGCTATCAAGCTATTAAAATGCT
This sequence comes from Agrypnus murinus, assembly GCA_929113105.1. Classification (NCBI taxonomy): domain Eukaryota; kingdom Metazoa; phylum Arthropoda; class Insecta; order Coleoptera; family Elateridae; genus Agrypnus; species Agrypnus murinus. The sequence goes on from OV816027.1 coordinate 12,785,583, forward strand.
AGATGCAGGTCTTGGCGGTAAAACAACCATCCACGTGTCCCACACTTTTCGCAAGCAAGCCCCTTAGCCCCTGTTAAATTTGGTGCTGTTTAAATTTTTGTGATTTAATAAGGAAATACTCTTTTGAATGACCAATTGTGTAATTAGTGCACAAAATGGTTTTGTGAAATGAAAACGTCTTGAAATCCCCTTTTGAATTTGGAAGGTAATATTTTTATTTAATTAAAGCTACCTCTTGTTTTATAGACGTGATCAATAAGCGTTTTTGTACAAGATATTCATTATTTATACGGAAACCGATCCAGACTTTAATTCAAGTTGGTGTTAAAGTCTAGTGTCCATTTTGGGTAATAATTTAGTTTTGTGTTTGACCTTCATAGTTAAAACTGCGAGCTTTACCCTTGTTGGTTTGGTGTTAATGGGGAATATATGCTGAAACTGAAATTGAATATAAAGCATTATCAATAGTCTTGTATTCTGCAAAATGTTGAGTATCTACTCGTGATTTCTGGGAACCTTTACCAAAGGATCTTAACAACCTGGTGATCATCTACAACGAGTCACCTCAAACAACGTTTGTAGATCAAATTTAATTAATAGAAATAACCAGGAGGGTTCTTTATATTTTATTTTAATTAAAATATCAAAAGTAAATTTAGTTGGTTCATAAGTAATATAATTTTCATAAAGTAGCAAGATCCTTAATGTGACAAAAATTACTTTATATAAAGTTTTGACGTTCAATGATCAAGGTTTGTTGTATAAGTGTTTTAAAATAGTATGAATCGTTTATATTAACTTATAAAAGCACTAGATGTTTAATTATTTATCCTTTTATGTAACATTATTAACTATATTAAGATATTAGTTAAATAACAAATGAAGGCCATCCAGTTATTAATTAATCCAATGACTGGATAACGATTTTTATGTGTGAATAAATAAATAAATGATATTATTTGTGTTATTGTCTAATTTTTATTATGTGGTATTTTATAAAAATGGAGTGAAGTAATTCGGTTCTTGCATAATTGAGACTGATTCACTTTAAAAGCTAGACCTCCGTTATTGTGGAACGTTACTGCTAATATTTTATTGGTTCAAGTCAATCGTGCTGGCGCCCCACTCCATAGCTCTATGAATTTACTGATACTCCAATCCACCTACGACCTGCCTTAATTTCAAAAGAGAAAGAGTTCTCATTCATTGCGGGATCATTATTTTTAAAAATGTTAGACCAACTTTTAGTGTTACAAATTGGCGTCCAACAAAAGAGGCCTTTTGTCTTATTGTTTATCAGAATTTATTCGTTACAAATTGGTGTCCATGCGTGGGACTTTTTGTTTTTGAAAAAAAGAGTTGGTTTGTATGCTGCAGACTATAGATGGCAGTACCTACAACATCATCGCTTAGTTTTCAATCTTAACTCTCAATGTATCATGTAAAAGTTCTGGCATTTCATAGCTAATCTAAATCTTGAACTAAAAATGTCTAAATGTTACCTCATTTTAGACCCATAGACGTTGCTTTAGATATTATAGACACAAAATGGTAAAACATACAGTCTAACTTTTCGAAACTGTCAAATACAAATGCCACTGCTCGAAAGTGCATGCACAGTAGGCAATATAGTTCATAATTAGTTTACATTTCAGTTGTTGTGATTCATTTCAATTGGATCATAACAAGTGCAGTTACAGAATACCAAATATTGCACGAATTGTTAAGATTTCATAGCAATCAGGTTCATAACAATTATTATTATACTTAACAATTGATATAAACCAGTGCTTACAGTATACATGGTATTGTCATGATATGATACTTTTAGAAAATATAGGTATCACTAAATACAAACATGATTGATGTGTTGATAGATACAAACATAACTTCTAAGGGAAATGTTTTTTTAAGACAAATTGTAGTTGAAATAATTTAATTAGGTATCGTTTTCTTAAAGAAACACTCTATGACACACTAGGTAAAAAAAGGATAAATTCTTAAGTTCTCTTAATTATATAATATTAAATTGTTCTCTTAATTTTAGTAATTTTTCTTGGTCAGCTAATGGTTTCCAATCGTTACTTAAAATTTGCACATAAATCGATATTAAAGCCATGTCAAGGCTTGTTCTCACCTAAAATAGATAAAGGGTATGGTTGTGAAGATGTATGCAGATATTTATTGCTTTACTTACTGTTTTTTTTTGTTGAAGAATTCAAGATTTTCTTCTTAATCAACGATTTGAGTAGTCGCAGGTTTTAGTTTATTACTGTTCAATATTAAGAAGTCTTTGAACTTCAATATTTTATTGCGATTATGTTAAGCAGTTCCTGGGTACAATTGAGACATAAATGCCAATATAGGATCATTAATTGTAGAAGATCTGAACATTTGAAAAACAGGTATTTCTGCAATTAACCATAGTATTCTGAAAGTATGTAATCCAGTTATTAGTTAGGAGTTTGGATATCAAAATTTATGTAATTATTGTTTCATAAGATATAAGAATGGAATTTGTAGTCGTAAAAAAGGTATTTTTTTAATTAATTTATGTTTTAATGTAAATTTATATGCATTGTAAAATTGATTTGGTTGCCATTCAATCCTAAGCTAATTATTACATGTTAGTATAAGTTTTACACATCTTTGAAAAGAGGAAGATAATCTCTACCCAACTATAATATTTGTTTAAATAATTAATTTAATTTTAAATAACAATAAGGTTATGTAGTTTTAGTAATAGTTTTATTCAATTGTTTTCCACTAAAAAAAGTTACTGATTTAGTGTATTCCACTAGAAAAATAGCCAGGTTGTTTTGTTTTCCAAAAACGTATAGACCAAGCAATTTGGTGACTCTCCCTCTAAAAAAATTATTTGTGCAAACCTTAGAATATAAAACTGTAGGAAGGAGCGTAACTGCCCGCCGCAATGAGTGTTAAAAGCGACGGATATGACGTCACACTGGCCGCCATTAGGCACCACCTAAATCTGCTTTTCTCTCAAACTCCGACAAATACGAAGAAGGGAATTACATTTCATAAGTAAGTATTCGTTTGTTTAAAATATTAAATAAAATTTATATTCTAAGACTAATTTCAAAATGCTATGTTTTAAAATTGAGGTTATGTAGTTTATGTGCGCATTTCGAGGCAGTGAGAACCGCCAATAGAAATATCTCATTGCAAAATCGAAAACACCTACTACGCCATATTGAGAACCCATCCAGGTCGTTGTTATGTCAAAATGTTTAATATTGTATTTTTTTTAAATTTAAGTGGTGCAAATAATAATAAACAATTTCATTTAAATAAATAAAGTGTGCTGCGAAATTAATTTTTCTTTTTGTGGAAAGAGAAAGTTTGATAATGATCATTGAAATTGGGATGGAATTTGGAAATTTATTTTTGAATAAATTTAAATGGATTTACCTTATGTCTGAGATACAGCTGGTTGTAGTTTATTACAACTTTATTTAATAATACAAGACTTTTAAATAATGAGAGATAAACTTTTGTGGTATTTCTATCATTTTGACATTGAACCACATGGAAGCAGGAAATTTTGCAGATTACTACTAATTTCTGTCGGTAATTTTTTAAAAGGCGCCAATAATTTGAATTTTATAAAGAATGTAAGGTATTTATTTTATAGTAAATTTTTTGAAGTACATAGTTAGATTAATATTAATTTTCAAGATAAGAATAATTATACTGTCTTAGAATTAATTTTTCTTTTTGATATCGTTGTCTTTTTATTTCATTAATTTTAAGCGTTTTCAATTTTAATTTAGTTTATTTTTTTGTTGTTGAATAAAAATTTGTCATTGGAATATTTTAAAACTTACTTATGGTTTTATTATTTTTGTGTGTGGAGTTAATAATGTTTTCTAGATCTATATTATTTAGTGCCCTATTAAAGCGACACTTTTGGACAAGTCTCGTCCATGTAAAGAAGTTAGTTTCACAACAAATTTAGTTATAGCCGGTGCATTTTTGATGGTAAAGCTAATTGGTTTATATTTTGTATAGGTCTTCACTATACTTTTGCCAAAGTATGTTTCATGTGTTATTGGTACTCACAATTAAATCAAATTTTAATAATTTATGAATTTTCTATAATCATCTTCTATAAGCTTGTTTATTGTTTCCAGCCTTATTTTGTGGAACTCCATAATCATGAAATAAATAAAGATTATTAAAAGTTTCACAGTTTTATTAAAATATACCTGACAATATTGTTTCGACAGCTATGCTGTCATTATCAAAGGTAATATAATTATAAACAAACACGTCGCTAAGGTAGATACAAAATAGGTAACTAGATAAAATAATAATAATAATAAAAATCATAATTAAACATCTAATACTTCCAGTAATGGAGAATTACTGAGCTCAATAATTCAATTCTATAAGGTTTCTATCTTCTCAGAAATAATAAACGATTATCACCCCGGTTTATTATACCATCTATGCCAGCCCAATTATTTATCAAGGGCATTTTTTAACGTAATAATATGTAAGAACGCATCAAATTTCTATTTTTATTAGAGTAAGAAATAAAACTAATAATTATGGGCTACGACGGGTGTATTATTTAAACCAACATCTCCAATTAAATGAAACCAACATAACATAGAGTTTATCACACTTATTTTTTAAAAAGAGATAGAAATTAACGCTACCAACAACATTAAGGCTATTTAACAACAGAAGGGTTCTAGTGCTTCTATCCAAAGGGGCTGAGTTAGAAGAAAAATCAAATGTTGTTAATAATGTTTTATTAATCGCAACCTTTACAAGTCATAAAGCACTAGACTTACTTTTAAATAAAATAACAAAAATCAGCACCATCAATAACAAAATTGTTACTCCATTGCATCAGGCAGCGGAGGTAGGCAACGTTAATATTTTGAATTTGCTCGTAACCATAATATTAAGAAACACCGTACGTATTACATTCAAATGGCTTTTTACCACTATGAGTGTTCATGTGACGTTTAAGGCTACTTGTATACAAACACTTATAATCACATATATTACATTCAATTGGTTTTTTATTAGTATGAGTAGACAAATGAAGTCTAAGACTACTCTTCCGCGAAGTTTTGTGACCACATATATTACATTCAAATTGTTTTCCATCACTATGAATAGACATATGAACTTTAAGATGACTTTTTCGCACTGTTTTATGACCACATATAGTACATTCAAATCGTTTTTCACCGCTATGAGTGGACATGTGTTCTTGAAGATGACAGCTTTGAGAATATTTATAACCACATAAATTACAATTGAATGGTTTTTCACCACTATGAGAAAACATGTGACGTTTAAGAGTAAACTTTCGTGAACATTTATAACCACATACATTACATGCAAATGGTTTTTCACCACTGTGAATGGCCATGTGAAGTTTAAGATGACTCTTTTGCGAACATCTATAATCACATATATTACATTGAAATGGCTTTTCTCCTGTATGAGTACGCATATGGTCTTTGAGATGTGGTCTTTGCGAAGATTTATAATCACATATATTACATTCAAATGGTTTTTCACCACTATGATTAAGCATGTGTTTTTTAAGATATCTAATGTGTGAACACTCATAATCACATAGATCACATTCAAATGGTTTTTTACTACTATGAGTGGAAATATGATATTTAAGAGTACTTTTTTGTGAACATTTATAGCCACATATGTAACACTCAATCATTTCTGATATTTGGTTCCTAGAGCCTTCCATTACCTGCGATTCTATGTTTATATCCATTTCAGTTAATGTTGGGAAAATTACTACAACCTGCAACTAAAAAGTAAAATTACATCGCGTATCAAGTAATTGCTTTCCCTAATAATTAATGCACAACTATAACTTATTCACTTCTATTATTCAGAGTAGTCTTTGCATTTGTATTTTTTAACAGTGTACAAAATTTTACTTATATGATGTGTTCAACAAGTGTTTCAGTTGCAGGCAGCTGTAAATAATAAATTTCTTTCCAAGATTTGCAATAGTTATTGAAGCAATTGTTTAATGTTTTTGAAGTTTAAAACTGCGACAGCTTATGGAAATGTGACACAAAAGAACCTGAAATTACCGTTTTAATTACAAAGAAGTATCTATATTTTCATATTTTATAATTGTTGGCAATTATACCATACAATTCTCATTATTTTTATGTTACGATTTAATATTAACCTCGAAACTAAGCTGTCAAGTAACTTCAAAAACATCAAACAATTGTTCTAAAACTACTAGTAATATTATTCTTTGTAATTAAATATCTACACTGTGTACAAAAAATGCAAAAGCAAAGCCTACTCTTAATCATAACCCAAAATACTATAGACTATTTTATAATAGGAAGAATTTTATTATATAAATAATTTACCTGAAAGTAAACACTATTACTACACTATTCATTAAAAATTTAACGTTACTATTTATTCCTTGTAATATCCAATGTACCACAACAAAAATATATGCCTGGAAAGATCGTATGAATGTTACGACCAATAATGACTGTATTTAAATTAAAGTGGTAGTATTACTAATAACATTGTTAACCATTACTACATTTATGTACTGTAATAAAAGAAAAAGATATGTCAACAGGGAACACCATATCAAGCTAAAAATGAGCTAAATAGGTAACTAAATATGGCCGCTGCATATTTTATTTGCCATATGCGTACATATAGGGTACTTACAAAATTATATAACGTTAAACATTTCTAAAAATTATTTATTTATCATGATATTTACAAATGCTTTATCTTCTTTGACAAAACATGCTGGTTCAGAAATACAAGTTTAACCGATATTGGACGCTTTATGAATCTTGAACACTATAACTACTTCAGTAATTGCACTTATAACAGTTATGTTGTTACAATTTAATATTTAAAATTTTTTCTAAATACATTAAGTATTAAATAATTAAAAGTTTAAACGATAATTCAAACAGTGCATTTTGGCGCTTGATGACATCAAATCCCAGTAAGCAGAGTGCCGTCGTATTTACGATTTTTTAGACATGTTGGTCGCAAATGACGAATGCCCAATTATAACGGTATAATGACATCATACCAGTATGCTGTCATGACGTCTCAAAGACGTCGATATATTTCTTTAAAAAGTGTTGTAAGGCCGCAGTCTCACTGCAGCCACTACCACCAACTACCACCGACCAAATAATTCCGTGCAGTCCCACTGAAGCAAGTAGTGACCACCAGTTGCATCAGTGGCGTGCGGTGAGAATTTAGGCTAGGGAAGCAACCACGATTTTAATTATAATACACCTAGGTACAGGCGCGGATTAACGGGGAGGGAATAATCCCCCCCCCAATTTAGAAATAAGTTTACATAGAATAGAAACAAATAATGTTTGTTTAATTATTATTTATTAAAACAATTATTTTTCCAAAAATTTCCCCCTCAAGATACTTCTCTGCATCCGCCCCTGCTAGGTACAATAAAAAACAGTGTTATAATTATTAAGCTTAAAAGTTTTTCAAAGAAGTACTTTTACACTTTATATTTATGGAATTTGTTGACTATCATTCTTTATTTAAAAAAAAACTACTACTACGTATCAGTTTTCCGGTCTTAGCAAAATACCGGTACAGGTTTTAATCTTTGTTGTTAAATTTGAAAGATCTGGTTTTGATCTGCCTTTCTTAATAATTTGTAATTTCTCTCCAAAACTGTATGCGAAAAATTCCTTATTAATAATTTACAAACTGAACAAAAAATCGTCCCGATTCGGCTATATCGAAGGTACTCGAACCTTTCACCGAAGCAGTTGAATTTGCAGTCGTGACGATAATGCAATTTTAGATTTGCATACAGGCAAACTAAATAGAACTATTTGTCTTTAAAAAAATACAACTTATAAATTAAAATAATAAAATGCGACAAAATACAGTCTCATTCGCAGATTTACATTACTTAAGTAACACTAAATCGAACAAATAACCACATTATAATAAATAAACATTTGGGAACGAAGCACAATAAAAATTACGACCAAACAATGTTAACCAGCCAAACAGCATCCGTCTATTATAACACCCCGCGCTCGCTGATTCACGCCAAGGTTAAGAGAAGAGCATTTGTAAGCAGTGCTTATATGAAGTGTATGTATCACATTTGAATCGGTATTACCTTTCCGTGCAAGTTTAATGAGCCTAATTTAAAATAGTACTCTAAATAATTATACTTTTTGCTGTACAGAGTTGATATTGAGCTTTAATTTGATAAATATTTCAATTTAAATAAACGATAACCATAATCTTACAAAAGTATTTTTGTTAGCATTGTTTTTATTTTTAATAAATTCTCAAGGCAAGCATTGCTTCCATTGCTTCCATGGACCGCACGCCACTGAGTTTCATGTAAAGTATTAAATTTCGCGCTTGTTTTATGTTCATTTCCTTTTGAAGTACACATATTGGCAACTTAGTAAGCTTACTGATATTATTATTTTCTATTAAATGAGGTTATGCGCATTGGTTTGTTTACTATTGTCGCGTTGCGTTTAATCAAATATAATAAACCAAATTGGAAAATATTAGAAAATGGTCGCTTATGTGACGCCAAAGCATGTCCGCGGTATTTAAATTCGAATAAACAGACGAACTCTGATCATATAATTCGATTTCGTCAGGAGACCACGATTTGTCCTCATACATTTTAAGAATTTCTTCAGGTGATGTTATCAAAACAAAGCGTCAAACATAGGGCCCGATATAAGGGGGGCAAACCTGGCAAATGCCCAGAGCGGCAAAAGTGAGGGGCGACAAAATTGAGGGCGCCGGGCGGTTGCACAGAGTCCTCAATTTTCTCTCTAGGAGAGAAAAATCACAATGCTTAGCAGTCCGACAAAATAGTATATTAAAGTATTAGTTTCATAAGACACGTTTTTAGCGCACGCGTCCGAGTTTAGAAAACGACCCGCGTAGCGGGGAATTCTCTAAAGGACAAGTGCTCTAAAACGTCTTATGAAACGAATACTTTATACTATTTTTTCTATTTGCGTTATTTTTAATCATTTTAAAAAAGAAATAATTTAATTTTAAATAAAATTTGTTAGGGGAACTTTGTCAACTTTTTTTAACAGTTGGCAACACTGAAAATTAATTCAACCAGTTGAGAATGCGCAGAGCTAGCATTGCCATGACGAACAAAAACAACTGTATACTTAATAAACTAATTTGTCTATTTCGCGTATACAAAGGTTACTTTGTGACACTGTTTTTGCGAAAAACAGTTACACAAAGTGCTACTTTGTGCAACTGGAAGTAGTGATTGTTTTATTTGTAAGGCTGGCAGTAAGTAAATTTTGCTGCCAGCCTACTCTGTCAGTCTGTCTGTGATAGGTATTAATAAGTATTCATTAACTGGCGCCGTTTTGAAAATTTGAATGTTATGATACTCAGAAATAACAGCGAGAATAATGAAACATACTTATTTTTATTATAAATAATTATTTTGATAAGACAATCATGTACTCAATCAATGTTTTACTGTTTCTATTACAATAAACATTTTTTATCTTATATCAGAAGAAACAACTAAGCTGTCACCTTTTTTTTAAACTTGAATTTTTTTCTGCCTACGTGATTTTTTCAAAATGACAGTGGATGTCATTGTATGCGTTATCAGTTATTACCAACATTACCACATCGAAAATACCCGCGTGTAGATTTTCCCATTTCTTTAAAGTAAATTGTAAATTAAGGCGAAATAGACAAAGTAGTATGTAAAACACGTGTTACAATTCCTTTTTGTAATACTCGTATATTGCTTAACTCGCCGCATCGCGGCTCGTTAAGCAAACTTATAGTCGTATTACAAACATCGTCATTGTAACACTAGTTGTACAATATACTATTATTTTTGAAAACTAATGTTCACGTAACATTAGTTGTCATAAAAACTAAAATTCTGTCTTAAAATTTAATTAAAAAGAGAGAATCCTGTATTAATATTGTTCTTTTGCTATTTAATCTAAAATTTTATTTCCGTTTTTTTATTTCATATAAAATAAAACATTTCTTTGAGGATATCAATTTACGTTTTGTTTATTGTTTTATTGTTACATGTTAATAAATAGTAAATTTGTGTAGTTTTCATATATGAGATTTATTTGTATGTGTTTTTATTATTGTTCGCCCATAATAATTATAAGTATATATCAAGCCATAAAAGTGACCCGCCTGAGAGAGTCTCTGTGGAAAGTAAGGCTTTTCACAACTACAATATATTTAGCCGGAGCATTTTGTTCAATTAAAGGTATGCCATCACATCTATGTGTGTGTCTAGCATTAAATAAATTAAATATCGTAATAATTATATCATATCATTTGTCGCACCAATGTGGGGCATTATTGGAAATTAAATTACCACCCCTCTCATTATATCATATTAATACGTACAACACATACCATTTTAGCACCTTTACTTACCAAGTCATAGTCCTCACTCCACCGTCTTGGAGATTCTCTGCTGCTACTGATAACGAATTTTTGTTTTTTATTTATACTGGCCATGCTAAGCAACACTGTCATATCACACAATTACATAAAATTAATTTTTAATATCTTACCTTACGGAGATATTAAAACATTATGCAATTGTCTTATAATCAACACATATCCCAGCCAGCACATTGACGTTATAATGACGTTATTTTTAAGTGATTATTAGTCGGCGACGCCATATGACTAATAAGTGATATCCATAAGACACGTCATGTTATGCGATGTACGTAGACGTCTTTTAGACGTACAATAAGGTCGTTTTTAGACTTCTAATATTATTAATTATGATCTATCTAGGTAACCAAAAAGTGATATATTCCATACAATATTTTTTATTTTTACATTTGCAGAATGTAAATAATTCTATTTAATGTAATGTATTCACATTATTTTACTGTTTTCAATATTCAGTTACACTATTTTTGTCTTGTCAGGTCCACTGATGTACGAGAGACAAATCTTGCAATACTTTATTTTTTACTGAACTGCACGTGACCACATGCCGCAATACAAACAGCAACAATGTCTTTCGTGTATTTGTTTTGTTCTTAAATTAGTAACGTTTTTACTTATTATTAAGGTTTTTGACGTACCTACATTTATAGTGTATGTGCAACTACTGCATAATTATTGTGTGGTTGTCACAAAGGACGAATATTAATAATTATTTGTTCCGTCGCAATACTACATAACTTATACAATTTTACCCGTTCGACGATTTTGTGAGATTACTATTGTTAATAAATTACTACTAATGCAATGGTTTCTTAGTACTTAGTCATACTAGTTTAGTATCATCACTTATTCTGCATATTGTTTTAGCAGCTTTTCAGTTAGTAATGTTTACTTTTGTTTAATAATTATGAGATGTTGCGTTAATAAAAAAGATGTATGTTCTGTTATTGAACGTTTATTTTTGTTTAATAATTATGTATGAAATAGTATATAATAAATATTATTTCCAATATTCAACTATTTATTTATAATTCCTGTCCTAGTATAGGACGTTTTAATGGCGTCATAGAACAACGTTTTAATGTCGTCGTTGAACTACGTTTTAATGACGTCTTATATTGACGTCCTTGGGCTGTGACATAATGCTGTCATTTTTACGACAATTTGACGTCATTTTAATACATCATTTGACGTCGTTACTGCCAAAAAACCAGCGACATTATGACGTCAGTGTGCTGGCTGGGATGTGCATTTGCATCTATATTTTTTACAACTTTATTTCCCACTTCTAAAATCAAATTCCAAACTATCGAATAAAATGTTATGTATCTGACTAAGATTACTGAAATGCGCCGGCTGAGATACTCAGAACAAGAGACAATAGACTCTTTCAGGGTCTTTTAAAATTATAAAGGTTTGAAATAATTAAATTATAGTTAAATTATCGCTCCGCAACACCTCTGTTATAACTTACAACTGACAAAAGTAAATAATTTTATTTTTCCTTTGCTTTGGAAACACAATAAAACAAAAAGATCTGGTATAGATTATTGATTACTTACACTACTGATGATATGAAGACGTCCCTGGTTATATATTGTCGCCTCTGCATACAATCTCCATGTGAACGATGGCTCCAGGATGATCCCCTTTTTGGTAAGTATTCTTTTTATTTATTTGTTTTTTACTTATTCAGCATTCCTTACTTCCAATAAAAAAACTTTTTACAACAGAAATTAATTTGTATTTCATATTGCTTATCATTCACAAACAAAACAACCTTTCTCAAAAATTTTCCAAAATTTTATAAAACCTATCGATTTTTGTTGACCCTTCTAATTTGTTATACATAAAAACTAACTAACTAAACTAAACTAACTATTTAATTACAAATTTCATCTAGGAAACAATCATTAACTTTAGATTCATTATCCACTATCACTTTTTTACTTTACAACTCACTTATTTAATTTTTAAACAATTATATCTTTGCCATTATTTTACTTGTAACTTACTCCATACAATAACTAATTAATCAATTTTAATTTATAAATTCATCCAAATACTTTTATTACTACATTTTTATGGGCCAGTCTTTCCTATTTGACGGTCACCGCCTATCTCTTCACACTATCCTTTTTAAAACTCCCAAACATTTTTTGATAACAATTTTCATTTCATTGCATTTTTATTCTTATCCCTTTTTATTTTTACAGGTCAACAACCAAATTATAAAGAAGAAATTAACAACTTAACTAAAACAATGTAAAATAAAAATCCCCGTTTTACATAAATAATGTAATCAATAACCATACTTTAAATTAACTTATTTAAATTAAATATCATAATTTCTTAAATTTTTATTAAAACAAAAATGTTATCAGAGCTTATAATTTAATGTTTTTATCAACATGTATAAATTTGTAATAATCAAACTAAATAAATGCTTTTTGCTTTATTATGCTCAGACCAGCTTGTAAATATTATTGTAAACATTTTTAAATAAACTTTTATATTATACGAGGTACACTCAATAATAAATTACACAAAACTATCGTGCTACTTTATTTTACTTTAAAAATGATTTTCTTATATTAAAAAAAAAATAATCTTGCCTGAAAAAAGAGAAATAAATAACTTCATCAAAGTTTTATTATTTGTACACATCTAACCGAACAAATAATACAACAATATAATTCATACAATTGAAAATAGTTTTCAAATTTAAGTAATTTAACCTTTCACTTACGAAAGTACTCTAATCACTTCTAAATAAACAGGACACTATCTTGATGTTTTTAAGATATTAAATTTGAAGTTACTCACTTGCGGGTAAAAAACTCTTTACCCACTGTAGAATATGATTGGCTGCTATCACCAGCTTACATTGCATAATATTATTAAAAATCCAGTTGTCAGGCTAGAGTATCAAATTTATTAACGTCAAGAACTACAGATTAACTATACATTGCAAATTCAATATTTGAATTCAAATAAACAGGTGTTGGATAAAACGTTGTATGATACACATGAGTTACGGATATTATTCAATTAGCAAAATTAATCCACTCGGGCCTACCGGAACTCGTGAGTTTTCAATTTTTCAATCGTAGGTAATATCTTACTTCACTCACACCACAAAGAACTAATAAAAATAAATCTCAGCATGATGAAAACGTATTTCATGAACAAACCAGAGGTTATTTTGAATACAAGTTCAAGAAATTAAGAGTTAATATTTAATTCAAACACAAGAACAGTAACATTTAAAGATAACACACTTATACTTCAATTAAATCTTGCTGCTTCAATATGGTAGCATAATATATATCCAAAAAGGTGTTGTTGAATATGTGTAATCGCATTGTTCAAGTAAACATAATACAAATTGTTTGGCATTCTGTCTTGAAGATGTCTCTTAACTATTTTGAAATTTTGACCCATTTGTTTTAAAACAAAACTATTCTTTTTGTAAATATTCTTAACAAAAATTTATTTCATGTGCAAAGAATGCGCGTATCTACAAGTTCTTATTGCGTGCCAAGTTGACTTTTTCATGAACATTTATCTCAGTAACAATAAACATGCATTACCATGAAACGGCTTTTCTCCACTATGAGTAAGCATATGGTCTTTGATATGGTTTCGTTCAGGAACATTTATTATAAGCACATACATTAGGTACATTCAAATTGCTTCCCCCCACTATGACTGGATATGTGTTTTCTAAGGTCTCCCTTTTGTAAACATTTATAGTCACATACGAGGGTAGATCAGTATTTACGGTCCCTGACATAGTAGGCTTTGCATGATATCGTCACTCATTTTTCTTTGAGAACTGTCATTACTAATTATTTGTTGTGTCAAGTTTTGCGTAGGTGCGTGTTGTTCTTTGAAAGTTATTAATAATTAAGCTGGTCGATAACAGACAATTTTTAAAAATGGAAAAAAGTGAAGTCAGAGCGGTGATAAAGTATTTGCAAAAAAAAGGATTAACACCTACTGAAATTCACAAGGATATGACAGACGTTTTAGGGGACTCTGCCCCTTCTTACCAAGTGGTGAAAAATATGTCTCGTGAGTTTAGATTAGGCAGAACAACTTGCGAACATGCGAAAGGTGCGGGACGTCCAGTCTGTGTCACCGTTGACAAAAACATCAATTTGATCCATGATATGGTAATGGCAGATAGAAGACTGACTATTCGCCATATCGCGGAAATAACGAACATCTCTTATGGGTCAGTTGAAAATATTTTAAGAAATGTTCTTGATCTCAGAAAAATCTCGGCGCGTTGGGTTCCAAAGATGCTGACCGTCGATCAGAAACGCTCTAGAGTGCTGCATTCGGAAGCCAATTTGGAGTACCTGAAGGCCAATCGGAAGCAATTTCTCACTCGCTTTGTGACTGTGGATGAAACATGGGTGCACCATTTTGATCCTGAGACGAAAAGACAAAGTATGGAGTGGCATCACAGAGGTTCTCCACCTCCACGCAAATTTCGAGTTCAACGGGCGGCTGGAAAGATTATGGCCACAGTGTTCTGGGATGCAGAAGGAATTTTGATGATCAATTATTTGCAGCGTGGACACACAATAACGGGTTCTTATTATGCAGGGTTAATTCCAAAATTGCGAGAAAGCATCGACCGAAAAAGACCAGGAAAGTTGGCACACAAAATTTTGTTCCATCAGGACAACGCTCCAGTCCACAAGAGCTGCATTGTCATGGCTGCCATACAGAACGCTGGCTTTGAAATCCTAGAACACCCTCCATATTCACCAGACCTGGCACCCAGTGATTACCATCTATTTCCAAAATTAAAGGAAAACCTGCGTGGAAAAAAATATGGAGTCGATAATGAAGTTATGACCGCAGTAAATGGCTGGTTTGAGGAGCAACCGGAAAACTTCTTCCTGAAAGGCATTGAAGCATTGGAACATCGGTGGACCAAGTGCATTGAAGTCCAGGGAGATTATGTTGAGAAATAAATAAATAATGTTTTAAAAATTCTTTCTCTTTCTATATCAGGGACCGTAAATATTGATCTTCCCTCGTATATTATATTTGAACGGTTTTTCTATGAGTGGGCATGTGTCGTTTAAGAGTACCTTTCTGAGAGCATTTATATGTACATATATTACATTCAAATGGCTTTTCTCCACTATGAGTGAACATGTGTTGTGTAAGTTGACTTTTTCGTGAACACTTATAATCACATAAATTACAAGGAAATGGCTTTTCTCCACTATGAGTAAGCATATGGTCTTTGAGATGGCTCTTTCGGGAATATTTATATGCACATACAATACATTCAAATGGTTTCTCCACACTATGAGAGGACATGTGTTTTCTAAGATCTACCTTTTGTGAACATTTATAATAGCATATATTACATTCAAATGGTTTTTCATCACTATGATTGAGCATGTGCCGTTTAAAGGTATGTTTCTGTGAGCATTTATATCCACATATATTACATTCAAACGGCTTTTCACCACTATGAGTGAACATGTGTTGTTCAAGCTGACTTTTTCGTAAACATTTATAATCACATATATTACACTGAATTGGTTTTTCATTACTATGAGTAAACACGTGCAATTTAAGAGCACCCTTTTGCGAACTCTTATAACTACATAAATTACATTTAAATGGTTTTTCACTATTATGAGTGTACATGTGCAACTTAAGTCTACTCTTATACAAACATTTATAATCACATATATTACATTCAAATGGCTTTTTGCTGCTATGAGTTGCCATATGTTGTTTAAGGTTGCCCTTTAGCATACACGTATAGCTACATAAATTACATTTAAATGGCTTTTCACCACTATCTGTGTGATTGAGTGCTTTATGAATACCCTCTGATTTACATATGTAATTGCGTATATTACACATAAATTGTGTGTCATCTTTATGAACGAGTATTTGTTTGTTAAAATTACTTTCGTGAAAAAGTTTTGGTTGATATTCATTAGAGTTATGAAGTTCGTTATCTGTACTCATTTGTCTGGGAGTTTCTGAAATACTGATGTTATTGAATGATTCATCTTCAATCTTGGTGTATACTTCACTCTTGATCTCATTTTTCATGTTGAACTCTTCTATTATCTGCGATTCTATGTTTATATCCTCTTCAGTTTTGATTGTAGTTATATCCTCTTCAGTTTTGATTGTAGTTATATCCTCTTCAGTTTTGATTGTAGTTATCTCCTCAATGTCCATTGTGTTACTTTTTGGAAAATTATCACAACCTGCAACAAATAGTAATAAATTTGCATAGCACATAATGTTGTTGCTGTTACCAATTATTTACAATTATCATGATTTTTTTGTCATTTGCGTACAAGACTACATTATACAACTTGAACTTTTGTAGACTGCAGAAGTTTCAAAACAGTTGATAAAAGCAAATGAACTATTTACCTGATGGTAAAACTGTTGTTATTTTTATTACCTTAGAGCTTAATAGAATATAAAGAACACATTATTAGTTGGAAAGGGCATATGATCTACCACATGTGACAAAGATGGGAACTCATATGGCGGAAAAGGCGTTACCATTTTTTCAATTAAATATCTCCAGTGGCGGTTCGCCAAAAAGGTGTCTAGCGTTTTTACACTACTACTTTTTAATACTAATTTTGAATTAATATTTTGTTTCAGTAACAACTATTCTGTACTTCTATTCTAAGATGATGCAGTTATACTCTAATATTTGCGCGCAAGTTGACTATGATACCTTTCTTTATATTTAAATACTGTTCTGTAACAGACAAAATACAACATATTTTCAGCACAGTTCCTTATTTTAACAATTCCAAAAATTGCTGACAAAATGTTTTGTTTACTACTTATCTTACAACTAATAAATAACGATTTAATAGTTTTATCGGAAAACTATGACGTCATATACGACCATGTTTCAATTTATATTTGCTATTGGTCCGTCAAACTCAGAACCTGCTCTAGAAGCAGGTTGCAATTTTTGGTACATTGCTATCTTTGTGTAACACCCGCTGTTATTTCTAACATAACCTCAGAATCTTTTTGTATGTGGATAATAATATTATTTACAATTTTCAAATATCAGTGATAATTGCACACATTACACACAAATTGTTTGTCAACTTTATGAATGAGTATTTGTTTCTTAAAATTACTGAAAAAGTTTTTGTTCATATATTTTGTTAGATTTATGAAGTTCGTTATTCGTACTCATTTGTCTGTGAGTTTCTGAAATGCTGATCTTATTCAATGGTTGGTCTTAATTCTTAGTGAATACTTCACTCTTGATCTCATCTTTGATGTTAGACCCTTCTATTATCTGAGATTCGATGTTTATCTCTATATTCACTTCAGTTTTGATTGTAGTTACCTCCACATGGTGCATTGTGCTACTCGTTGTAAAATTATTACAATATGCAACAAAAAGGTAAATTTAAATAGCACATAACGTTGTTGCTTTCACCATATATACAGAATGCTTACGAACTTCTTCCATTTGCGTACAAGACTGCATTATCCAACTTGAACTTTTGTAAACTGCAGACATTGAAAAACAAATGTGTTGATGATAGCAAACTATTTTCCAAGTAGGCAAAGTTATAACGCAAAAATGTATCATTATTACTAATTAATAATTATCTAGATTTCTTATAATAATAGTATTCAATATTATTATTCCGCGCAACATAAGCCTGAAGAGATCACACGAATGACATGACTGCATTCAGCAGATTTAAGCGGTATAGTCCAAGCGGCGATTGCAAAAATTTTGACCATCATTGAACGTATGACTAATTTTATGTAAAAATGTAAAAGTAGAGTACCTATAAGGAAAACGAAACTGCTTGTCAACTTTTAAGCAAATTCTGGAACGATTGCAAATAATGGCTTAATTAAGAGCGCGTTATCGGCGCCAGTGTTAATAATAGGAAGCTTCAGAAATTATAAACACCTAAAGATGACGCTTCGGTCCACAAAACAGAATTAATTTCTTTAAAACTAAAATTTGAAAACGTAAATAGAAACATTATTTAATCGCATCGCAGTTCTCTGCTCACAGTGTTGCCAGACATGCGTAAACTTTCAAAATATTTTAAGTTTAACCGAAATGTCTAATTTTTAAATGCCAAGGAATAATTTAAGGTAGTTGAAATCAAAAAGGGGAATATAAAACTGCTAAATATCTTTAAAAATATAAGTTGTTCTTACTGGTTTTAAGAAAAAGAAAAGTATTACTATATTAAAATATTGAAAATATAACGGGTGATTATAAACCCTCAACATCTCAGTTGCTGTGAAATTTAAAATGTATGTGTTTTGTTACTCAAAAACAATAGTTTTTGAACGCCAAATAAATTACATTAATTTATTTTTTCGTTGACCGTTTGTTAATGTCAATATTAATGAATGATTTTTTCTAAAAAAGGATGTATTAATGGACGTCATTAATACACTCTTTTTTATTAAGTAACTGTTTTGTGAAAAAAGGATGCATTAATGGACCTCATTAATACACTCTTTTTCATTAATAAACCCGTTTGTGATTTTGACGTTTTGATGATGTTTTACTTTGGGCAACCAGATATACGCACAAGTTTGGATTCGGTATTATTTGAAATTTTCTATCTTAAAATCGAAGAATTTTACGGTCAACGAAAAACTGTTGTAATCAATTCGTTTGTTAATGAGCAACTAATGATCTCAACTATTAAAGGCACTCACTCCCTATCGCTCGTTCGTGCTTTAAACAGTTTCGATCATTAATCGCTTTCATTAACAAACTAATTTATTAAATAACTAATACGTCTTAAACAGTAATAAAACACATATATTTAAAAAATTTACAGCAACTGTGATGTCGAGGGTTTATAATCACCCGTTATATTCGTTTTAATTAATCAGGACTAATTAAAAGTGAAATAGTTTATTCAAAGATTAACCTCACATGCTCTTAAGTAAAGCAAAACAACATTTACTTCGCGAATTTATTAAATAATAGTTAAAAGATTAAGAAAGTTAAATTACTTTCAAATGTCCCGCGAATATTACCACCCAACGCTTCCTGGTGCAGAAAGCGTTCAACTAAAAATGACTGATTTTCGTGCTGCCATATTTAAATTTCCGCGCCGTGTACATCTATTTTATTTCAATCCATACTAAATAAGTAAGCAAAAACATTTATCCATTGTCATAGATTTTGCTATTAAACAGTGTTATAACGACTGTATTATGTTTAGTTTGGTTATATTTTAGAAAACGTTAATTCTACAAGATTGGCGATGTTCGACTACGATTATAAAATTTATTTTAGAAATCTACTCCTTACAAACTATGATCCACACTACCTTAACAGTTTAGCAATCGACATCAAATGTTATCTTCCTAAAAAACGATTATTAAAAAAAAACTGAATGAAAATCTTTATTTTAACGCTAATATTTTGCGCCAAGAACGCGTCCTTAACATCCAGATGAAATTTACAAAAGTTGTAAAATTATAAAAATATCAATTTTTATGAAAACAGAATTTTCCGAATAATGATTTTTAGTTTTATTATTGTTATACACGATTTTATTATTGTTTCAAAGATACTTTTATTGATTCGTTTTGTTTCATAAATTAATTTTACAACTAGTAATTACCAAAATAATTCTAGTGACAAAACAAAGTTTAATGAGTTAAAAAATAAATATTAGTAGATTATTTCATTCTACTTCGTTTTTGACCAATCGCAAGGCTTTATTTTTTGGATTACAGCGATAATTTAATTCATGTATAAAAAATCCCATAAGCCGCGATACATTTGTCACTTTGACATCGGATAAAGTTAGCCCTAACTTTGCATCTGGATAAAATGTGTTTAAACTTCCATGGCACACTTTCTCGAACCTGATTATTGTTTTTAATAATTGTCATTTTCAAGTTAATAAATGTGTTCTTGACTTCTTCATAATTACCTAGTTATTCCTTTTTATTATTCATTAAATTATCTCATCGAATTACGCTCGAGGTTTTTTTCTCCGGGATAAAATTGATTTTTTAAACTCTAATTTGGTTTCTTTTTGGTAAACTGACTCTACAAACCACCAGATAAAAAAACTCGTCCTTCGGACTCGTTTTTTTATCGTAGGTGGTTTGTATCGTCAATTTACCAAGCAACCAAATTATCGACTGTAATTACACGAGAGGTCTTTTTTTGTCCGGATAAAATTGATTTTTTTAACGATAATTTGGTTGCTTGGTAAATTGACGATACAAACCACCTACGATAAAAAAACGAGTCCGAAGGACGAGTTTTTTTATCTGGTGGTTTGTAGAGTCAGTTTACCAAAAAGAAACCAAATTAGAGTTTAAAAAATCAATTTTATCCCGGAGAAAAAAACCTCGAGCGTAATTCGATGAGATAATTTAATGAATAATAAAAAGGAATAACTAGGTAATTATGAAGAAGTCAAGAACACATTTATTAACTTAAAAATGACAATTATTAAAAACAATAATCAGGTTCGAAAAAGTTAGCCATGGAAGTTTAAACACATTTTATCCAGATGCAAAGTTAGGGCTAACTTTATCCGATGTCAAAGTGACAAATGTATCGCGGCTTATGGGATTTTTTATACATGAATTAAATTATCGTTAAAAAAATCAATTTTATCCGGACAAAAAAAGACCTCTCGTGTAATTACAGTCGATAATTCGATAATTTTTTATTGTCCTTTTCGACTGTTTTTATCTTCGTGACAACGCTGAAAACTAGTGTCACATGTGTCCCATTTTTTACTTTCATGTCAAATACTAATCTTTATGTTAATAAGTAGATGCTTAAATAAACAACTGTATCATGAAATAATCTTACCGAATTACATGCTTGTGCTCCTGAAATTATCTGTTGTAATACTCAAGTTGATTAAAACGCAACACTCGTGTCATTTTTTGACAAATTTCCCTCCGTTGCACGTCGGGAAATTAAAACGTCAAAAAATGACACTCGTGGTTGCTAATCAACGTTCGTATTACAAATCGATAATTTCGAAGCACTCGTGTAATTACAAGTGATAATTAGCCTAACTATAATAAAATGGTGGTTAAGTACAATATTATTTTGACGTCATCGAGTTTACTGGTTGATTAAATACTTTTCAAAAGTTATAATTCATTCTATTTAATTGACACTATAGTGTTATTCCTTACAAGCCGCCACTGCCTATCATTGTTTGCCATTCCAATACTGCCAACATGATTGTTGTTCTGTGGTGCCAACCGCTAACTTAAAAAAAAACTAACTGAGCAATAAAAACGCATATAGATTCTTCTGAAGAATCTAGACAGATAGAATAGAAGTCTTGAGAAGTAATAATGATTGACGCATAAATACCCGGTTTTTACATGTGCCTGTAAACATTATTAGATTGGAACTATAACTTTTTAGATATGGAAAAGCTATCGTCTCCCTTAACCAGTGGTAACATATATTATTAACCCCCATTAATATTTATCTGCAAAATGTGGTTATTATTACAGATATCAAAGAATTCCTTAACAATACTATTAAGACTGAATGCGCTGAAGCTACCAATGAAGATAAGTTCCATATAAAATTGGAACCAAAAATATCACACGTTTATATAAAAAATGAAATTGATGAATCAAACAGAGTAGCACCTATGATTGTTACCACATTGGTCAAAAATGAATGTTTGCTGAAAAGCATATCAGAAAATGACCAAGAAGACGTTAAGCCTGAACAGTTTCAATGTAAAATATGTAATAGAAAATTATCTTCTAAGAAATATTTAAACAGACATCTACAAATTCATAGTGACAAGAAATTATTTCAGTGTAACGTATGTGATTTTAAATGTTCTGAAAAAGATAATTTCAAACAGCACATGCTCACTCACAGCAATAAAAATCTATTTAAATGTAATATATGCGAATTTACTTTTCCAAAGAGAAGCCATCTGAAACGACACATGCTTGTTCACAGTGGTGAGAAACCATTTAAATGTGAAATCTGCGGTTACAAAAGTTCAAGGAAAGGTGATTTACAAAAACACATGGTCATTCATAGTGAGCAGAAATCTTTTAGTTGTAATTTATGTGATTATAAAGCTAAACTGAAGACTCATCTTCAACGACACTTTTTTACCCATAGATCTAACGAAAAACCGATAAAATGTAATATATGCAATTATAAATGTACAGAGAGATGGAGTTTGACAGAACACATGTTTGTTCACAATGGGGAGAAACTGTTTGGATGTGATATATGTGGTCATAAATGTTTAACAAAAAGTGCTATCAAACTACATATTCGTATCAGACATACCCATGTGAAAGCATTTGCATGTTCTGTGTGTGATTATAAATGCTCACGCAAATTTCATCTCAAGGAGCACAAGCTTATTCATACTGGAGAAAAGCCGTTTTCATGTAGCAAATGCGATTATAGGAGTCACAGGAAAGACAGTCTTCAAAAACACCTACTTACTCACATTCATAAGAAATCATGCAAGTGTGAAGTATGTGGTAACAAATATAAAAACAAACAATGTCTGCGGAGACATATGCTCATTCATAATCGAGATTATCTTTTTGAATGCAATATTTGTGAATATAAATGTAAAAACAAAGCCTACCTAAGAGCACATATGGTTACACATAGTGGTAAGAAAACATTTTCATGTGGAGTGTGTGACTTTAAGACTTTGTGGAAAAAGCAGCTGAAGTTTCATGCGATTACTCATAGTGATGAAAAGCCATTTGAATGTGATTTATGTGAATATAAAAGTAGACATAAACGTAATCTACAGAGGCATAAACTTATTCATGGTGATGACATTTTGAAGCAAGATGAACTGTATCAAACTGTATGTGTTCCAGCATCTGTATAAAATAAACTATACATTTATAATGAGTTTTAATTATATAGGTATATTACATTTATTCATAGGTGTTGGCTTACTTTGCCACTCTTTTGAGCTTTTAGATCCGTTTATTGAAGTGGAGCACTTCTCAACCATCTGTCTCTTTATTTTCTATAGCTTCTGGTGGGTCCTTTTTTAATTTTTCTCCAAGTTTCTCAATTTTTTGTTTTCTTTGTCTACTTTCCTCATACCCTCATAGCCCTTAGATCTTCCAACACTCCATCTAGCCACCTGCTTTTTGACCTGCCTTTTGGTCTCCCTTCTAATGGTATCCATTTTGTGATCTTTTTCACTGTTTTGATCTTCTCTACTTTCTATGTGCCCCAGCTATTTTAATCTCATTGCTTTGATTTTTCTATGACTTCTCCATTTATTTTTTATAAATAAGTTCATTATTCATTCTACCTCTATCTTCGCTATTCTCTGCACGTATGGTCCAAAATTTATTCATTAACATTTATTCATAAAAATACCAAATCTGTCCTGTTTCTTATTGGCAAACGTATTTACTCTATGCACAGTTTACTACTTAACTGTGTATATGGATTTCCTCGACTTGCAAGGCGTCCCTGACCGGACGCCAAATTGTGTCTCTGCCCTTGGCACCAACTTGCTTACGAAGGGCGCTGGTGTTTTGGGTGATCGGCGGTAAATCTCGGGCCCCAGTTATTTTAATGGTATGCTCCACGGTACAGGGTAGTTGCTAGTGTAGAAATGGTAATCCAGGGAACGGCTAGCATCGTTGTTGGCCAACCCTGGCTGGATCGCTTATACCTGTTTCCCTAAAGCTTTCAAAAGAAAAGGGTGTTAATTCTAGCAAATAAAACACAATTAGTAATTCTAATAGTTTTATTCTCTCCAATACAACAGCAAGCGTTATCTCTAACCCTATCATACGTTTTACTATGGTAACCACAGCAAGCGGGGTGTAATAGCAAAATAAGCGCGCGGATTCGGTAGGGTAGAATAGCGGGAGGACTGGAAGTCTAAAATGGCCAGTGCACTCATTTATATAGGTGCGCACGCCCAATAAAGGTTAGAGAAGGAACGCGTGCTCTTGCTTGAGTCGGTGGCTTATCCGAACGGCTATAGATCGCACAAATTATAAGCTTATTCACTCTTGCACCCAAAATAATTAAACAAAATAAAGTAAACTTCGTTACAACTGCTTGTCAGATATTTTCCAAAGATAATTACTAAGAAATAAAAATTCGTCTTGTAGGAATGTAACATTTGCATGTTAATATTGCAAAACATGTAAATACTCATCTTAAATGTTTCAAAACATTTAGAAACATGATGGAAAAACAAGATAAAACAATAACGTATAACCTGAAGCATTCGTAAACACAGAAGCTGTAGTCTGAAGATCAAGTGGTGTGTTGAGAATTGAATGATAATACAATTGTAGTATTTTATTTTTGGACGTTGCAATTTTTGTGTCAGTGTTAGTAAAACAAATTGTTTTATTGCCGCCATTTAAGTATAATAATATAATAGTGATTATATTTGTTTCAGAATTTTAAATAATAAATTTGCATTTTTCAAATTAGGGTGTTTTATTTGCAGAAATAGAAATAAGGTTATTAGGATATGTAGGTCATTATACGTCAATAAAACGTCATTTAAATATGCAGTTTTATTATTATATAACGTTTTCTTTACGACATAAAACAACGTCTTTTTATCGTCGTAAGATGACGTCTTTGTGGTATGACATCTCAAAGGTGAGACAGACGTATTGACTGACCAATAATCGATGTTAAAATGACGTCACTCTGCTTACTGGAAATCTTACTAACAATGAAGTATATTATTCACCTATTAAGTCGAAAAGAAATAATTGTAATGATAAAATACAAATGTCATAAACATGTTTAGTGTATAACCCGTTTCCTCTATTATGCGTGTGTCCAGAAATGATTTTACATTGTACGTAATTTAAGTATACAAGAACGATTTATCATCAATCTCTGCATTTAACTGAACTAGTAAACATTTGCCTCTTTCATGGTCAGTTACACGTTTATCCATTGCATCTTCTCTCATATCACAATCTTATATATGATCTACAGCAGATAACTCAATAATCACAAACATAAAACTACATTAAGTCTAATATTGTAGAAAAACTTACTTTAAAACTATATTTTTAAACACAATCTGAATTACTAATTATTTAATTTTTTATTTAATATGTTTAAAATGGGGGCACGTCCCTTCGGGGATTGAAACCCCCATTTTACACTCCCAATTTAATAATTCGGGAAGTGTTCTATCAACTTGAGCGAAATTAATATTGGGGGAGTTTTCGGGGTTTCTGATTATGAATTCAATGAGAAAATTAAGAAATACAAAATGGCGGTCTTTGAGATTGGAAATGCGATTTATGCCGTTTCTATTGATTTTGAACACTTTTTAAAAAGTGTTTAGAATGTTATTCTGCATGGGGATACGTAATTCCGGTTACCTTATTATGCAACCTCTTCACTAAGAAACCAACTAGGGGAGAGTGAAGGGAGTTACATAATAAGATAACCAAAATTTAAATAGTAAAAAATAAGACCTTAATGCAGAAATTGACTCTACTACTAAAGCAAAGCGAAGGGGTTCATAATAAGATAATCAAAATAGTGTATTCCTCTGCAAAATCAGATTTTAAGCACTTTCTGACTCTTTGAGTTTTTCTCTAAAATCAATAGAAACGGCGTAAATCGCATTCTCAATCTCAAATGCCGTTATTTTAGGACCGCCAATTTGGGTCCGCCATTTTGAATTTTTCAATTTTCTCATTGGATTGATAATCAGCGACTCCAAGAACCCTCCTAATATAAATTTCGCTTAATTTGATTGCGTTATTAAATTAGGGGTACAAAATGAGGGTTTCAACCGCCCGAGGGGGCGTGCCCCCATTTTAAACATATAACATTTTATATTGGTCCAGTACTGAAGGCATTACAAAAGATTTCAAGTCTATGTTTAGATAGTAAAAAATAAGAACTTAATGCAAAAATTGACTCGACTATTATAGTAGTATAAAAATACAAACTAATAAAATCAGAAATTAATTATTAAAATTGGTTGGAAGGTACATTGAATGGAAATAATATTTTTTAAGCTTAAATTAGAATAAAAAAAGATTAAATACACTGCGACAAATATGACTAAACAAAGACCTTATGTTTAGGACGCACTGTTGGCGTCATAAATGTAACGCCATAATTTGGGCAAATGACGTCGCGGATCAGTAATGACCAAAAAATTACAACTACAATAATGTGTTACCTGGGATTTAGTCATTTTTGTAAAGTTTGGAAGGTACGATCATTTATAGGCGCGTTTATTGTCATGTAGTACATATCCGGCTGCAGACGCACGTTGAGCGTACTTAATAATAATAATCGCCTTTCGCTCACGCACAAGCTTCATAGCTTCTGGGGCCTGGTTCGTCAGGTAATAGGTAGTAGCAATTATTATTATTAGATATTCATATTTTCTGCATTGTTTAAAAAATATACACATAAATTTAAAATTGTCATTCGGTCTCCGTTAATTAGCTTAACAAACAAAATGCTGTTTTTCTCCTATGCTATGTGAATGTGGAGTAGTCTAGAAATGTACGACCCCATAGTAAACAGAGCGCCGTCTTATTTACGTGATTTCTTTAGACATTCAATTATAACGTTAAAATGATGTCATACCAATAAAACGTCAATTAAATATGAAGTTTCATCCTAATATGACGTTTCCTCTTCGTCGTAAAATGACGTTTTTTTCACGTCTTAAAATAACGTCTTTTGGCCGCGACATTTACACGTTCTATTAACATCATAATAATGTCACGTCAAAGATGAAAGTGACGTTATGAGTGAACAACAAAATACGTTAAGATAACTCTGCTTACTCGGCCCCGATGAATATTTCAAATATTTCCATGCCGGTGAGAACCTAGAATAGACTAAAAATGTATATTTATAGGCTATCCCGTGTTATATAGGTTATGTACTATTGCACGAACTCTCTTTTTACTGAATATTCTTCAGCCACCATCTAAAGTAAACTTTCAAGGGTGCTTTTGACAAGTCATCGCTCAACCAATTCGTTGTATATTTAATATACTCGATTGGGCCGGCGATGGACGAATGGTGTCAGTATATCACTCGTGTTTCAAAGGTCGTGAGTTTGAGACCCCACGTGTTGCATGTTAGATGACTTTGTACTAGATTTCATAATTGAATCTTGATAAGTAAACTGCCCATCATTGTAAGCGGTTTTGCATACTATACCGGTAGTTGTGTATGCTCTTCGAATATAGACATCGAATATAACAAACGATTCACTCTATTACGCGACGCCACAGTGGCTACTATAGTTGTGTAAATTGGGCTTTGCAATCTAAATAAAGTAAAAATCGCAATACTTTTACCAGAATCTGAATAGTTGATTCATGATGACCTCAGCATTGAAATTAAATGCATAGACAGTCGTCTGACGCTACAATTTAGCCAACATTTGTTCTATTTGTCGACTACAAATCTCCGAATGAAACAGGATTCCGGCATTGGTTTAGCAGACCGTTGAACGAAATTTGATGGCAAAAAATGGATGCCAAGCTGGCCAACTTCTACACGCACAAGATTGTTGCAGAAATTGTTGACCTTGTGTATCAGAAGACGACAAAACTTTGAGTTTCTGTATATCAACAAGAAGCAATCAGAACAGTCAAACCCAGGAAGGTAAAAGACAAGCACCAAAATCAGCCGTGGTATGAATGTTTTGGACGTTCACGTTCGTACGGACGTACCTTTTGATATTATCCTCAACGCGACGTTCCTGAGAGAATGATGATAATGAGGATGATGTGATGTGATGATGATACATAATTATGAGTTAAAGTTCCAACAACGCTAGCAATCGTCTGATGTTAAATCATGTTTCCTTGTTAAATTTTTCTAGTCAGATTTTTATGTCATTCTTATATTATTCTTTTCAGCACTTATCCAATAAAAATGAAACGTTGGAATTCAAATATAGCCCGTACGATATTGGTTCAGTCAGAATTCCCAGAAAGAAAAAAGCCGATGATAGGATAGAATGTTTGTAAACTGCAAGTAAGGTGTCGACTTGAGTGTCGAATGCGGTTAATTCCGAGAAAGTGACGTAGTGGTCTTTTAGGAATTTTGGCTCAACAACTATCGTACGGGCTGTACACATAAGCTATGACAGAATGGGGTTTACTTCTTTTCGAGAAAAAATTCAATGTGGCGAAATAAGTTTAAATAAATTTCAATTCCATAAGTCTGAAATTTGTAAGATTAGGAGATTCATATAAACTTCATATATAAAAAAAAACGCTTTTTACTTTTTTCCACTATAAATTCTATATTTTTGTTGTACGCCACTGTTACCAGCGTTGCCAATGCCGTTTTGCAACAAACAGCAGTGTCGTATACATAACCAAACATAACTCAGCAGATTTCAAGATATAAGGTTTGTTTGTTTGTCTGCTCTCAGATGTTCTTAATGACGTCACTAGAACACTTTTGAACTTTTAAGAACAGGGTTTGAACGTTGAGAACAATTTTACAAACAAACGGTTTTGTGGTAAAGATCATCTTTAGATTCCCAACAAACCATCATATGGATTCTAACATTTTTAAAAACTATAACAAAAATCACGTTCTACGAGTTGACATAACCGTTTACATTTATTCTGAGGTTATGTAGCGATGCAGTGGTTATGTTTACGTTAGGCTTATTTGCCCTCTAACTTGCTCGGACGTTTATGTTGGAGCAGAAAGAACATGTTCTAACTGCATCTAGAACAAATTCTTTTCTACAAACAAACAACTTTGCAACGTGTTCTATCTTACTCTAGTTACAAACAACAAAAAGTTCTAAGAGTATGTTAGAGCAGACAAACAAACCTATAATGTCAATCACTCAGGATTCAATTTATTAGAACACAACAGAAACTTTTGAGGTGTGCGAGCTTGAATATGATCTACCACACATCAACTAAATGGAGAAGCTGTTGCCCTTGGACACATCTGGTTATAACTATTCTTTTAGTTACTTTTAATAATAAAATTTTACTTAACATTTATTACAGATACTAAAGATTTTCTTAATGATATAACTAAAACTGTATGTGATGAAAGCAACACTGAAGATAAAACAAATCTAAAGTTAAAACCACAAACACTGGATTTTGTTATCAAAAGTGAAAATGATGCATCATCGGGTACCGTTATTACTGCTCCAAACGAAGATGACCATTTCCTTGATGGTATAATACAAAGAGATGAAGAAAATACCACTGAACAATTTCAATGTAAAATATGTAATAGAAAATTATACTCGGAGAAATATTTAAGCAGACATATACAGATTCATAGTGAAAAGAAATTATTTCATTGTAATGTATGTGATTATAAGTGTTCTGAGAAAACTAATTTACAACAGCACATGTTCATGCACAGCAATAAGAAGCTGTTTAAATGTAATATATGTGAATTTATTTTTCCAAAACGAAGTGTACTAGCACAACACCTACTAATTCATAGTGGAGAAAAACCATTTCAATGTGAGATTTGCAATTATAAAAGTTCAAGGAAAGGTGATTTACAGAAACACATGTATGTTCATAGTGAGCAGAAATCTTTTAGTTGTGATGTATGTGATTATAAAGCTAAACTCAAAACACATCTCCAAAAACATGTTCTTACTCACTATTCCCAGGAGAAGTTGGTAAAATGTAGCATTTGTAACTATAAGTGTACAGAGAGATTATATTTAAAACGACACATGCTTGTTCACAAAGGTGGAAAGTTGTTTGAATGTGATATATGTGAGCAAAAATGTGCAACGAAAGCTGCTCTAAAAAAACATTTGCGTGTTAAACACGATCTGAAACCATTTTCATGCAGTGTATGTGATTATAGAACCTCAATGAGAGGCAATCTAAATCAACATATGAAAATTCATAATGGTGAAAAACCATTTAGTTGTGAGGTCTGTGAATATAGAGCTTCAAACAAAAATAGTATCCGACAACACATGGTGACCCATAGTAATGAGAAACCATTCAAATGTGTTGTATGTAATTACAAATGTAAACAGAACAGCAGACTGCGTAAGCACATGTTGATTCATAGCAAAAACAAGCCATTTGCGTGTTATATGTGTGAATATAAATGCCGACAGAAATATTATTTGCATAAACATGTACTTACTCATCGTAGCAAGAAATTTTTTGCATGTAAGTTCTGTGATTATAAATGTTCGGGTTTAAGTCAATTCCAACAACATATGAGAAGGAATCATAATGATAAGAAACCCTTTGCATGTAAAATATGTAATTTTAGAACGACACGAAAATATGATTTACAATACTTACTCATAGTGGAGAAGAACCATTCAAGTGCAATACATGTGAATTTAAATCCACATTGAGATACAAGTTACAGAAACATTTGCGTACTCATGAAAAAGTTTTTAAATGTGAAATTTGTGACTATAGGAGTTCAAAGAAACGTGAACTAGCAATGCACATGCTTGATCATAGTGGTAAAAAATTATTTCAGTGCAGTATATGTGATTATAAAAGTGTACACAAGGGTCATTTTAATCAACACATGCTTACTCATAGTGAAAAGGAACCATTTGCATGTGATATGTGTAACTATAAATCTCGATGGAAACAATCTCTGAAAATGCACATGCTTAACCATAACAGTAAGAAATCATTTCAATCGGATGATTGTGACGACTTCAGGTCTTAGACGAACATGAATTGAAACTCCATATTCTGAAATACAAACATGTTCATAGTGACAACATAGTTAAGCAAGAGCAAGATGAATTCTGCAAAGACATATGCAGTTAAAAAGAACCTAATCTACAGATAGTATACCTAATCCAAATGAGTGAAATAAATTTGTTTGTAATTAAAAGCATTTTCACTGTATTCTTTCTAAATTTATAAATAAATGTACAGAAACTAACCTATTCCATGACTAACTTAGCGGGAAAAATAGCAGAGTTGCCTACATTTTTTCTATATGTTCGATATATTTATCATTTCTTCCATACATTTATCAGGTTCAGTTAATTCATCATTAGTTTCATTCAAAACTTAGATTTTTGCAATTTCACATCAACATCAAGAGCCATTCATATTGTTGTGATAATGTGGGGTCAAAAGAAAAAAAATTAAAAGAAATTAATTGAAGTGAATAATAAATCCTCCAACACTTGATGAAATATAAAAGGTTATAAATTGCAAAATAAACCTGTTATTGTTGAAATTTACAAAACAGTCGGTAAAACAGTCTGAAAATATACACAACTAAATATCACTTACCTTTATAAAAAAAGTTCTCCGGCTATAATTTCTAAACTGGAAAACAAGTTCCATAAATGCATGAGACGGAATCAGGCTGATCGCTAATTAATTAGGAAACTATTTAAATTATATCTGTAAAACGTTGTTAATGGACCAAACACAAATAAATTTGTTTTTAAACATTGAAATGGATAATTTTATTTATTAACACAAAAAAGAAATAAAAATTTAAAATTCCATGAAGAGAAAAGAAAACAACTATTAAAAATTAAAGCAAATCAAATTAAATCTCGATGTCAAATAGATTTAACAAAATAAGAATTAAGAGACATTCTAATTCTCTTTGTTCTTTTTAATTCTTATCTGATCAATCCAACAATCTTAAATTACTATTAATAAATTAAAAATTGAAAATTATTTTAAATTTTAAAATTATTTCACGCAACACAAAAAAGTTAATCACCCTAACTTGAAAGTTAGCAGATTCCTGTTATAGTCGGTAAAATTACATGCTTATTTGTTGATAAGATGTTCACATTCCATGTCGTCCTTCAAATGGATTTTATTTGTGATTGTTGAAGATAATTATAATTATTAAAATTGCAACACGTATCTTCCATGACGTGAGTACATAAAATAATTCGGTTATTTGCAACAAGATTCAATCACTTTCCTTTAATTCGTTCCATACAAAATAAATTTCCAAAACAAAATTAAAACAAGTGACATTTGTCATAACCTCACTTTGTTGACATTTAAGTGACATAAAATTCACCAACATAACCTCGAAGTTTTATCAAAATAACGTACAAACTGACATGACTTTTGCTCTGTATGAAAATTCAAGAAAGTAACCAAATTTTCGTGCTGCTTTTATAATAATTGGAAAACAATTGCGAATCGCTAGTGATTTGTCCTAGTTGGGACTAGATTAGTCTGGTTTCTAACTAGAAACAAAACAACATCTTTTCCACCAAAAACCTTTCTAACCAAATTGTTGATAAAATATTAAATTAATTGTTTAAATAAATGTTATAAAATGAAAGAGGAGAATTTTTGATATCTAAAACGGCTATTAAAATGCAAATTTAGAGTTAGGATTCATTGACAACCATCTTGAATTTTCTAACAAACATAACTTTACAAAAATTTAAATAAAAACATTTTGCTACATCCTTTTCTTATCACAAAATTAATCCTAAGATCCTATCAAACAAAAATTGCATAAATTCTGACACCAAAATTATGAATATAAACTAAATTTTAACATTCTAGCAGACCCTGCTGAAACGTTACAATTTTGGAATTTCAAAGGCCTAAATCTTCTCTATAAAAAGTTCCCCACTTAAACATTCTAGTGTCAAATGCATCCTAGAACTTGGTTAACAATATTGCAGTAAAATATTTTACTTAGAAATTCAAATAACATTGAAAAATATCCATTTACTATGGAAAATTATGAATCGTCCAAGAAATAGAACATTTTCTTGAAATTCATTAATAAAAACTGTAAGTAAAGTAATAAATACTTGTGTATACCCTCTTACTTATGCCTTGAATAATCTTCAGGTGAAAACGCCAAAAAATGGCTTCAAAATATCTAAGTGTGAAAAAATCAACCAACGACAGAAAATCATTCATCTTAAAATTGAGTTTGTGAAATTCAAGTGAAGAATCTGTTTAAGATTTATCGCTCTCCACCTCACAGTGTTGTAATGTGCATTTTCGACATATTTAATGCAAAATTTTATTGTTTTTTAAAATAAGAAAAATTATAAAATCCTTTCGCCTGGAAGATAGGCAACACATCGTGCATACTTGTTATTCGGGATGCCTAAATCACAACAATATATTTGACACACTTGATTTTTAAAACCATGCACTTTATTTTTCCGATTTATAAACTCTAGAATTAATATTAACTACAGATGCTTTATAGCATTTTTGACGTTTTTTAATTTGGACACAGTTTTTGGGCTTGACGTTTAGTGCATTTATGAATTGAAAATGGTGAGCGCCTTTTCAAAATTACAAATATACTGTGTGCAAATGTTCAAATTGATGCTACTAAGATTTCAAATGTAATGATCGGATTTCTTGTCTCTTTGAATCATCTTAAAAGATAATATTGTTAATAGTTGTTTTTCATTAAACTGTGCTGATCTGCTTGATGCCAATATAGCACTACAATTCATGGTGAACTTATGACATTAGTAAAATTTGAGATCTTCTGGGTTATAATCTAAAAACGTCTTGATATCAATTCCACCTTTCTAGATTAAATTTACATAGGTTTAAGATAAATCAATTTTAAAACAATGCCACCATCAGCCATGGAATTTATTTCAAAATACTAAATAAAGCTTTCTTAAGAGTGAAACGTTTTTAAATTACACAAACGAAAAGCCCCACTATTGAACTATCAGTGAAACATAACTATTTCGTTTCTCTAAATTACTGAATCAAAACATAACATACTGAACATACGCCGCGCGATGGACGTCACTGAAACCTCTATAAGAAATGTTTAAATACTAAATACTTACTGCAAAGCTCATAAAGACGATACTGTAATGCTCCGACTTTTAAGATTTCTTAATATCAAATTATAATTCAGGCGTAGGTCTGATTTTCATAGCTTACGAATTGTAAAGAGAAATAAGAGGTAATAGACATAATAAAAAAATATATGGGCGCCAACTGTTTGCAAGTTCTTAAACCTCAGTATTTGTAAACAGAAAAGAATACAGGCTATATTGATTAAATTCAATTAATAATTATGTTTAATTACGTTAGTATTAAGCTGGTTAAAATATTTTAAAGACTTTCACAAGTGAACGCTCCAATATTATCACAGTAGGATTTAATTCAAATGTTCATTTATTTGAAATAAAATGTTTACTTGTCTCCAAGGACAATAGTAATGCTTTGGATAGTAATACCCTAATAAGAATGCTTATTAAAGTAAGATGTAGACATAAATCTATGACACAGACATTAGAACAAATGATACAGATAATTTTTACATAAACTTACTCTAATTAAACAAGTCCTAGATACACTGGTAGAATTTTATAATTCTTTAAACTAAAAAAAACAATACTTGCACAATAATGCCCTTGTTTCACTTGACACTAGGTATAAAATACCTCACGAATTATAAATGTAACACAGCAAGAACTTGGAAAGAATCGCTGATACCGTTTTTCATTACCCAAGGTCAACGATCTGAAGTCCACAACAATTGTTTCTTAATTGCAATTTTATTAGCAATCTCTTAATGAATAACTAAAACCGTATAAGTTCAACAACCACTTCTATTGGTTATAAAAGATTATCGAAATGACACTTGTGGGGTGTCTCAAATTATTATGAAAAACTGGGTCAAAAGATTAGTGCTTTATTTTTAACATAACTAACCCTTAAATTCTTTTTAAGGGTTTAAAAACCATGACTCATCAGAATTATTTTATACGTTTTAGCTTTAAACTTCTTCTGAAATGTCGATATTTTACTAGTCTTTTAGTTCACTAGTTAATTAATTTTAATAACTTGAAGGATTTAAACTGCATTAAAACCCTCTTCGGTATCATAAATTATTCGCAAATAATTTTATTATAAACTGGACGATAAACATAACTATAAAACAAACTCCAAACTTAACCTAACGGTAAATAATGGATCACACTAAAATCTTGTGGTATTTGACAAATTCACAACTGCCTTCATTAGACGCCCAGGCGAAACTTTGGGGGCAAATGGCTCCGCATAGAAGGCCCGATATGTGACTGTCCTCACCTTGCTCGGTGTGGTTTCTTACCAGACTGACTGAAATTAAGGAAGCAACCCTATACTGAACTTGAATTTTAAAAGAGGGAAAATCAAACCAACCAATCCAAAGGCCAATCCATTAGTTCCAAATCTTGGAACCCTTCATTGCCCATCCAGATAATTACAAACTAGCAACAAAGTATTTCCAACAAGACTCGGCCACAGCTCACTGCTCATGCAACCACTCAATATTTAAAACAATTCTTTTCCGAGTGGCTTATTGCAGCAGATCAATAGTTAAGCCGGTTTAATTTGACCTCCTTAAGATTTATTCTTCTGAATCTAAAAAACCTAGTATTCCATAATCCATTGTACGGATTTAAAGAACCCTAATAGGTTGGTGAAAATGTAATTCAGAATATCACATATTTGAAAAAGACGAAATAACTATACCTATAGCGGATCACATTTTGGGTAGTTATTTTTTCCAGCAGTTTTCTTCACTTTATGGTTTAGTTAATGATAAAACAATTTTATTATTTTATTATAATTTACACACATTAAAATAAGAAACATATCAAAAAAAATCATACAATCAAATATTGTAAAATTCTGGCTCAATCGAACTGATAGTAATGGTATTTCATATGTCCGTATATTCATTCATATATGTAGCTGTTTTAACTTTTTAAGTATCCTTGTACATTCTCCAAAGTGTTCAAAAATTTTCATTGCATTAGAGTGAAAACCATCAAACGACTCTTTCTTAAACAACATAAATAAATAGAGTACCATAATACATGTATTTTCTAAGAGAACCTTTTTGGTGAACATTTATAACCACATTATAATAAAATGATTTTTCTCAATTATGAGTATGCATGTGCTTTTTGAGACGATCTTTGCGTGAACATTTATAACGACAAATATTACATTCAAATGGTTTTTCACCACTATGAATCAACATATGTTTTTTTAAATCATTTTTTTGTGAACATTTATAATGACATATATTACATTCAAATGGCTTTTCAGCCGTATGAGTAAGCATGTGGTCTTGGAGATGACCCTTTCTCGAACATTTATGACTACATATAGTACACTTAAAAGGCTTTTTTCCACTGTGAGAAAGCATATGGTCATTTAGAACGCTCTTTTGCGAACATTTATAACCACATAAATTACATTCAAATGGTTTCTCACCAGTATGAGTAAGCATGTGTTTCTTGAGACTATCTTTGCGTGAACATTTATAACCACATAGAGTACATTCAAATGGCTTTTCACCACTATGTATGGACATGTGTATTTTAAGATTGTTTTTTCGCAAACATTTATATCCACATATAATACATGTAAACGACTTTTCACCACTATGAATGAGCATGTGTTGTTTGAGACCATCTTTGCGTGAACATTTATAACTACATATTTTGCATTCAAATGGCTTTTCACCACTATGATTAAACACATGTTTTTCAAGATCATTTTTCCCTGAACATTTATAACCGCATATATCACATAGAAATGGCTTTTTACCACTGT
This sequence comes from Agrypnus murinus, assembly GCA_929113105.1. Taxonomy (NCBI): domain Eukaryota; kingdom Metazoa; phylum Arthropoda; class Insecta; order Coleoptera; family Elateridae; genus Agrypnus; species Agrypnus murinus. The sequence continues at coordinate 12,822,699 of OV816027.1, forward strand.
GGGTGTGCATGTGTTTATTGAGATAAGCTTTCGCTTTAAATTTGTAATTACATATATTACATACAAATTGTTTGTCACTTTTATTAATGTTTATTTGTTTCTTAAAATTACTTTCTTGAAAAAGGTTTTGTTGATTCTTGGTGGATTTATAAAGTTTGCTTTTAGTATCCATTTGTCTGTTAGTTTCTGAAACATTATCGAATACTTTCACTTCATTTTTGGTGTATACTTCATTCTTCATCTCATTTTTGGTGTTAGACTCTTCTATTATCTGCGATTGTATGTTTATATCTATTTCAGTTTTGATTGCAGTTATCTCCTCAGTATCCATTTTGTTAATATTAACAAAATTATTACAATCTGCAACAACTAAATAGGTAGTGAATTTACATACATAGCATATAAAGGATTGCTTTCATCAATTACACGCAACTGTTATCTTTTGTGAAAATTGTTTCATGTAACGTCCAATCACATTTTGTAACTTTTTTGCAATGAAGATATTTAAAAACAAACGTTTTTGATATGAGCAAACAGTTTACATGAAGGCAAAGCATTATTCATTTCTTTAAAAAGTTGACATTATCTAGATTCTTATACACTTATTGTTTCACAATAATATAAGCTTATAGAGAGTACATGAATGGTTGTACAGTAATTTCAGTGCTGTAAAAGTTGTATCAGTTACTGTAAGGACATCAGATACCGAATTGACATTACTGGCAATTTTTTATATCCCTTGTGGAACACCATAACTAGAAGCCTCGATTAATTGTGAACGAACCTTGCACATTTAGTCACATCCACCCCGTCAAGTGAATGTGCCATAGACAATAAAGTTAGAATGAGTATACCGTATGCATTTTTGCCAATCCTAATGGGTTCGGTTATGGAAATAAATGTATGACTTTTGATTGGTTGGGGGTGCTCACGTGATGTGCACGATGAGTTGTTTTGTATTGTAAACAGTTAAACATGACAGGTGACAGTAATTAAATTAATGTGAATAACTGTGTTGTTAGACAATTTGGTGCAATAATATGGAAATAGAAAATAGGTGTAAACATATTCTGCCTCCTGGGTACACATACTTGTTTGGTTCAGATGAAAATATATTTCGCATAAAAGAAGTAACTGATCAGCATTCTGCAGAAGTACGTATCAATAACTATGCAAATTAGCTATGATTATTATTGATATCTATGCTTACCCATTATTTCCCATGTTTGTACTCCTTTTTAATAACGTTTGTTATAAATTCCATAACAGGCTTGGCTTAATACAAGATATAAAAATAAATGTAAATCTACGAGATCACCATTACACAAAATTTAATTCATTACCAGTGCAAAAGAAAGCACCTCATAATTTACAGACAGCTGTTTATTTAAATAAACGTGCAGAAGTACGTATCAATAACTATGCAAATTAGCTATGATTATTATTGATATCTATGCTTACCCATTATTTCCCATGTTTGTACTCCTTTTTAATAACGTTTGTTATAAATTCCATAACAGGCTTGGCTTAATATAAGATATAAAAATAAATGTAAATCTACGAGATCACCATTACACAAAATTTAATTCATTACCAGTGCAAAAGAAAGCACCTCATAATTTACAGACAGCTGTTTATTTAAATAAACGTGCAGAAGTACGTATCAATAACTATGCAAATTATGCTTGATAACAATATTGCTATCTTTTAAAACAGAATCGCACCGATTATGTATGGTCGTTCAGTGTTTACTCTATTTTAATTATTTTATATTATTTAGCTGAACCTTAACGTTTTGTTTCATAATTTGAAGTACCTAAATAAGTGTAAAAAATAAAGATAACGAATTTCAAATTTGAATAATTACAATTGCGCCAATACTGCTGACCAATCAAATGTATCCAATTTATTTCCATAACCGAACCCATTAGGATTGGCAAAAATGCATACCGCATGCGCGATATGGGAAACACGGGCGCGGCCATTTTGCTATAACTTTATGGCGCAAAATTTGAATCTTATTTTTAAGATTATAATGGCAGGTTTTCGTCTGTTTTGCGTAGTAGTAATAGCTGTGATATTTTAAAAAATATCATTTAATATACTTGCCATTCAATTTAATTAAATTATCATCAATCATAAGAGTATAATCCAAAGGCAATTAAAATTTTGCTTATTTTGTTTCTAATGCCAAGATTATCCTGTTACATATCTTGCATAAAATATGGTTACAATTTTAAATGGCAAATATGGGAACTACTGGTAGTGCAAAACTAGGTTAATTAAGGAAATGTAACAAACTAATAATTTAAAATTGTAATTGTATTTATTAATTAATAATAATAATGAGTTCGATTTTGCAACTGAATTAAAATTTAATGTGATTTAAAATGTTAGAGAGATGTATCAAATTGTCCCAAAAGATCAATTCATATCAGATTATAGATTCAAAATATGCAAAATAAACGATAGGCAAGGTTGATAAGTCACAGATATATTCAATCGTCGTATGCAGTAAATGGCTTTCTGAAGTTTAGGGAACATTTCATATGTATGTTTTTTCCACTGAAATTGACGATCTATGACTAAACCTAAAAATTTTACGCAGTGTAAGTTTTGCAATTTGATATTGTAAATTTTTAAAAGATACGATAAGTCCTCACTATCTCCGTCGCTTATAATTTTATAAATTACAAATTTTCATAAAAAGAAAAATAACATGAAATAATGATATAATAGATAAGTAATATTATTAACAAAATTTGTCAAAATTGATACATACGTGCAAATATTATGTAAGGAAACCACAATAAATTTCAACAACACCTCATAACATTTTGAATTTTATAAATTAACAATTATAATAAAGGAAAAAATTACATGAACTAATAATGTAACACTTAAGTAATAAAATATTGTTAACAAAATTTGTTTAAATTGACGCTTTATTTATTGGTGATTAAACAATATTAATTTGTTTAATTGGTGCCTTACATTAGGACCGTGTAGATCACTAGACATAGTTTTGCAAAGGTTATGTATTCGAATTTTACAATATGCATAAATGATGTTTTTAATTAAAATAAATGAATGCTCTTGCATGACTTCACCGACAGCAAAATGTTGTTGAAGCTGTGGAAATAATTTGTCATGCTTATTATAAAATTTGTGAGCAACTGTGTTTACAATATGATGCAGAAGCTCAGGATCTCGTGGCAGTCTTTTGTCAAAGTAACAAATAATTTTTCGAATACATTTTTCTGTAGCTGTACACAATTTTACAACACCATAGGATGGAATTACTAAACCACCTAAAAATATGTTGTGTAGTTATAAAATGGGCAAAAAAATCTATTAGTTAGTAAATACCTCTGTTTTTTTTAGAAAGTAATTTATAATTTCCACCTAACTGAGGCTCTGTTTCATAGAGAGCATCTAAACAGTCATGGCAATCAAGTGTCTTAGTTAACATCTTTGGAACATAGCCAGCTATATATGTAACAATGTTTTCTTCTACCATATCCAACGTTAATTTTATAGGCACAATGTCATAATCATGATCTTCAATTTCATCTAGGTCCAAATCATAAAGCCTATTCGTGGTTACATTGATGTTAGAAATTGTTTTACATTTTTTATCTGAAGCTAAAATACATGTATTATCCAAAACTCTACAGTTGCCGCTTCGTCCTTCAACATTCGTATGCAAGAGTAGTCTTCTAAAGGAATGTATGAATTGACATGCAGAGGGATTGTTATTCCACCCATTTCTGCTTCTAAAATACACCATTATAAACATCAACATATGTATGATACCTATAAACATCATACAAACCTGATGCAACAGAAGAATTGCTCGAGATGGTCTTGACTGAATTTAAGAGTTAAAATATATTTCAATTTGTCTGTGGTAAGGTAATCATCTATAAGGCCTAATACAGAAGTTATTGTAATTGCAAAACCAATGATAGAAGTTTTTTACATGTGTTTCTTAATAATGCACCATCCTCTAAACTTAAATGCAATAGAAACTCACGAGCTTCAGGCAAAAAATCCTTCCATAAGCAGTGATTTATCTTACGTAAAGGTGAGTTATAACCTTTTGCAAAAGGGTTACGTGTTTTCAAAGATTTCACCACAAGACTGTATTCCTTTGTTAGATAATTTCCTAGTTAATAGTAATGTAGAATTAGTAAAAAGGTTAGAGTTAATTCAATTATTTGATCTTTGTATCAGTCAAAATTATTTCACTTTTAATAATATAATATATTTACAGAAGGATGGTTTACCTATGGGTAATTCTCTGAGTCCTCTATTAGCTAACATATTTATGGATAATTTGGAAGATCGAATATTTGAATTCTTTCTAAACACATTATTTTTTGGTTTCGTTACGTTGATGACATTTTAGCTTGTTTTGACACTTCTTTTGAGGTTATCAATGAATTTTTAATTCTTATTAACAGTCTTCACACAAACATCACGTTTACACTAGAAACAGAACAAAATAGAGCTATTAATTTTTTGGATTTAACTATTACAATTAATACAGACAATTAATTTGATTTTTCCATATACAGAAAACCGACAAGCACAGACGTCACTATTCCTAACGATTCATGTCATCATAAAATGCATAAACTAGCGGCCTATAGATCTTTAGTACACCGAGCTTTAACTACTCCAATGAAACAATCACATTTTGATAAAGAAATTTCAATCATCAAACAATTAGCACATGCAAACCATTATAACCATAACATGATTGACACTTTAATTCAACAAAAAGATTATAGGTTAGCTATCAAAAGAATATTTCCAATTGACACTCAAACACAAGACACAAACTACATATCAATACCATACTTTGGCAAGATATCAGAACAAATTGCAACTATAATAAGAAAAACCACCAGTTACAAAATAACCTATAAAACTAACACCAACACCTTTTCATTTTTATTCAATGCTAAAGACAAAACACAAGATATCATGAAATCCGGCATTTACCGTTTGAATTGTTCTTTTTGTAACTCGGTTTATATTGGACAAACACTTAGAAATTTCGACATAAGATACAAAGAACACGTACGCTCTTATAGACTTAAACATCCAGAAAAATCGAATTATGCCAAACACATTTTGGAACAGAACCACGCAATGACGCCTCAAAACAACATTAAATTCTTACATTGTTGCAACAACAAACGCAAATTAGACATTTTAGAAGCTTTTGAAATATACAGACATAAACGCACAGTACCTTTAATGAATGAACAAACTGAGCTTAGTAATTCTCCTTTATTAGAAGTGTTAGATATTTAGTTTTTGTTATGTATTGTATCTAGTTACCTATTTTCTGTATGTATTTATCCTTAGCAACGTGTTTGTTTATCAATCTTATCTACCTTTGATAATGACACAAAGTGTCGAAACAATATTGTCAGGTTAAGATATTAATAAAACTTGTTAAACTTTAACTAATCTTTGTATTTATATTATATTTCATGATCATGGAGTTCCACAAAGTAAGGCTGGAGACAGTAAACGCTAATAAATTTAATATTAATGTTTACCTTAGAAAATGCTGGGTTTCGCAGCTACGTTAGCTAAAGTAACAAACTAAAAATCTTAATGTCTAACTTACAAAGGAGAATGAGAATGCTGACACAAACCCGATTTATTCGCAAAATTATTTCGATGGACGAAGTTTGCTTCACGAGAAATGAGATTTTCAACTTCCACAACACACATATTTGGGCAGACGAAAGTTCGCATGCCATGCAACAGCGGAATCGGCAACATCGACTTTCACTAAATGTGTGGGCTGGAATTATCGGCAATTATTTGATTGTACCATTCGTATTAATCAATCGTCTAACAAGGCAAAACTATCTATGTACAATTGCTTTAAGACTATCTGTCAAGATTAATGGAGGAACTGTCATTAGATTTAAGAGAAGGTATGTGGCTTCTACACCATGTACATCTTAATGAGCGGTTCTCGAATCGACGGATTGAACGAAATGGACCAACAAGGTGGCCCCCACGATCTCCCTACCATAATCCACCGGATTTCTATTTTGTGGGGTCACTTGGAAAGTAAGGTGTACGCCGATGGGGAAATAGAAACTATTGATCTCCGTGACCGTATAATGACAGTCGCGGAAGAAATCCAAACTCAGCCAGACATTTTCGAAAGGATTCGACAAAACTGGATTCGACGATGTCAAGCCTGTCTAGACAATGATGATGGTGCTTTACTAAAACTGTCGCTGCTCGATTCCTTTTATTAAAGATTAGTTTTTTACACACTTAGACCTTCTTCGACAAAAATTCTCTTACCTTGTGTATAACAAGTTATAAACATAAATTATTTTCATATCCATCACTGCTTACAAGACCATTATGTGCACTTCTTATGAGAAATACAGCATCTATTCTTAATGCTATATCTCTGATACTATAAGCCGTAGCTACGTATATTGTAATACAAAGACTATCTGGCTTGTGTATTCGTTACGGTTACGAATAACCGCACTTCCAACAGTTTTACATAAGTCCTATGAGAAGAACTTTAAAAAACATTTTCATGAATTTTCCCATAGCGTACGTACCTATTATATAATAAAAAAGTTTATTTTGAAGATCTTCGTGAAGATCTAAATTATTTAATATGTGGAAAACTTTTTATAGAGGTGTAGGTATAAGACAAGCTGAATAAGACAAGATTAACTAATATATTTTGCAATGCAGCTTGTGTGTCACTTTTAATAAGTATCATTTTATTGAAAGATTTGTCACAGTGTACAGAAGATAAAATAGATATAAAAAAATAGATTACAGTCATAATATTTATATGAACACTACTGAAAGTTTGCCATTTTTTCCTCAAATAAAATCTTTTGTTGGAATTCCAGAAGTAAATATGTCTGATCTCAGTGCGAAGTCTATTCATACTCTATTTCTTTAACATAATATTTATAACTCTTGGATAGGAACTCTACTGTATTATCCTTGTCAGGCCACTACTGTAAATGTGTAGTGTTTTATTCCCTCAAGATAAAAGACCCAGTAAGCAGAGTGCCATCTTATTTACGTGATTTTTTAGACATGTTTGGTCGCTGATGACGAATGCCCAATTATAACATTATAATGACGTCATACCAGTACGACGTATGTAAAGTTATGACGTTCAATGATGTTGACACATTTCTTTAAAAATGTAAGTAAAACCCGTTTTACACATACACGAATTGTGAAGATTTTAACCAGAATTTTGCTGGAGATTTTCCACAACATTTTTACAAATAATAGGTATTTTTATTAAACTTGAGTACATGAAAAACTGACCAATGAGTAACGTAAATGTCGTCACGTATGACGTGGTAATGACTTCCTAATGTCTCAGACCAATGAACATAATATGCTAAACGTTAATTTCACGTCTTACAAACACGTTAATTTGACGTCTTTTCCAGCTATATTTGGTACCCCCTGTCCCCAGAGTTCTAGAAATGTATATGAAGCTACTAGTAGGTTTTTAGGTTATATATTGAAAAAACATAACATATATTGAAAGGTTATAGTAAAAAAATATTAAAAATTACCTACAAACAAGAATTTGCACACTAAAATTAAAGATTTATTAAACTTAGTTTATAGTCTAGTTTCATTGACCATTGTCTCATTATTTTTAATGAATGACATCTAAATGTTTCCTTTGAAGACTTCAACGATACATCAAATAGGATGAATATAGGCATCGCCACAAAACTCTCCTTATAAGTCAAACCAACGCATTTGCCAAATATGTCGGCAATAGGCCACACTTTAAGTGCTTAATTTTTCACCACAAAAATGTTCATTTCGTAAACTTTCAAATCAAAATAGCGGAGGTGGCAAACTCCACATAAACGACTGAACAAAGACGTAGATACTGACAACCAAGAAGGACTGCGTGCCCTTATCGCATAAGCGACGCCTACACCTATTTGTTGAAATTAGCACCAACGTATTGCAGAATATGAATTACTGTTGGAATTTATCAAATATTAAAAATGTACTAAAAATAATATTTGTACGAAAATAATTTGTCTTTGCTGCAATAATGCTATATTTGCAATAGCCTTGCTGAAACATATATCATTGTGGAAAATACAACACAAACTGAAAAAAACTATCTTTAAAATAATGCTAATATTACTTACGATACCAAATGCCATATCGCAACATTTAGTTTTTGACTTTGGAAACCGGTAAAATAATCTATAAATAAATATGTTACCTAAAAAAGACAACAATATGACGTGATATATGTCACATTATTTCAGTATCATTTATGGACGTCATTATGTCGTCGACTCTTAGTCCACTGACGTCTTATGACGAGATATCACCAGGTGTCGACGTCATTTTGACTTACCTTTGCTACTTGGGAATTTACTAAAAAGGACGGAGGAAGTATAGCACTTGTTTTATAGCAACATGTTTTATGACCGCCATATACGAATATTAAATAGTAATAGAGATTATGTTTATGTTTCAGAATTTTTAATAATAAATCTACTTTTTCAAATTAAAGTGTTTTATTTGCAGAAGTAGAAATAAGTAGGTCATTAATATGACGTCAACAAAACTTCATTTAAATATGCAGTTATATCATTATATGACCTTTTCTTTACGTCATAAAACAACGTCGTCTTTTTCACGTCGTAAAATGACGTCATTGTAAGTCTCTTTCCTGAATTCAGGTGTAGGTACATAATGAAGCTGAAGAGTCCAGTTGCCTTCACTGACTTATCTGCAGCATATGACACAGCTTTGAGAGAAAATGATAATGCAAGTTCCTTTGTTATCCCCGGCAAGAACACAATGCATCTTTATTATAGGCAATATGCTGATAATGAATAGAACATTCTAAGTGATCTCGAGAAAATCAAGTATTCAAGAAAAACTTATTAGTAACGACTTGCTCAAAGATTCTGTACTAGCTGCTCTTCTATTATTCAGCTTGTACATGGCTCATATTGAATTGCGAAACTTTTACGGCGGGCGTAAATATTTTCGTAAATGGAGACTGAACCCAATCGGGGTGCTTCGAAATATGCAATATAAAAACGCACAAGTATATATGACTTCCTTTTACAGTAAGTACTATAATAAATATTTAAATCTTTGCTAACTAGTGTATTTTTGGTGAACTTACGTCTAAAATCGGTAGATTCGTAGACGCAGTCAAGATTCGTTAAATCTATCAACGCGTCTTCAAGGCCACTGATGTTATTACCAACCTCTGCACCGGTAGGTTTCTGTAAATCACACATTAGGAAGAAACATCGCGAAACCTCATTCGACTAACAAAAACATGTTTTTTTTTTAAATATTCCCGTAAATGTATTCGGATTCAAATCCTCATCTTTTAGACATGGAAAATATATCGTCATTGTATGCAAAAGGTAAAAACATTTCATTGTTATATATGTGCAGGAATTCTTCAACGTTTGTTATTACAGATACTAAAGATTTCCCTAAGAATCTTCTTAAAATCGAATGCGATGAAGACACCAATGCAAATATAAATCATATAAAATTAGAGCCACATACACTAGATTATGATTTTGAAAATGAAAATGATCCATCAAGCAGAGTCAAATTTGAATACCCGTTTGAAACCACATTAGATGCTGATGAAACTCTCAAACATGTATGTATATATAATAGGAAATATTTTCATGCCATGTGTGTGTTTAAAATGTATGTTTACAGGAAGTTCAACTGAGGGACCACATCCGTGTGGACAGTGGGGAAAAGCCTTTTCAATGTAATGTGTGTGATTATAAGACTCGTAAAAAATCTAATCTTCAAAAACATCAATTTACTCATACAAATGAGAAACCATTTCATTGTGAAATGTGTGATTCCAAATTTAAAATGAAACTGTATTTGCAGAGACATATGCTTATTCATAGTGAGGCAGCTCCTTTTACATGTAACACATGTGATTATACATGTAAAAATAAAACTTATCTACGAAGGCATATGTTTACTCATATGGGTGAAACACCATTTCAATGTAAAATATGCAATTATAGAACTGTTAGTAAAGGTTCTCTACATCTACACATATCTACTCACAAAGAGAAACTTTTCAAATGCGAAATTTGTGATTATAGAGCTGCAAGTAAAAGTCTTATTCAACGACACAAATCTACTCATAGTGATGAGAAACCATATAAATGTCAATTATGTGATTTTAAGTGTAAAGAAAAAAGTTATCTGCGTCAACATATGTTCACTCATAGTACTAAAAAACCATTTGCATGTAATTTATGTGACTATAAATGTTCACAAAATACTTATTTGCGACGACACATGCACACTCATAGTGGTGGAACACCCTTGTCGTGCAGTAAGTGTGATTATAAATGTTTACAGCAAGAGCAATTAAAGCAACATCTGGAAAGTAACAATCATGAAAAACGGTTTGCATGTAATATATGTGATTACAGAAGTTTACGGAAGCAACATCTGAAAGTACACATGCTTAGTCATAGTGAAGACAAACCCTTTAAGTGTAATATATGTGATTATAAATGCAAATTTCGATATAAGTTGCAGTATCATATGCTCACTCATGAAGCCAAAACATTTGAATGTAAATTATGCGAGTATAGAACTTCAAAAAAATCTAACTTAGAAAATCACATGCTTGCTCATAGTGGTAAAAAGCCCAAACCATTTCAATGCCATATTTGTGATTATAAGAGTGGAAAGAGAAGTCATCTTCATCGACACATGCTTACTCATAGTGAAGAAGAACCATTCCATTGTGATATGTGTAACTTTAGATCTCGATGGAAAGATTGCCTGAAACAGCATGTGCTTGTTCACAGTGGTAAGAAACCATTTAGTTGTAATATTTGTGACTTCAGGACTTCATGGAAATATCAACTAAAGCATCATGTTATTACACACAGTGAAGAAAAACCATTTGAATGTGCCATATGTGAATATAAATGTAAGAATCCACGTAGTCTGCGTAGACATAAACTTACTCACAGTGATGAACTAACCCAGAAAAATGAAGTTGAACTCAACAAAGATATGTGCACATTTATAGTTTAAAACAGCATTATTGCCTATAAAGTATAGTTTATTTGTAAATAATTTATTGTAATAATATTAGTATATGTCTAAGTTACATTGTAAATATATTTGATGTGTTTTAAAGCCTGTCACTATAAATTAGATTTTATTCTGTGCCATGACTCTCCAGATTGTGATTTGCAGTGCTGCAATTTCTTTCTCTGGTCCGTGTGTCTTCCAATCAATCTTTTACCTACTGTTGCTTACCTGATAAGCCATCTTGCTGGTTCTCTTGACATCCTTTGCACTTACCCTATCCATCTGACTGGGGCAACTTATTTTAATAGCTATCGCTATATCTAGCTTCATATATTTCATGATACTATTGTGATAAGACTGTTTATATGGGTCTTGTACACAATCTTAGAAGTTATATCTTTTAGAAGGTAATAAAAGACGTGTATCTTGTATGAGATATTTATTTATTCTTCTTGATTCTTGTTGCTATGGCAATATATCCATCATTCAATGCCATCCTGATGGATATGTATGTAATGATGTGTATTTGATATGTAAATAGCAAGAGTATTACATAACACTCCTCGTAAAAAAAAGGCTGAAGATATATCAAAAGGAATAATGCAGAAGGGCATTAAATGCATTCCTCAACAAAAAAAATAGCATACATTAATGTCGTACTTGTATGTACTGGCATGTTTAACGTATACTAGCTACAAAAAATTTAGGTGATTTGCATCTTTTCAATGGTTCCCTACATGCTAAGACAATAAAACGTATGCTAAGAATTAAGTGCTAATAATCAAAGAATTGAAAGGCCATTGCCGCTGATAGCAAAAAGGCATAAATTGCTTATGGCAAAAACATGTGTTGCTGATTGCAAAGTAATGTCGCAAAACTTAATTTAACGAAACGATACTTGATGATACAGGAATCACTTGTTAGAACATTCTGTAATTCTTACTAGAAAGAAAGAAATAAAATTGAGGAACGTGAGCAAAACCATGGAACAACATAATAAGTGCTTCATGAACAAGTGATGCTTGCGTTACGATTTATTTGTTGTAACTTTCAAAATTAAAAATAACTATGCTAATTTAATTTAAAAGTTAGCTTAAGTAGTAAGTTTGTGGTTAACATTGATAAACGTAGTTGTATTCATTTTGTCCGTAGGAATGGAAGAAGTGGGGTTGTATCTGATAAATGGAGGCAGCATTCATAGCATTGTCCTAAGGTTGTAGGAAATACTAGGTGAAATTGCCCGTTGGAGAGTATGATTGAATCTTCTTGAATCCTATTATATTTGGGGAGAATGAACACTTAAAGCTTAATCCGGTAGCACAGATATTTGGGAGGTCCAAATGCTATTCAGGATTGATTAGTTGAATGTTATCAATGTATGATTTCATGTAATGTCGAGTTGACAAGGCTCACGTGGAAAAATATGTCACTACTGTTATTTTTGCACTTGTGTTTATGGTGTATAACTAGAAAGTTGATACACTGCACGTAATATTAATGTTTGTAAGCGAAATGGAATTTGCTAACGTCCGCGTGATAAGATAATTTGTGTTTGGTCAATAGCAGTTGCACGGTTGTAATTTTCTCGGTTAGCAAGAAATCGAATGTTCGCACTTTTCCAATTACGAGGTAATGAGGCCGTTTAATCGCGTGACCTTTGTATAAAATTTCGCGTTTTCACGTAACAAAAACTGGTTGGTTAATGTTGTTGCGAAATTCATTGATGCTTATCCGAGAAAACAAACTAAACATCAAAATTAAATAAAGAAAAAAAGATGTTAATCCTGTTATATCCAAGAACAATCTCTTCTTATGGCATCGTTCCAATGGCGAAATGAGAGATGTCGGCATTGTTGTGTCCGAGAACTGCTGAAGACATTTTTCAGGAACTGTTACTACGGGTGTCGTAGCGTCTGGTTATTGATGTGATTTTCATCAGGAACTGGAGTTGTTGCAGCTTATAGATTCCAGGAATTTTTTATCTTCGTCGAAGATACGGTGGTTGATCCCCCAAACCGTCGGCCTTCGGAAGCTCTTGTAATTTCTGATTTAAAAAACATTGGTTAGGATTCAATTTCAGCGGTATCCTAACTGACTGTGATGATTTTGGAATGTTTGTAAGAGATTGTGATTCTGTTTGGTTGTGGAATAAATGCGCTTTTGGAATTAAATCATTTGTAATAATTTCTGTAATGGAAGTATTAACCTGTGAAACGTGCTTTTCAAGAATTGAATGGTCAGGTTTATCAAAACAGAAAGTATCATTTAAAAGGGCATTGCATTGATAAATGACGTTTTGAGTATCGTCACTTAATTAGGGGTTAGGATCCTGAATTTGTGACGGATCTTGCGATATTTGATTACAGTTTGTGGTTATGAAATTATAAGGAGAAATTTTCGTCTTTGAATAGGTTAACTAGTCCAAAAAATTCAGGGGAATCATCTTGCTGTAACCAGAAATCTGTAATCTCTTTGGTAGAAGTAATAGTATTTGATTTTGGGTTGTATGGAGTAGGTTTATCCAAAGAAGGACCCAAGTAGTAGCTTAATAATTCGTTTATGAACGTGGTGTATGGTTCGAATGAAAGTTTATTGTTATCAATAAACATGATAAGATTCGAATGGAGTTTCAAAGTATTATATGGCAAGTTTGAAATTAGAATATTATATTTTTGAATTTCGTTCTCAATATGTAGGAAGTCAAAATATCGATTTATCAGGAATATTGACATTTGTACATGCGAACTATCAAAAATAGGAAATTTTAATAAAAATTTGCTTACTTTGCCATATTGAAATGTAACCAATAAAATATAAGTTACTTATCTTATTTGAATGATAAAAAGGATATAAATAAACTTCTGAAAGTCGACTGCTTGCGGGAGATAATCGAATAACCGTTTCAAGGAATTCCAAGAGTGCAGGTTGTGTATGTCGGCAGACAGAAAACCAGAGCAATATGGAATTATTGAAAATTTGGCGTTGATTATCTAGGTTCTTTTTCTTTATCGTCGTGGGTCACCAGTATTGTGATATTATATAGATTTATATATTTAGCTGGGGTAAATAAAATACGTATAGATTGATGAGATATTTTATTGCTTCTTCTTGTTGATTATTGTTTCCATGGCAATATATCCATCATTCAATGCCATCCTGATGGATATGTATGTAATGATGTGTATTTGATATGTAAATAGCAAGAGATCATTACAGTACCTTCTTTGCCTTTCTTATGTATTAGAGCAGTGGTTCCCAAACTTATTTTTCCGCAGAAACCTTATGTGTTACAAAACCTTACAATATTTTACATATCGCGAAACCCTTGCAATATTTGCAACCAGTCTAATCTTAACTGGGTACTTACAAAAAATTACCTATTAAATAATTTATTCAAACATGCTCATATAAGACGCACAAGACATGCAATAAATGATTATACAAAATAGAATACAAAATCACAAATTTTACAAAATAAACTAAAATATAGAAAAACTTTATGAAGTAAAACTAATAAGTAAATGAAGTAAATACATATTTATCTGACTAGTGAGGGTACTAATATCAAAGGTAGCTCCAAATTTTGTATTTTGAGATTGCCGCTTTTGAATATACCACTTCTATGGAGATTGTTTTTTTTTCAATTTTCAAGCTAACTTCAAATGGACCTTTACATGGTATATTCCTAATTTTGACACCAACTCATAATGTAGTTCAATAGAGCTTGAAAACACGAACAATTTGTGATACATTTTATCTAAAATTGGAGATTGCCACCTTTGATAGTAGTACCCTCAAGTAAATAATTATTTACAATATTTTTTCTCGCAATGTATAGAACAGAGAAAATGTAAAAGACCCAGATTATATGAAAGAATAGAGAACTGGAAGGTCAGATGGAGAAAAAGGTGTAAATGTCTCCAAATATATAAGCTAGTATTGGAATACAGCAGAAGAAGTTATTTAGAATGCAGTTTAAAGTAACAGTAGAAAGACGTGAACAAGAATGGTTCGTTAACAAACGTGCACAAGGACAGCAAAAAGAATTTTGCATGTAGATGTATTCAGCTAGCATAAAATGGTTGACAAGCAGAAGAGGAATACGAGCATCTAAGGCTTGACGAGAAATGAGTCCATGGAACAAAGAAAAGAGAGTATCTAAATTCTACAAGAAATGAGTCGGAAAGTTTTATCAAAAGATCAACAATAATATCATGGAAGGATTTTCAACCCAGAATAAGCATGTATAGGAGTAAGGATAGGGCACAGCCAGCAAACACAAATATGTCTTGGAATGGCCATTTTGAAGAGAAATCAAATATAAATACATTATTGGGGAAATAGATGATACACTCCCTAAAAACCACCCGACACTATAAGAAGTAACAAGAGCTATTAAAAAAAAATAAAGTTTCAAATCAGACGACCTAGCAGCAGTTAACTACAGTAATTAACATGCATAAGCTGATAATTATTTGGAAGAAAAGAAAAGTGTAGAGAAGGACAACGTTAAAAATAAGAAGAAGAATATATGGAATATAGAAAGAATCAAAGATACAAAAATACAACAAGAACTACAAACAGGTATAACACAGAACCTTCAACAAAAAGAAAATAGTAATTATAGCACTGGTACAAATAGAATAGAAGATGAATGGTGCAATATAAAAACAAGTATTTTAGTAACGGCAGAAGAACAGATGGAGAAAAAGAAATGGGATAAGAATAAAGACTGGTATGATCGAGAATGTGTAGAGACATGCACAATAAAAAACCAATGATGGATAAAATGGATACAAAGACTGAAGAGAACAGACAATTATACAAGGAAGCAAATACCAATGCAAGAAACACATGCAAAAGCAAGAAAAGAGAATGGAACGAAAATAAATTAAAGGACATACAAATAGAGTATAGAAATAGAAACACAAGGAAGTTCTATCAAAAAATAAAGCAAGAGAAGAGAAGCTATAAAATAAAAACTAGAGGTTACAAAGATGAAAAAGGAAATACAAAATTTACACAAACTGAAATACAACAAATATGGGGTAACTATTTTGAAAAATTATTCAATGGCGAAACACAAACAGAGATAAATATACCCAGTAAATGCAACAACATTAGAACCGATAATACCTGAACCAACATTGGGGGAAATAAAACAAGTAATAGAAAACTTAAAAAATAATAAAGCATCTGGATGTGATGATATAATTGCAGAACACATTAAATATGGAGGGGAAAGGTTTCATGAAAAGATACACGAATTGATATGTCAGATATGGAAAGACGAATATATGCCAGAAGAATGGAGAAAAGGTGTAATAATTACAATACACAAAACAGGAGATATGGAACAATGTTCGAATTATCGTGGTATACAACTGTTAAATGTAACTTATAAAGTCCTTTCAAAATTAATCAAAAATAAACTACAAGAATATACTGAAGTCAAGATAGGAGATTATCAGCAAGGTTTTTGCTCAGGTAGATCAACCACAGATGCGATACATATATTATAGCAAATATTAGAAAAAGCCAATGAATACGACATAACACTACATATATTATTCATAGATTTCAAACAAGCTTTCGATAAGGTGATAAGTGCTAACATACTAAAGGAAATGAGGTGTATGGAGATACCACAAAAAATAATAAATCTAACTAAAATGACATTAGAAGATACAACTGCAGTAGTGAAAGTGGGAAATATAACAACAGACAGTTTTAAAATAAAACAAGGGGTTAAACAAGGAGATACACTATCAGCATTATTATTCAATATAGTGCTAGAAAATGCAATTAGAAGAGCAAAAGTAGAGGGTACAATAAATGTTAAAAATGTACAAATTATTGCTTATGCAGACGATGTGGCAATTATAAGCAGAATAAAAGAAGGAATGATAGAAGCTGCTACAAGAATAGAAGAAACAAAAAAAACTGGATTGGAAATTAACGAGAAGAAAACAAAATATTTAAAATATAGCGACAGTAGCAATGATGAATTTATAAATATAAGAAAGTACAAAATAGAAAAGGTACAGAAATTTAAATATTTAGGCTCAATAATATACAACAAAAAGAATAAGAGGAATGAAAAAACAAAACAAAGAATACAGGAAGGATATAGAACTTATTACGCAAATAAAATACACATTGACAGCAAATACTTAAGCATAAAGGCAAAGCTACAAATTTATAAAACCCTAATAAGACCAGTAGTAGCATATGCGACAGAGACATGGACAATGACAAAAAAAGAAAGATTTAAGAATTTTTGAGAGAAAAATAATAAGACGTATCTTAGGACCAATTCAGATAGGAGAGAATGAATTTAGAACACAAACGAATTTCGAGATAAGAGATAGAATGCAGGGAGAAGATATCGTCAACTACATAAAATCTCAACGAATAAAATGGTTAGGTCACGTAATGAGAGCAGATAAGACAAAAACAATAAGAATAGTAACAGAATGGACACCAACAGAAAATAGAAGGCGAGGCAGACCGAAGATTAGATGGATGGATGATGTAGTCGAGGATTTAAAAAAGTTAGAAATAGAAAATTGGAAAGTCAAATGTCATAACAGAAAAGAATGGTCAAAAATCGCAGAAGAAGCCAAGACCAGCAGAAAACTATTAGAATAAAAGTACAAGATAAATGGGTGCTAATCCGTCCCAAATACCGGATTATGAAAGCTTAAAAGCAGACATAACTGCTTGCGGTTAAAGTGCTTGATATATATATTGGAATACAGCAGAAGAAGTTATTTAGAATGCAGTTTAAAGTAACAGTAGAAAGACGTGAACAAGAATGGTTCGTTAACAAACATGCACAAGGACAGCAACAAAGAATTTTGCATGTAGATGTATTCAGCTAGCATAAAATGGTCGACAAGCAGAAGAGGAATACGAGCATCTAAGGCTTGACGAGAAATGAGTCCATGGAACAAAGAAAAGATAGTATCTAAAAGCTACAAGAAATGAGTCGGAAAGTTTTATCAAAAGATCAACAATAATATCATGGAAGGATTTTCAACCCAGAATAAGCATGTATAGGAGTAAGGATAGGACACAGCCAGCAAACACAAATATGTCTTGGGATGGCCATTTTGAAGAGAAATCAAATATAATATAAATACATTATTGGGAAAATAGATGATACACTCCCTAAAAACCACCCGACACTATAAGAAGTAACAAGAGCTATTAACAAAAAAAAAGTTTCAAAGCAGACGACCTACCAGCAGTTAACTACAGTAATTAACATGCATAAGATGATAATTATTTGGAGGAAAAACAGGGAATTTACTACTCTGAAACAATTTCCAAGGCATATGATGCGAAAACGCATGTAAAAAAGCAAACTGTATTTATTTCCCAAAATTGGTTATAGTCTTTCATTAAATTGAATCAATTAAAAAATAAATAACGCACAAATTTAGAATTCCTGACACTCTTACCTCTTGACTGTTAAGCCGTGGTGGTATACAGAGGACCCTTGTTCTTTTTTGCAGCTCTTAACGTAATTTGGCTACGTCCATAAGTTATTTTTCTTTTATCAAAACACTAACGTTCACTACTTTATTATTAAATCAAGTATTTTAAGACTGAAACACCATGACATCTAGTTACTTCCTTTTCAAGACAGCAACAACACCGTTATATTTTTGAAAAACACTTGCGCATGCATGGCTTTTTACATGTTTTTTGAAAAGAGTGTCAAGAAGGATATTTGTGCGACGCAAAAAAAACTAGATATTTAATATAATTTAGGTAGACATCTCCTATAACTACAGAGACTCAGAATTAAAATGAACATTTAGTTAACACAACATACTTCGGTTTTCTTGTGGACTTCTAAGGTCCATAAGATTCTTATTAGATCGGTACTAATGTATGTGATGGACCACATAGAGAAAGACACGACAAACCTAAATCTGGGGAGTCAAGACACAGAATAAGATAGGAACAGAGAAATCGCCTGGAGTAGGCAAAGGTTCATACAGGGATGGTGTGACAATAACGGTGATGTAATTTATAGGGACAGACTTTTTAAGACACATTAAGTACATTTACAACGAATCTGCAGTAATTACACACATAAGAATATTATTGTTATCTACATTAATTATTATAATATATTATTTACAAAAACATTATAGTTTTGTAGACAATGCTGTTTTAAACTGCAAATGTGCCCGTGTCTATGCTGAGTTCACCTTCATTCTTCTTTCCTATTTCATCTCTATGAGTAAGTTTATGCCTACGTAAACTACGTGGATTCCTACATTTATATTCACATGTATCACATTCAAATGGTTTTTCTTCACCGTGTGTAATAATATGAAGCTTCAATTGATATTTCCATAAAGTCCTGAAGTCACAAATATCACAACTAAATGGTTTCTCACCACTGTGGATGAGAACATGCTGTTTCAAACAATGTTTCCATCGAGATCTAAAGTTACACATATCACATTGGAATGGTTCTTCTTCACTATGAGTAAGCATGTGTTGATGAAGGTGACTTTTGTTTCCACTTTTATAATCACAAATACTGCACCCAAATGGTTTGGGTTTCTTACCACTATGAGTAAACATGTGATTTTCTAAGTTAGATTTTTTTGAAGTTCTATACTCACATGTTTTACATTCAAACGTTTTTTCTTCATGAATAAGCATATGAGACTGCAACTTATATCGAAATTTGCATTTATAATCACATACATTACACTTAAAGGGTTTTTCTTCACTATGACTAAGCATGTGTACTTTCAGATGTTGCAGCCGTAGACTTCTATAATCGCATATATTACATGCAAACCGTTTTTCATCATGATCGTTACTTTCCAGATGTTGCTTTAATTGATCTTGCTGTAAACATTTATAATCACACATATTGCATGAAAAGGGTGTTCCGCCACTATGAGCACGTATATGCCTTTGCAAATAAGAATTTCGTGAACATTTAAAGTCACATATATCACATGCAAATGGTTTTTTAGTGCTATGAGTGAACATGTGTTGACGCAGATAATTTTTCTCTTTACACTTGTAATCACATAATTGACATTTATATGGTTTCTCATCGCTATGAGTAGACTGGTGTCGTTGAATAAGATTTTTACTTGAAGCTCTAAAGTCACAAATGTCACAGCTAAACAGTTTATTCTTGTGAGTAGATATATGCAGACGAAGAGACCCTTTACTTGAAGTTCTATAATTGCATATTGTGCATTGGAATGGTGTTTCACCCATATGAGTAAACATATGCCTTCGTAGATAAGTTTTATTTTTACATTTATAATCGCATATGATGCATGTAAAGGGAGCTTCCTGACTATGAATAAGCATATGTCTCTGCAGATACAGTTTCGTTTTAAATTTAGAACCGCACATTTCACAATCAAATGGTTTTTCATTTGTATGAGTAAATTGATGTTTTTGAAGATTGGATTTTTTATGAGTCTTATAATCACAAACATTACATTGAAAAAGTTTTTTCCCAGTGTCTGTAAGTATTTGGTCTGCTAGTTCCTGTAAATATTTATAAACATACAACTTACATGAAAATGTTTTCCTACGACATATACATACATGTTTGAGAGTTTGATCTGTATCTAACGTATTTTCAAATTTGACTAAAGGAGATACACTGTTGGACGCACCAATTTCATTTTCGAATTCAAGATCTAAGATTTGTGGCTCTAATTTTATATGGATTATATCTACATTGGTGGGATCATCACACTCAGTTTTAAGAGTATTCTTAGAGAAATCTGTAACAAACGTTTAAGAATTTCTGCACATACATAGCAAGAAAAAGGTTTTACCATTTGTACAGGAGGACGATATATTTTCCATGTCTAAAATGAGAGAATTTGAATCCGAATATAGGTAAGGGAATGTTTACAAAAAAAACCGATGTTTCAGATTGATCAAATGAGCTTTTTCCAGCAAGTGTGGTTTAAAGACACTTTTCCGTTTTCTTGCAAAGGTTGGCACCACTGTTACTAGTTGTATAACCTTGTTCCAGTATTAACAGATCTACACATTCTTCCGTAGATCTACCGAGCTTTAAGTTTGTATTATTACAGTACACTTTTTTCGTCTAGAAGACTTGGACAAGTTCTTGTACTAGATGAACTTGTAAAAAGTTTGATATAGTAGATCAAAAACTTGTATGCATGTTTGAAACTATTTTTAAAACTCGGTACGAACCTTAGAATATAAAACTGTAGGAAAGAGCGTAACTACCCGGTGCAATGAGCTTTAAAAGGCGACGGACATGACGTCACACTGGCTGCCATTAGACACCACCTAAATCTGCATTTCTCTCAAACTCCGACAAATACGAAGAAGGGAATTACATTTCATAAGTAAATATTCGTTCGTTTAAAATATAAAATGGAAATATCTCATTACAAAACCGGAAACACCTACTCCGCCATATTGAAACCCCATCCCAGTTGTATGTGGTAGATGATTATGTTCCTTCCAAGAAGACTATATACAGGAGACCAAACTGCAGAAGTGGAGGAAATACAAAATCCGCCGTAGGCGGTACCAGAGAAATCCAGTGGTATACCCCCTTTATTCTCAAATAGTAGCAACAACGATTGATCTCGCCGCTGGAGCAAAAGCACCAGAACGATGTTGGTGACGTATCCATGGTAACGACAAAACCTACTTAATGTTTGGTGGATATACAGGACAAAAATAAATTATCTTAAATCTATTTTTTTCGAGGATATTTCCTTAGTTAATACCTTTGTATTCATAATGGTCGTACAAAAAATATTGGCGACTTCGCTTCGCTCAGTCGTCAAACATTGTCGTCGATCGGTAAACTGTCCTTACTGTTCTTGATAATAATAATAATAATAATAATAATAATAATATTTATTGCCACTGATCAATACAATGATATGGACATTGTCAAATTTGGATAAATACATAAAATATATAAATCGTACACAGTCACAAATACAATAAAGGCTAAATAAAAGTGCAATGATTTAGCATAGATATTCGTTGACACTATAAAATGTATTACATATAAGGTGTTCTTTTACCGCTTTTTTAAAAGGTTTTACAGGTAAGTCTTTTATTTCTTTAGGTAATCTATTATACATTTTTGAACTAGAATATAAAGGTGATTTTTCAAAGCGGCTGCTGTGATGTAATGGTAAATACTTAATATACTATTATTCTTTTCGTTGTTTAATTATTTCTATACATAAAAGTCTTTTTCAAGACTACCACTGAAGGATTATATTGAATGCAAGGTAAATAAAAAATATTTTTATTGTTGTTATAAAGTCATTTTATGTAGAAATTGTGAAATTAAAGGTCAATAAACTCTATCAAAATGCCCTTTTCTCTTGAACAAGAGAAATTTATTATAGAAGCTTATTTTCGCAACGGTGAACGAGATAGTAAAAAATGGAAATATTCTCCAACGCTTTGTGCAGAAGAATGGATAAATCGCTTCCCTGATATGGAAATTGATGAAGAAACTTTAATTCGACATATACACCGGATTGTGCACCGTTTTTGTGAAACAGGGAGTGTTAGTAAGGGGAAGTCAAGTGGTCGTGGTACTGTACTTACGGAAGATGTTGTTGCAGATGTGCGTACTCGTGTAGAACGTAGTCCAAACAAACCATTACGCCAACTTGCTCAACAAACAGGTAATCGTAACAGTTATATGAAAATTACTTTGAAATATTAAATGAAAATTATTGTAGGTTTATCATATGGTACAGCTCACAAGGCAGTAAAGAAAATACTACACTTCCATCCATATAAAGTTACTGTCGTGCAAGAGTTACTTCCCCCTGATTATGAAAGACGAATTCAATATTGTAACTGGTTTAATGCAAATCTTCGCAATGATGATTTATTGGATCTCACATTCTTTTCCGATGAATCGTGGTTTCATTTGTCCGGATACATTAATTCACAAAATTATCGAGTATGGTCTGCAGAAAATCCACACGTTTTTCAAGAAACGCAGCTTCATCCATTAAAAATTGGGATGTGGATAGCAATATCCAGGAGGCTGATAATTGGCCCTGTTTTCTTTGAAGATACAGTAACAGCAGCACGTTACCAACAAATCTTAGAAACGTTTATAAACCAGCTTAATGATGAGGAACTGCAACGTGGATATTTTCAGCACGATAATGCTACTGCTCATACAGCTGGAAGAACGGTTTGGTATTTAGAACATTTCTATGGTGAGAGAATAATCGGTGCAGGACGTTGGTCTGCGAGGTCACCTGACCTCACGCCACCAGATTATTGTTTGTTTGACATCTTAAAAAATACAATTTACCAGACTCGCTTGCATACACTAGATGAGTTGAAGGACGCTATTACTGTGGCAGTACGAAGCATTACACCTGAGCAATTGGTAAACATATTCGAAAATATGAAAAAAACGAGTAGATGTTTGTCTGGCTTTACATGGAGGTCATTTTGAACACGTACTATAAATCTATTGTAATAATTTTAATTGTAAATTGTTTAATTGTGTTAATTTGTGTAATTTTAATTGTTTATTAAATGAAATCTTTTGTATTTACTTCTTATTTTTGATCGTAATTGATCTTAATGATAATAATAGTATTGGTTACCAATACTGTGGCAAGTGAAATTGACACGTCTTGTTATTTCTGTTATCAATGGTAACACATAAAACAGTAAAATATTTCAATTAGCATTCAGTAATTCTTTTAAATTCCTGATGTTTATTTTGAATGAAAAGGATAAACTTTTGCATAGTTCAAATGAGAGAAAATAAACAATCCTTATAACCATTTTAATATATTTTTTAATTAAAAACGAACTTGTTTTTCATGTTTTTAATTTCATACAAACCAAAGTGTTTCTAAGTTTTTGTACATTACTTTGGAGGTTAGTTTTTTTGAATGTCATCCGCACGCCACTGCTTTTGTCCTGACTGTCAGGTGATGGATGTAAATATTGATATCAAGCTCGTGAAAAGTAGTGTAGGATCAGGACATTCAATCTTGATCTCCCTGTATAACTTTTACGCTTGACGACTTCTGTGTTCTATATCGTTCTAGATAATATTTTGCACTCCATTTACTCGCTGGTCACGTGACTATATGATCTACTCTTCTTACTCTGCTCTTGAAACGTAAAACCGAACGCACCTACTATATGAAATAGAGGAGCTATAGCCAGTGGTAGAGTCACTGCATCTAGTCACCTAGGCCAGCTGGTCGATCAGAGTAACGCAAACCGCCGCCATATTGGGGCAGAGAAGGGTGATTTTTAATAATGGACAAATTAAAACCACGTTTTACGTGTTTGACATATTAGAGGTTTGATCTTTCAGAATAGAAAAATCTTTTAAAGTAAACTTGGATTTGATTAAATTCAATACAGAACAAATAATGAACAATTCCGTGCTTCGTTTGCCCCAATATGGCGGCGGTTTGCGGTACTCTGGTCGAACAGCTTGCCTAGGTAACTAGATGCAGTGACTCTAGCCAGTGGCTAGCATTAGCGACATCACGCGGCGGCGGCGATTAGTAAAATGTCAAAAGTTGTAAAAGATTCCTCAAGCTACTCTTATTAGGTAAATTCATTGCAAATGGTTTAATAATTGGCTAAAAACAAGAGAGTTGAAAAAATTACATATTGTAAATCTACCGTATATTTATTCGTACATATATTTTCTGTAATTTATCGCGAGTTTTTTTAAATTACTATTGTGATATTGTAAATAAGAATTATGATAATGAATTACCTATGGTAAATATTTTGTTCGTTGTATTATATCCTTGTATATTATTTATATATTTCCTAATAAAATTTCCCAATTTTGATGATATTATTTAACATTAATTATAAAATCTAACGATTTTAATGATTTATATATTATTTTATAGCAAAACAGTTTTGAGTGCAATAATATTTAAACTATTATTATAAAATTATCAATTATTAAACTGTTTGCAATGAATTTGAATTACCCTAATAAAGAATCGGTTTGCGTGCTGCTGAGGAATCTTTTACATTACAAGAACTTGGGACATTTTATTAATCGCCGTTTGATGTCGCTAATGCTAGCCACTGGCTAGCTTAGTCACTGCATCTAGTGATATGAGATTGTAAACAGCTTTCGATACCTCGGGTTAATTATTACAGCAGAAAATAACATCAGCGAAGAAATTATTTCACGCCTACAAGCGGGAAACAGAGCATTATTCGCGAACAAAAATTTAATGAACTCTAAACACCTAAAAAAAGTGATAAACTAAAAATATACGACAGTATAATTAAACCAGTAGTAACCTATGGCTGTGAGTGTTGGACGTTAAGTGATAAAAACATAAAACGTATAAGTGCCTTTGAAAGAAAAATTCTTCGTAAAATATACGACGGAGTGCGCGAAACTGATGGAGCGTGGAGACCGCGAATGAACTTTGAATTAGAACAGTTAATAGAAAACCGAACAATTATAAACTTTATCAAATCAAGAAGAATAAGCTGGTTTGGGCACCTATTTAGAATGCCAAATCCAAGAGCACCAAAAATCCTTAACGAATGGAAACCGCAAGAGAAAAGAAGAATAGGACGACCTATTAGCAGTGGCCTAACTACCGCCCCCGCAGACCCTGCGCCGCGTGAGGCGCAACCATCCGAAGGGCGCTGGCTGCTTTTGTGAAACTAGTTTGTTGGGAAAAGAAATTTTAAAACAAGCATTGGAGGTAAAAAACATTCTTTGAACTATTCTACGGTAATGAACTATTATTAATTATTGTATATTTTATTTTAACAAAAGTTACCTACGTATAATTGTTAAAGGGTGACTGATTTTTCATCGTCTAGGTTAAATCTGCTGAAATATTAAAGGCAGAGGAAAGAGTTAAATGAGAGACTTGTTTAGCATAACCTTATCTATAAAATAGCACAAATGAATTTTTTCTTATTTTCCCGAAATTTTTTTTATTGAACGTCCTGTATATTTCTGCGGAATTAAGTTTTATAGTATTTTGTGTTTCAAGGGCAGTTACCATTTGCAGCCCGCAGTTGTATGATGCCCGAGCGAAACGAGGGCAGCAGCCAACTAAGTTGCCCGATAGGTATTATCTTCTAGTAACGTTCGTGGTGCATATAAAATTTTATTTTTCATGAGAATATATGTATAAGTAGAAAATTAGTTTTAACTTATAATTGTTGGCGTCAAGGGTGTTGTTTATATATTTATGAAACTAGGAATTTTGATGTTTGTCGGATGGTAACACCTTTTACTAAATTTACAAAAGTCAAACGGATAAATGACAATTTAAATTCAAATGTTTTTTGTTGTTACTAACATGAAAACAAAAAATATCCTAACAGCACTTCATCTAAAAAATAAGTTAATTTTAGCTAAGAAACTTTTGTCAGCAGTCAAGTCGGCACAAAAGAATTCGTGAATCATGCGCCCAAAAACTACGTGCAAATACTCGTTATTTGTTGTGTTGCAACACACTCGTACGCAAACATATAGTTTGTGACCTAATGATCCAAATTACTATTGAACATAGTAATTGGCTCCGATTGTAAAGTAAACCATGAGCGGGCGTTATGAATTATAACGCCCGCTTCTGGTTGTTATGTAGTATATTAAATATTATATTAAATAAATAATTAATAAATGAATATTAGTTGTAATTAATTTATTTCATAAAAACCAATTCAAACAAAGAACTAACTCATACTTTTACTATTATTAATAATATATAAATAGTACTATGTCCTCTTCAGGGGAGGTTTTTCTTTTAGGTGTTCTCTTACACCTAAAATGTCCGTTTACTTGCAATTCCTCCAAGAACGACGTATTGTTGCCGTGTGGCTTTTCTTATCCTCCATATAATCTCAACTCTTTTGAAATCAATTTAAAACTGAGACATTTTTACAAAATTGGCGCGTTCTCCAGAAATAATAAATATGACATGCGCAATATATCTAAAACTGTATCTATGTTAACGGCAAAGATGTATTACTTTTTTAGAAAACGTTTGACTGTCGTTGAGAGTGCGCATAGCTCAACGGTTGGTTTTACAGAATAACCTATCTGTCGATTCTCGTCGAAGCTGCCGCTGAGGAAGTCGCTAACGATCGCCGTTCATGAACGGCGCCATTCATGAACGCTTAGTTACAGAATAGACCCCTAAGTCTCTCTTTTACTTTTTATTCTACCTTTAATATTTCAGCAAATATAACCTGGACAATGAAAAATCAGCCACCCTGTATATGAGGGGCGCAAACGTAATCTCGCAGGGTCGCGCAATCTTACGTAGTTACGCCACTGCCTATTAGCAGATGGAACGATCAAGTTAAAGAAGATATAAAGAAATTGGGTATTAAGAACTGGCGAGTCAGAGTGTTAAATAGAAAACAATGGGGAAAAGTGATCGAAAAGGCCAAATCCCAAGTGGAGATATAGCGCCGGAGGAAGTAAGTAAATATGAGAAGATAATTGTTCCCATGCACAAAGCTTTACGATGCACAATATGTGATAGTACGCGACGCGTACCAAGCAGTTCACGTACACTAACCTCCCTTCGAGCGTTGACTTGACCTATACCAATAAACGGAATAAAAAAAAGGTCATTAGGAAAAACTATTCGTCATGAAATGCTCTACAAAAAAACGAATGAATATTTTTTTGCTCCACTAACAATGAAATAGTTATACCATCTACAAAATTAAGCAACAAAATCCACCACCTCAATTTTCAATGTTTTTCCCTCACAACTTTTTACGGTTACAGAGCTAATTTCAAAACAACACTTCATCCCTTCTTTTCAAAATGGCGGAAAAAGCTCATATGAATTTGAGGTCAAAAACTTCAAGTTAAGCTTTTCTAGACCCCCCATGCATGCTGGAAATAAAAAATCCCATGCACTTTCATTTTCCAAGTTAAGCCCGTTTTTCGTACAGTTTGACTGGACTATACGAAAAGTTTCAAATGGCTCATTTTAAATGCTTCAAAACATTACAAATCAAAAGACCCTAACAGTTACTCTTTCTGGGTGCGAATGAATTATAAACAGCTTCTGACATTTCATATTATAATGTTTCTCAAAATTAATGATTTGTTTGTTTTGATAAGGAATCCACTTTATTTTTAGCTCTATTACAATTTTCTACCACGTACCATTACTGGGGCATATTTATTCATTTAAAAAAGTGTTGGACATCTTTAAATTAAATTATTAATCAATTGCTTAAAGATTTAATTAATACTACTATTTATGAAGTTTTGAATTTAAATAAGAAGTATCTATGAAGGTCATTCTTCGTGTGTTTTGTAGCCTGCAACAGATCGTATTTCAGACTTGTTCCAGGCATAAAAAAACACTAATAAATAAAAAAGCTTAAAATATCGTTATGAATGTATTGGGTGCACAAATAAACTTTGCAAATTTTTTGTATTAATAGCTATTTATGTAACAAGTACATAATGTAGGACTTTATAGACAAGCCAGTTTATGGCCGAGCGAGCAAGGCCTATAAAAAGGGCGAGTCTATAAGGTCCGATTATGTAAGAGTTGCATACAAAGCTTTAGCTTCGATTCCTAAAATTGGCTAATATAAAAAAAAATCAGTTTATAAATTTGAAATCTATTCTTGACAGAAAAAAATTTGACATGTAATATACTGTTGCCATACTTTGTTTTACTACTATATACTTTATTTTACTGCTATTTACTTTATTTTACTATACTACCACTTTATTTTACGAGTACAATAATAAGCCAGTTTACTGCCGCAAAACAATAAAATAAACAGTACTTTATAATGCAATCAAACATAAAATATATTATCTGCACAATCTATAAAAATACTGCTTTAAAGTAGCCAACAAACGTTATTTTTAGCACTTTTAACTCGTGATATCTAAAATCTCGATGAGATTGAGCATTTTGATAAACAAATATGCACAGCTTCAAAAAATCTATAAAATCAACACTTGAAGCTTCAACGGCAGATATATAGGGTTCATTTTTGTTGTAAGTGAATTAAATGATTTTAGAATAATGTGCAAATGTTAGCTCAAATTAGTTTATTTAAGAAAAACGTATACAATTTAAACTTAATTATTAAATGCATAACAAGAACTAACTAACAAACTAACAGTAAATAAAGGTTGCAATTAAGATTATACAATAATGGATAATAACAGAAGCAGCAATAATTAGATTAATAACACAGGTCTGCAACAAAATGGCGCTTTTAAAAGCAACTATCCTTTTCAGTTCATTTTGATGTGTAGAATACAAATATAACATTAATTTTTTTTTCTATCCCGTCAAATATGGACAGTGGGGATCAAAAATATGGAAATACCGGCATTAGTCAATTTTATTATAATTTTACAGTCTGTAAATAGAGTTTAGTGCTAAAGATTATTTAAAGCTTAATTGAAAGTCAGAAACTTTTGGTAACAATTAAAAATATATTAAAAAATAATATGACATTAGCAACTTTTATTTTAGCTGAATTTACCAAGGAATCAATTGAAGTTTCCACTTTTTTGGTCACCATTCTACCTAATTTAGTATAAAGTAGTCTGTCATCTAATATAATGTCACCTCTGATATAATGTCAATTTTCAGCGGTTCCGTAGATTTTCTATCTATTATAATAAAACTCTTTTTAGTATAATAAGTACTGAACAACCGTAAGTTGGCTACCCTGAACAAAACTGACTACAGGGGAAAAAATATATTACAAAAAGTTTGGTTTCCCGCAAAAAAATCTTACTTTTTCCGTTCCACACACAGAGAGAAATACTTCATAAGAGCTTTGCACAATATTGTTCAAAACGGTGTTGGAGAAATTTATATTATAATTGTAGAATCGTATTGTCCAGCGTTGTGTAGGTTTTCGTTACTGAATTGTCTAACAGGAACGTACGACAATTATTTAACACAGTCAGATTTAGTTCTGCATTCTTTGGAACAATGTTGTAGAGGATAAGCTAGCATATTATGTTGAAGCATAATTGTAAAAAATGTTTAGAATAATACAATATTTTGTTTGAATGAAATCATAATCCAGTGTTCAAACTGCTTGCTACTAATTATTGTGTTTCGCAAAGTTTATGGATGACATCCTATAGATGTCACCACTTGTAATTGTCGCTATTAGTGTAAATTCGAGATTTATATATAAACAGGCGACAGCAAAAGGAAAGTTTAGTGTTATACCTGTATATACTATACATTGTATAGTTATATACATATTAGTTACATATATTTTAATATATGTAAAAATATATATTTTATTTGTGATACCTAAATTTCTGTATAGAATATTTGTGCCAGAGTATTGCACAATTTGTATAAATGTGAACAAGTAATTGTGTTAAATACTATTAAGCAATTGTGGCAAAACTAGCGCAACAATTGTACAATTTTGTATAAAATTGTATGCAACAACATTACACATTCGGTTTTAATAAGTAACAAAATTTGTTATGGAAACTTATAGACAACTATTCATTTGATTCTACAAAATTACTATTGACTTCCACAAAATGTTATATTTGAGTTTATACACATCCTTACAAAAAATTGAAAACATTATTTAAAAAATCTTGACAAACTAAATGAACACAATCTTGTTTTATAATTCTACACAAATTGTCCCTGTCACTTTTTTAAGACCAATTTGTTTTACAATACCACACAATTGTTGATGAAATTTAAATACATTTTTCTCTGTGCATAAAGTTGGGGTCTGATGAAACAGTTTGTGGAAGCTCTAAATAAAACAGATTTCTGTTTTCAAGATTTAGGTGCAGAATTTTCATTTATATTTATATTTTTCAGATGCCAAATTGAAAGAATAAATATTTGTTGAACCATAAATAACGGAGTTGATGAATTTCTTTTAAAAATGTTGTTAAAAATTTCTTGGGAAGCAAAAAATCTACAGACTACAGAAATATCATAGAAGCAATACTTATAAACTTTAAAAAACTAGGCTGCAATATGAGTGTCAGATTACACTTTCTACGTCATCTGGAACTATTTTCCTGAAAATCTTGGCGAGATTAGCGAAAAATAAGGACAATACTTTCATCAAGATATCAAAGAAATAAACCATCGATATTAGGAGCAATGGAACATTAGTATGATGATAGATTACTGTTGGTTTCTAAAACATGAAAGCTAGATGATCGCTGCTCGCAAAAGGAAGCCAGGCAGACAAGCAATTTTATCAAAAAAGAAGCAAAGGAATTAATGGGTATACTTCTTAACTTATAACTAACTTATAACTTTTTACTTCTTTTATAAAATCTGAAATGCGTTTTTTTGTTATTTCAGACGATCAAAATCTTCGTATAGAAGCACAAGCTATCTAGATGTAAAAAAGAAATGTATCTCAAGACTTAATTAAATTGTATCTCATATCCTAAATTAATAAGTAGATAATGAATCATTGTCTTGTATTTATAATTGTTAAAGGGAAATTTTGAACTGCAACAAAATGTGTCTATATTCAGCTTAATTTTTATTAAACATCTATAATTACAACAACTACATTCAAAATGCTTTTCTACCGGGATGATTAAACATGTGCGATTTAAGATTGCTCTTTACTGAATATTTATAACCATATACATTACATTGATATTGTACCTCATCACTATGCAAAAACACGTGTATTTTGAGACTATATTCTTCACTGAGCATTTATAAATACATAAACTACATTCAAATGGTTTCTGACCATTATCAGTGATCATGTGTGTTGTGAGGTGGGTCTTTAGTCTACATTTGTAGTTACATGAATCATATGATTTATGTGACTATAAATGTACACTCAAGACTAACCATTTAAATGTATGGTTTGTCACCAAAATAAGAGGCATATGCGCTTTCCGATCACTTTTCTGTTTTATAATCACATATAATACACATAGTTTACTTGCCACTATGAGTGAGCATATGCCTTTTTAGATAACCTTTCACTGAACATTTATAATTACATATATTACATTCAAATGGTTTATCTCCACTGTGAGTGAGCGAGCACATGCCTCTTTGTGCTACGCTTCAGTGAAAATTTATAACCACATATATTACATTGAAACTGTTTTTCACTACTACGAGTGAACAAGTGCAATTTGAGATTGTTCTGCACTGAGCATTTATATTCACATAAACTGCATTCAAGTGGTTTCTCGCCTGTATGAGTAAGTATGTGCGTTTTGAGACTACCCTTGAGTGAACATTTATAACACAGTTTCTCAACACTATGAGTAACACTGAGTAAGCACATACAATTTTAAGACTTCAGTAAACATTTATAATCACATATGTAACATTCAAATGGTTTGTCACCACTATGAGCGAGCAAGTGCGTCTTGAGACTACTTTTCACTGAACATTTATAAATACATAAACTACATTCAAATGGTTACTGACCATTATCAGTGATCATGTGTGTTTTGAGGTGAGTCTTTAGTCTACATTTGTAGTCACATGAATCATATGATTTATGTGACTACAAGTGTACACTCAAGACTAACCATTTAAATGTATGGGTTGTCACCACAATAAGAGGCATATGCGCTTTACGATTACTTTTCTGTTTTATAATCACATATATTACATTCAAATGGTTTTGTCGCCACTATGAGCGAGCATATGCCTTTTTAGATAATAATCATTCACTGAACATTTATAACTACATAAATTACATTCAAATGGTTTCTCACCACTATGAGTGACACAAAGATTACATTTAAATAGCTTCTCACCTCCATGGATGAGCATATATGTTTTAAGGCTACGCTTTAATTGAACATTAAGTATTTATACTGACATGCGTAACATTCAAATTGTTTCTTCTCAACACTATTAGTAAGCATGTGCGGTGTAAGACTACTTTTCACTAAACATTTAATAACTGCGTAGATTACATTTAAATGGTTTCTCACTAGTATGATTGAGCATATGTATTTTCAGATGGTCTTTCCTGAATATTTACAATCACGTAAATTACATTCAAATGTTTTCTCTCCACTGTAAATGAGCATATGGCTCTTCAGACTATTTTTCTCTGAACATCTTAAATCACATACAGTACATTCAAATCGTTTTTCACCACTATGCGTGTAGGATGTGTCTTTTGAGCTTGCTCTTTATTAAACATTTATAATCACATAAGATACACTCAAAAGGATTCTCACCACTGCGCCTATGCACGTGTGTTGTGAAATTGTTTTTCGCGTTTATGAGAGTGCATATTGTTGTTTCTCAAATTTATTTTTAGATTTCTGCGGAAAAGATTTATTATACATTGACACGGACCACGTTATGAAAAACTGGGCATTAGCACGAACATCGAGCATAGGTATAAAAGTGAACTATAAATCGAACGCGTGTCCGCTTGTCAACAAACAAAACAACATAACCTCTGTTGCTCTTATATGTACAGTGTGGACGAAAAACTTTAAACGGACTATTGCGGCTGCGTAATTTTGACTTTTCATTTCCCATAATAAGAGACATCATTTTTATTCATCTGAAATGTCATAAATGACGTACAAGCCAGATTCATTCGATGTGAATATCAGAAAAATGTGCTAACTTGATAAATTACCGTTGAAGATTTTTCGGCAGCAATTGCATCATAAAATTTTTAATTTTTGGAGCCTCTTTCGGTTGCATTTCTAATAAAATCTACGTAAATTCATCGTCATCATTTGATGAAGAGGAAGAGAGTACTTCTAATAAAAATAAAGCATTATTGCATTTTACGCTATTCGCATAATCCATCAAAACAAACGAACAACCTAAAATCAGCGGATGAATTAATGTATCAGCTAACACCCCGCAGGGTGTCGGGTCCCCGCGAAAGGACCCCGCACAAACCTTATGAATTTTTCCCTCGGTCAAATGGGATAAAAATTGAATATGATATAGATTTTGAGCTACTGAATAAAAGTCTCAACTCGTTTTACAAGTCCTGATTTTAAACATCAAAATGACGTTAAATTAAAGAACTTCAAATGGCCATAGCATGAAAACGACTGGACTTCGAACTTTGTGCCCATTGAGACTTTTATTCAGTTGCTCAAAATCTATATCATATCCAATTTTTAACCAATTTGACCGAGGGGCAAAATCCAGCGTTTTCTAGAACGTTTATATAGGAAATATAAATTGTCGTCGCCGATAGAAGAGAATCAATTAGTGTCCAACCGGTGAATTGAATAAATGTGCTTTGTGTAATTAGTAGTCAAGTATTAGTAAATAAATAAGTGTTTAACAAATGCTGTAATAATAAATAAATAATCCTTCAATAAGTTTCTAAATATTTAGCATTTAAGTTCGTTAACAGGTTATAATTATAGTGTTAAATAATTAGTTAAGATTGAATTAGCGTATGTACATAATAGTTCTCTTTTTAATAGACAATTAAACAGCATTTTTGTTATTATTTTAAAAAGAATGTTACAATATACTGCGGTAATATTCGATCACCTCATTGAAAATTTTATTAACGATAGATCGGAAACGTGAAAACAAATATTTCACATATCAGATTTCAATTAAAAGAGGGACATGCTAGGTGATAGGCATAATTAATATAAAGACTATATATAGGGTCACAGTTAGGCTCATCAATATTTAAAATAGAAATCAAGAATAAAAATTTCATGCAAACATAACCTAGATTTCATATGCATATAAAAAGGTTGATTTTTATAAAAAAGGATATCAATCGTTTAGATTGTTTTATCATAATAGATGTTTATACAACCCAAGTTATACATTGGGATGGGTTTTCCACTTGTAAAGAAGAAGTAATTTTCTTATTTAAATTTAGAGGCTACGATCTTTAACGTAGGATGAATTTTTCTATTTTCCAAGAGACCAACTCAGTTTCGCGCTGTCAGTAAGTTGAAAACAGATAATTTGGGTCAATCTAGTTCTGACTTATATAGTACAATTAGCTTTTAAACTTTGTTATAAAAATTCTGACCATTTTCATTATTGAAGGTTTAAATCTTGTCGTTATGACTTAGTTTGACGATTATTAACTCTTATACTGTTTTTCTCACCATTATTTTTATGTAAACGATTGGAGAACTGTATGCTGGACAATTTGATTGTAAGTTGATTTTATTTAAATTAATATTAAAGCTGGAACTTGCAATTGCATCAATTGGTTGATTCGATGGTTGTATCGGACTGTAAATTATGTTTTTTGTAAATTGTAAAGATGTTCCTGTGGAAAATTTATATGTATTAGTTGTATTGTGTAATCATGCATCTATTTTGTATAGGATAAACCTGTTTTATTTTAATTTTGTATGTAATTAAGCTATAACGAGATTTGTACATTGTCAATCGTTTTCGTCTAGTATCTTCGTTACGATGCATTTTGGGATATAAGTGTATTACATTGTTTTAATCCTTGTTTTAAGTACTACAATCCTGTGTTTATAGAATTAAGATTCGTGATAATTAAGAACAGCTGTGTGGGTTAGTGACGTCATAAATTTTACGTGCTTCGATTTTGTTTTGGAAAAATGTCAGTGCAGGCAGTTGTTTTGAGTAAATCTATATAAGTTGGAGCCAAATCAAACAAAGGCAGTCGACAAAACGTTCACGGCAAAACCTATGCCCGACTCCGGATAAAAATCTGTAATTTAAATTGAGGTTAGATATTTGAACCATATGATTAATGTGTCAATGTTTAATATAAACGGAATTTGAATTAAATTAAAGTGTTACCTGAATATTCTTAAAAGTTAAAAGAAGATTTTATTATTGTGTCACAATTATTTGAAGTGAACGAGATTATTTAAATAAATTCAGGAGAATTTATTTCCATTATCGATTTATGTATTGACATTCTATAACAGGAAATCAGCTGACAAATACTATTGCAGTGTTACCAATTGAGGATAATATTTAAAAGGAAACTATTTTTGTAATATACCAGGTTGGTCGTAATAAAAAAGGTTCTTTAATTAGATTGACAATATTAAATTTATAAAGTTTATCCTTAATATTTCAAATTTATCTTGTTTAATCTTAAAGGTTCTTTTAAGAACTTATCTTCTTTCATAAATAAAACAATTCAATTTCTTTTATTTCAATTTATTTTTCATTAAGACAAACATTTTTATCTGTAAATAATTTTGATTTGTGTTGGTTTGTTGAAATAAATGACTGTAATAGCCCTATGTCAGGCTATTACGAATTTTAACTACATTTGAGCAAGCTTGGGAATCAAATTTTCCCATTGGTCTTATTGTACAAATTTGAAAATTTATCTTCTTATTTCTTTCATTTTTAACATTTCTAATTATTTTTCTTTTGAATTAAATAAAGTTTATGTGTTTCAAAATTATTTATGTGTTTAATTGATGCACATACAAGCATCCAGTTTTCTTTCTTTTTGAATTTAGAGTTTAGCAGTGGTTGTCCAGTTTGCACGAGCCCTGGTGTTTGCAGTATAAGTTTTTCTCCTTTTTCAGGCATAAGAGTTAATAAGAGGCATAAGAGTTAATAAGAGTCTCATAATTCAAACATTTTATGTTCTATCGAATAATCCTGAGCTGGCTCATTGGAATAAAGAAAAATATTTGGGATGTATTTTTAATTTAATCCACCGTATATAATTTATGTTTTATTTGGAACGGTGGGCATATTATATTTTATTTTTTATTTAAATATCACCTCAATACTAATTACACTATTTTCAATTTGGCTTGTATCGGTCTAGGACATTACGGCGCGACCGGTTCGGCGCAAAGACGTTTCGGCGCGATTATACATATTGTTTAGGTTTTGCTGTACTTTTTCTAATACATGTATTCGGTCTAGACTAGTAGTGGATAATTTAACTTCCACGTAAATTGAAGTTACTAGAAAACTTTAACATCTGCATCAGAATACAACAGTACAATTTGAAGTATTTTATCTTGTAAATAACATTTTTAATATGACTAGGAATATCGGAAAGTTATATAATATTCCTTAAAACATGCAAGAATATTAATTGCTTTCATACAGGTGTTTACTAGAAAATCTTCAAGATTACGTAAGAAATATTATTGAAATATTTCTCTGTAAATCAGTAATAATCCCTTCTGACAAGGTGAAATTGTTTATTTGTTTGGATACCTCTTATAAGTGGAGGTTGACTTAATTCCTTTTCTCGTATCGTATCATGTACAAAATATGCAAAATTGTTCAAATTTTCAAAAAAATCTGTTTATATGACCAAATCATCTGCCTATCAGATTACGACCAGGAAATAAAATATTTATTAAAATCTTCCTAAATTTTTGTTTTAATTATTGATATGTATTTCTAAACGGATTTGAGTTGATGAAAATAAAAATATAATTTGTAGAGACATTGAAACAATTCTAATTTTTGCCTTAAATACTTTTTAGTTCCGTATTTTCATATATCATAAACCACCAATACAGTGCTGTTCAAATGCATTCATGCATAAATTAAAAATTGCACTTTTGTACAGATAGAATATTGATTAAATGAATGTGGATCTTGACAGTGTGGACCGGGTCATGATGGATAATTAAAAATCTTCATTAGGTTTAGATGAGACTTCTTCACTATAATAAAATCTTGATGCCCTTTCTTGTACAAACTATATATACATTATAGAATTCCATACATACATATATACAGCAATTAATAAATGAGAATAAAAAGTAATATTAAGAATTCATTATTATGAATTCGAATCGAATGTCTTTGTGTGCAGATTAAATACGGACATTTGTTAAATACCCAAATATGTATCAGTATTAAAATGCAAGAAAAAATGATGAGCGTTAAGAAACAAACAACGAATGCTCCTTACTAATATCATTGATAAGTAGACTGTTTATATACCTATACATATATGGGTAGTTTTTTCAAAGGTAGCGGAAAGCATGTATGACTGTAAATTATCTTAAATTACAGTGCTTCATAGAACTGTTGTATAATTTAAGACCACATTTTTTGTCTGCATGACTAAAGTCAAATACCAAAGAAAAAATATCACATTTTAATTTTAATTAGTTTTGAAAAGCAAGAAACGGTAAAACAATATGTTTCTTTTTAAATTGAAATGAATCAAGCTTTATGGCCATCAGACCTTGATAATCATTAAAAGCGTGTCTGGATCGAGTCTTGAAAAGTTTCATCACCTAAACTGCTTATTTAACAAAAATCGTTTGAATGATCGCTCAAGGCAATAATAACATGTTATTACAAACCATTATTATAAATAATTTTACAAAAATAACGTGTTTCAGATTACATTTCAATGGTTTGTCACCACTATGAATGTGTAGAATATGCTTTTTGGGATTACTTTTCACTGAACATTTATAATCACATATATTACATTCCAATGATTTGTCACTACTATGTGTGAGCATATTTGTTTTAAAATTGCTCTTCGGTGAACATGTATATATACATAAACTATATAAAATTAGTTTGCCACCACTATGAGCAGAGCTGGTTGTAATGCAAGAAAATCTCAAGAAAATTATTGAGATTAAAAAATAAATTTTAGTTAGATAAATTAAGTTACAATAATTACAAAACAAATTATTTTATGATTAAGTGTACCTATAACTATAAAGGACGGCAAATTTTGGTTTACGTGGGGCAACAAAAAGACTAGTGCCGGCCCTTACTATGAGACAGTATGTGTCTTTTGAGATTACTCTTCACTGAACATTTATAACCACATAAACTACATTCAAATTCTTTCTCACCGCTATGAGTGAGCATGTGCGTTTTAAAACGACTCTTCACTAAACATTTATAACCACATACAGTACATTTAAATGGTATCTCACCAGTATGAGTGAGCATATGCATTTTGAGATATGCTTTTCTTGAATATTTACAATCACATAAATTACATTCAACTGGTTTCTCCCCACTGTGAATGAGCATATGTCTCTTCAAACGACTCTTCTCTGAAAACCTTAGATCACATGCAGGACATTCAAATTGTTTTTCACCACTATGCCTGAACATATGTCTCTTGAGCTTGCTTTTTAATAAACATTTATAATCACATAAACTACATTCAAAAGGCTTCTCACCACTGCACCTGCGCAAGTGTGTTACGAAATTGCGTCTTTTTATAGACGTGTAACCACATATGTTGCATTGAAATTGTTTTTCACTTTTATGAACGAGCATGTGTTTCTGAAATTTAGTTTCCTGTGGAGATTCAGACTGACATATTATGTTAGATTTATAAAGTTGATCAGTATTGATTTGTTCCTGATGATAGTGTGGGATGATACTAGTAGTATTGTGCTTTTGCTCTTCACTCTTAAAAGTTTGAACATTGTATGTGGTACACCTTTCTATTATTTCAGATTCTACTTTGATATCCGATTCATTTTTAATTATGGTTATCTCTTCAATATCCATTGTATCCATATTTGTAACAAAACCAGAACCTGTAATAAACAAGGAGTTTTTAGCTTAGTAAATAGTATGATGTATGAGAGGTGGGTAAATTTCAAAAGTATTTCGAAGTCAATTGGGCTAAAAATCAAAAAGAAACTTTGAGATTTTTAGATATCAATGTGTACTTTCCTGGATTGAAAGGTTTAGAAGTGTGGATGTTTAATTCATGATTTCTTGCATGAACAATAACAATAAATGATTTTATTATTTGATTTTATGATTAACATGATATCAATGCCACCAAACAATAAATGTGATGAGTGAATGAGAATATTATGTGAACTGCACTGCAGCGTCTCCAACTTTAATAACTATGCCACAAAACACACCAACTATGCCCACTATCCAGTGATGCCAACTCTAGAATTTCTAAAACCGCAAACTGAACGAGCGTCTCGCGCCACATGCGATCCGGTATTTATTTGACATCGCAGGATTTGACAATTTGTTTGCTACCAATGTCAAACACAAAATTAATGGCGCCAATTTTAAAATTCACTTGCCGATAGCTTCCAGAAAATACCTACTTTAAATTCCCTGTAAAATAAATCTGTTTTATGGATATCTATATATATAAAAGGGAAAGATTGTCTGTCTGCATATATGTATGTATGTATGTATGCGATTTTCTCCGCAACCACTGGACCGATTTGGATGAAATTGGTATCATTGGAAAGGTCTTGGCCCAGAATAGAAAATAAGACCAAATTGGACTCTGATCGGCCATCGTGGTCCGAAATAACAGCGAAAAACCCATATATGGAAGTTAAAAATGGGTACTGAGATTGATGTGACAAGAAAATATATATAGATATGTTGTCAATTGTCAAATTTGGTAATTTTTGAAATCATTTCCAATTAAAATCATAGCCATATATGGTTATGATAAAGCGCAGCAAAGCACGCCGGGTATTTGCTAGTAAATTAATAAATGCTTATAGAATAGTGTATTGTACAACTAGTTATGGAAGTCATACTTTTTTCACGTGCTTATCAAGCAAATGAGTGAAAATAAAGAGACTTTCTAACGTGTTGCACACGATATTTTTTTGCATATGGTAAGTTGAGAAATTTGTCCTAAAAGGTTTTATGCAAAATGTTAAAGAAATCAGAAAAACGTACTATCCTTTGACAATAACCTCAGAGGAGATTGAAATTTGTTTTTTACAAACATAATTAAAAAAAGTGCTTAAGAAAAGTCAATTTTCATTATTATCAATATGCAAAAAAACAGATTTATCATCCCTTTTTTCATCAAGGACAAAAATATCTTTAAGAAAACAAGATAGGTAATATTAAGTATAAATATAGTGAAAATACATTCATTCAACAATAACAATTCAGGCAAAAACAATAATTACATTTACATAAATATTAAATATCTAATTAAAAGTATTAAAACTAATATTATTAACATTCCTGTTAATAGGAAAAAACAAATTACGAAGTGTATGTATAGTCGAACCTTGTATGAATGTTTATAGTAACATCTGTTTTATTAAAAAGACTAGCCAAAATAATATTTTTTAGCAGGATTCGTTGTGATTCTTCTTTTATCAAACCAGCCTCCCGAATATCATCTAATATGTGCACAAAAGTTGCGCCTCCTTTTAATTTATCTGGAACCCAAAAAATTGTTTACTAAATTATGGTTTTTAAATAAGGGCGTGTGTGAACATACTTGCAATTTTAGCTCTTGTTTCTTTGTTTAAAAAAACAGACAATGTCAAGTGAGTGACCTACATGGGTTATCCAAAACTTCACCAGAATAAGTCCCTCGCTTTTAGTCAAAACCTCCATCCTTGAAGGACAAGTTGTTCCTTTGCTTTTAAAATGTCTTACACATTTCCCTTTGTTTATGTAATTATAGGAGCAATGACAGTTGTAAAATTCTTTCTTACTGCCATCGGCTAAAAATTTAAATGAAGTATGCAGAACATACCACGACAAATTGCTTTCCTGGATTTGGTCTTTCCATCGATGAAATTCTAGAAAATTGATTGAAATTGATTGTTATATACATTGATATGTTCTTATATATTGCTATTTTCTATGACTTGCTATAAACATTATTGTGTAACAAAGTTAAATAAAATATTATTATTATCATATCCAGGAACTTACCTGAAGAAGATTTAAACTGAAACTCATTATACCTAATTTCCACTTTATGTACAGTGGTCATATGTTTTCTCAAATCTGCATAATTTCTGAAATATTCAGAACAACTTTCAAAAACACATTTAATTCTGGAATTTTGGGTACGTTCTTCCTTTGAAGCAACAATTCCATGGATTTGCTTTTGATGACGGGAAGTTTGATTTATTAATAAATTGTTGACCACATATATCACAGATTTCCCTAATGGTTTTTGGTGCAAGGAGATCCCTGTCGTGTGTTCTTCTTATATAAACATATAGATTTCTCTTTTTAGTGAATGTAACATCGCATTCATCGCAAATAATCTCTTCCATAATTTTAAATTTGATAAATTATGCACGGCACTT
Organism: Agrypnus murinus; assembly: GCA_929113105.1. Lineage (NCBI taxonomy): Eukaryota > Metazoa > Arthropoda > Insecta > Coleoptera > Elateridae > Agrypnus > Agrypnus murinus. The sequence goes on from OV816027.1 coordinate 12,864,856, forward strand.
ATAAATAAAACAAAAATGAAACTTTACTTTTAAATAGGTTAGGTACAAAACAAATTGTCAAATCCTGCGATGTCAAACAAACGTCGGATCGCATGTGGCGCGAGACGCTCGTCAAAATGACACTTTTTATTCCGTCAGAAAACCACCAAAGATAACAGTTTTCTTCTTCCCCTCAAAATTAGAATGTTGTTATACTTAAGAGAGATATAGGTGATAATCTGGAGCGTTATTAAGTATATATTGTAAGTAAGCGAAGATACTAATAATGAGATTTTCTATAATATATTGTAGTGGTCAGACCTACAGTCAACCAAAAGTATCAAAGTAGCTGTAGCAAGTCATTTAGTCACAAAACAATTTTCATAATAATCAATTTACTTAGTTCTGTTATTACATACAGGTTCAGGCAAAATATGTAATTGATTTTAAAAATAACAACTATTTGGTTCAATATAAAATGTTGGGGATATTTATTACAGTTTCTTTAGGGTTGGTAACTTGATTTTATATTTAGGGATGTTTATTACCGGGTTTTTAATGTTGGTAGCTTTGATATTTTTTTGTAGTTAGGGAACGATGCGTTTTTGTTTTTGGTTTTGAATATATGATTATTATGGGATGTAAACAAGAAGGAGATAGACATTTTGGTCAGTTGCTTTTAAAATAATTTTATTCATGTAAGTCTATTTTTGCCTGTTTAATCTATGTTGATTCTAGTTGTGTGGTGTGATTTTTATATTATGTAATTAATCTGAAACACAAATCTCTCGTTTGAATCTATAGCTAAGTCAAAATCTATACGGTAATTAAATCTAAAAGATTCGTTTGATACTTTTTAATAATTGAAAAATTTGTCCTTTTGATGTGTGAATATGACTAGAAAATAATGTTTTATAACGTTTGTAGTATGATTACAGCTAATATTTCTAACTAGAAATGTCATTTGTGCATTTATGTAGATACGACTACTACTGTTATGTGTCTTATTGTCAGTACTTATTGATGGTTTGGTTAACGTTTCTAACCTAACTAATAAATGTTATACTTTGTGACTGGGAGGTTGTCCACCTTAGGTATTAATCTCCACGGTGGTAAAAAGCCCATGATAGGCCGTGTAAGAGAACCCTCAAACCATTATTTTATTTACTGACATTTCTTATTTCGTATACGTGTCTTTTATGTATTTATATAAATATATGGTTACAACGTATCTATTGCTATGTCAAATATGATATGATTTTTGTTCAGTAGTTCTTGTGTGTTCATTTTAATCTGGCACGTTTATCTTTGCTAGTTTATTTGTAAATGTTTTTGATTGACTCTATTGACTCTATATCACTCATTTTTGATGTTCTTATGTCCTTGAGAGATTTGCGTTTTGACTATGTATAAATACCTTGTATAAACACACAACTGTATCAACTTGATAAATTGTTTTATTGATCTGTATTGTTTATTGTAACTGAACTTTAGGTAGGTTTTTAGAGAACTAGCCATTTATTTGTATCAGCTTAAATAGGGTCAGTAAGCCAGTAATTGACCATCACCCAGTAGTTGACCAAACTTCACTTTAAAAGAAAAAAAATAAGATACCTGTACATCTTTATGAATATTTTATGTTTCACAAGCGATTATTGCACCTCTAATTACTATATGGTGCCACATTGCTGCATTATCTTGGTCAAACGGTTGTCTAAATACATGTGGAATTTGTATTCGTTTATTTAACAGCTAAATTTGTGCTTTTACAGTAAGCATGGCAAGTAAACCACTCTATTGAAATTTGCAATCATCCGGGATTTTAATGAAAATCGTTATATTATACATGTTGTGCAAGTAATAGAAAGGTCGAACTAATAAATCTTTGTTATATATATTTTTTTAATTGACACTTTTTTTGCAAAAAATGTGGTGGTCAATTACAGAATTCGAAATCTTATCAGTTTTGCAGTAGTTGACCAACCACTAGTTTTATGCAAAATAAAGAATTTTGTTTTTTTGTCACCCCTACAAGATTAGTAAGTTACTCTTGTTCCTGTTTTTCTTAATAAAATTTCAAATAAATAGCTGTTTCCAGTATTTGTTCGCACAAAACTACTGTTCAACCACTGGCTTCGTAAAGTGGTCAACTACTGGTAATTTCTCTTTCCATTTTTGTTTTTAGCAAAATGTCATCAAAAATAATATACATATATTTTGATATTTTTTAAGAATGTTCGTTTTTCTTTATGCAATACATACTATGTGGCTCTATAACGATATATAATAAAATAATAAAAAACTGATGTTTTATTCGTTATTTAGAAAAATTTGATCAAACACTGGGTTGTTTGTGGTTAACTACTGGAAAATTCTAACTTTTTTACTCTTATATTTTTTTTCTATAAAACAAAATGTTTTTTAATTTGTGTATTATTAATATTTAGAGTCTTAGACTATAACTGCACTTTATACCATTTTTTATTTTGTTTAAAAAAAATATATTACAAAGTTATAAATTTATATTTCTGAAAATCTCTTAAGTGGTCAATTACTGACATATTGACCCTACGTCCCTCCTCGCTCAAGATTATGAATAAATTAATAAAATACTACAATCATATTTATTTGTTCTTTTATTTGTGTTCTTTTACTTGTTTTTCTCTCTTTCTCCGTTCTTATGAAGTAAGTCAGTCGTTATCAACCTTGGTCACATGTTATAAAAAATAATCACAACGTAGGATCCCGTTTGTTCTTTTTGTTATATTTATCATTATAAAGTTTGTCATTTGTAACGTTGGTAATACTGTGTTAGCTTCCGTTTTGTTAAATATTTGAATTTTACGCGGGTAAAGTAATTTGGGCTGTGATGGTCTAGTGGGTAGGTACCCCGGGCTCATTACAATATTAATCTGAAAAACATATCATTACGATGTGCATTAAAAGTACAGTCTGAGACTTGAAAAATGATTTGGTCGACTTTTAGCTATATGCAACACATCTTACAAAATTAGACGAACCACACAATTTTACGATATTATAAAGAATATAGAATATTTATAAAGGATATCTATTAAAGAAACAAAATTATTACACATTCGTACCCGCGAAGAGTAACTAAAACAACTACATTTAGTGACTTTTCTAGTGTAAGGGTATTTAGAACTCGTGCAACAATTGCAAATTTGTTGCAGTGTGAATCATGCTCCTACTTTGCAAACTAGGTTATGAAAAATAGTTTCTAGGTTATGTTGATTTCTGTTAAACTTTTCAAATCAACAAATTAATATAAAGTTTAAAATGATTTATTTCGTTTTTAATGTGTATAAAATATTAATAAATATTGGCGTTTGATTAGCATTTGTTTTTCAAATTGTTTTAAAAAAAATTACGAAAAGTTTCAAATGACCGGTTTTAAATGCTTAAAAACATTACAAATCAAAAGACACTAACAGTTAATCTTCCCGCCCGCGAATGGAATATAATTAACAATTACCTCTCTAACTTAATGTTATTCAGATTAAAAGTGACTTGGTTCAACTTGCAAATTTTCCACCTCTAAAACGATTTCTATTTCGCCAGATATAGGAAAAATCCGCTAAGTTAGCAACACTGCCATTATCAATGGTAGGCCAACTGTCATGATTACCATAATACCTATCTGGTATTTTTGTATCTCAAGGTCAGAAAGTTAGCATTTGAAGCCCGACAGAAGGCAGCAGACAACTAAGGGCTTCAAATGCTTTTCTGTCCAAGCATTGCTCTAATTTTGTATTTTTATAGCATCACTTAAGGTAGAAAGTCACCCAAACTTTACAACTCAAGAATTACATAATTTAAGTATATTTGGTAAATTCAATGTTGCTCTTTCGATTGATAACCGAAAAACGACATTTCACCACGTACATATATACCGAGAAGACGATTAACAAAGTTGCAGTCAAATACATTGATGTATATGGGTTTACACAGTATGCCCAAGAACAACTTGAAAGTTTTATATTTAAACAACTCACCATGTATATGAAAAACTATGTAACAATAGTTTAGAAATTGTATTTTATATTGACGTTAAAAAAACTGCAGTTTACCTTAGTTATTGAGATATTTCGATTATAAACTTGTATTCCAGCTGTAACCGGAAACCGATGACTGAAGTCCCTGCACATGCAAAACCCTATTATATGATCTGGCAACGTTGCTTCGCGCGGAAATTCAAATTTGATATGTTAGACGAATTTATGTTGGTATTTTTTTATATTACTTGAAAATAATGATATACGTAAATAAATTAAATAGATGAAATCAAATATAATAAATAAAATTGAATGAAATAAAATGAAAATTGTATTAACATTGATTTTTCTCATTACTTGTACGTGATCCCAGACGTGGTTCGGCGATGTGGTCGCGGACTACTGAGTGCGTGCTCTATATTAAAGAGACACTTTGAGTGGACAAATCAGTCTAATTTTTGATTAATAAGTGAGTAAATATGAAGTTCATTAGTAACCGTTTATATGTGTATAAAAAGGATCGAAGTTATGTACTGCAATATTGAAAAACAGTGATAAACTTACAACGGCCTTTTTATTGTTAGTTCCCGCTCTTGAAGCAAAGCTTTCTCGCAACTTGACTTCTCTATAATATCCCCTGCTTGCTTCAACGTTGTTTTGCTCACATGAGACATGTCAAGTGATGTGAGAATGGCGTTGATTTGACTTGCCCCAATACCGGCATCGATCATCGTTGAAGATCAATTTTTGATTAATTAATGTTATACACAAAAAATTATAATGATAATAGGAAATAGTATTAAGAATCTTCTACCTGCTGCAAGTTTTATATTCAAAACATGACGTTTTGTAGAATCATCATTGGGGGAGTATGTTTCTGATCTGTGAACGTATTTGACAACTTGGCAAGAAGGGCAGCGAATCGACCAAATTGAAGCTATACCACACACTTGTTCTTTTATAATGTCATCAAAAAATAGTTTTTTTTCACAATCATATTCATAACACCGCATAAAACTATTTAACGTGCAGCAGTCAATAATTTTTACCAAACTCTAACCTCACTTTGGTTTTACGTCAAATACTGATCGTACATTGCGTTGCCAAATCTTACGCATCAATGTATACTACGTTAGTAAAGCGAACAACGATGTTATCATTATTAAATTGTTTTCTGATTTAAAATGACAATTTTTGTGTGCTAAACAACAAATAAATAATTTTTTAATTTTCTATAATGTTCATATGTGAATTAAAATTTGTTGATTTTATTCATATACAGCAGCTAGCTTGACTTTAGATTTGGGTGACTTTCTACCTTGAAAACGCAAAAATGTTTTTTACATTTGTCTGATATAGGCGATACCGCTAGATAAAAAATTTAATATAAATAAAAACGCCATTAAAACTAAAAAAGTATCGAAAATGCTTTTGTTTGAGCATGACCAACTATTAAATGTAAACATGATGGCCATCTCAAATGGTCTATATCGTGGCGCCATCGGTCGATAGATTTTCAAGCTCACATTTTTTATATACCACCTAGATTCAAAAAATCAGAAAGTTGCACAGAATAGATTATTTGATAATAAATTCTTCAAGGTTGAGCAAATAATAATTTAATTAGCACAAATAAACATTATAAACAAAGTAAATTACGAACTAGATAAGGAGTCATATTTATTTATTAAAAAAAAAGTTAAGTAATTTGCACTTTTTCCAGTTAGTCCAGTGCAATTAGTCATTATAAATGAAAAATGACGGAACCCAGGTATAATAATGAATGGATTTGAATGATTTTTTTTTGTTGGATTTCTAATGTCACAAACTGAAAAGTTTACCCATTAAAAATTACCGCAATTTTGAAAATTTGTAAATTTAAAAAAAAATTTAGAAAAATTTTTAGAAATCTCAACAAAAAATACAATTATCGGAATTATAAAATATTTCTTTTAAGAAAATAATGTTTGTAATAGTTTGAGGATATTTTGAGGTTGTTTATAAAGAATTTCCAAAAAAATAAAACTTTTTAAAATTAATTTGAAAATGGCAGAAGCTCGAAATAAATAAAAAAAAAAACGTTAAATAATACGAATACATCAATTTTATGTAGAAAATAATTTATTAATAACTTAAGCTAAATAATAATTATTATAAATTTTAATAACATGAATAATTATAAATTTTTGTTAAAAGGATAATCATGTAAACTAATTGTCTCCGACGTGTTCGTTTTCGATGTCATTCATTAATATTATTGGCGGAGCATTTAAGCAGCTAACTCCTTTACATTGTAAACATGCTATAGAACAATTTAAGCCACTTTTTCTACATCCACAAGCAGAGCCACACCCAGTTTTACATGAACAAAATAGTAATTTACGTTATAAGTCCTGGAAATGGAATTTTACAGTCGAGTAAGATGTTACGGACAAGGCGACGAAGGAGCCGAGTCGGGAACATCGAAACGAGACTGTAAGACCATTTCCAGGACGTATGACGTAATGCGTTTTATTTCATACTGCAATTATTGGAATATTGGTTTAATTCAAAAAAAATAGACATCTATGAAGAACGAGTTTCCATGGTAACTGATTACGTACTAAAACATTGTCCACTTGATTGATTGTATTTGCGTCCGGTAAAATTTTTTACAGTCACAAGTCCTGTAAAATTTTTTACAGGCATACTAGACCGTAAAATCGCATGTTCTGGACTAAAAAGTTTGACGTAAAACTGACAAATGTGACACAGTATGAAATAAAATAATTTTATTTCATACTGTGTCACATTTGTCAGTTTTACGTCAAACTTTTCAGTCCAGAACATGCGATTTTACCCCCCTGCGAGACCTACGTTTGTGCCCCTCATAGATACAATTGTACGTAGGTAACTTTTATTAAAATAAAATATGCAGTAGCTAATAATTATTCATTACTTTTTCATTTTTTATATGATTAATGAGATTTAACACTGATTAATACACTCCATTAATATTCGACCAATCACCGTGGTGATTATTTCAAAATTTGACCAATCAGATGATTTGTTAAGTGATTAAAAAGCTACTAGCTTTTTATCAGCGATAAATACGCTACTAGCTTTTTATCAGCGATAAATACGCTACTAGCTTTTTATCAGCGATAAATATGCGAGTAGGTCGATTAAAATGCATCTAAACAAAGTGTACTTTGGAAATTGTTTGACAATAGCAACTGTCAAATTAATTTGCATCAATTTCGCATCATTTGTATTCAAAATGAATTCAAGTCGTTTTGGACAGTGTTCTATGGGTGAAATAGCGGTGGCAGTCGATAAGTCTGTCCCAAAAAGCACTATTAACACAAGGAAATCGGTATGGAAGCAATTCACAAAATTTTGCAACGAGCGAAATTATGCCATCCAAGCCACGACTTCGAAGGAAGAGTTGGGGAAAATTCTAAAAGACTGGGCCTACAACATGCGTAAAGAAAACGGAGACAATTACAAAGAAAGTGTGGTAAAAACATTCTTCAATATCACAGCAAAAATGTTGCAAGAAAAGTTTTTTAATGAGTACAATCGAATAATCGATCCTTTCACCGAAATTGAATTCAAAGGAGCAAGGGATGCCAGAAATACAAAACGAAAGGAGCTCCAAACTATTCTAGATAAACGTAAGCAAAGTTCATTAGCGCTGAATAAAAACGATATCGAAAAAATTTTAAACATTTGGGATGAAGAAACACCAGAAGGCCTACAAAGAAAGTTTTATCATGTAGCAGCCTACGAACTCGCGTGGAGAGGAGGTGAGGCAGCAAGATGCCGAATCCATTTTTTCGAAGAAGAAAAAAATAGTGACGGGACTTTATCAGGTCGAATTGAGTATAATCCAATCTTCACTAAAACGTGCCAAGGTGGGTCACAAAAGTGTGCGGACAGTAAGTGGCTTGCTTCGAATTATGAAAATCCTAAAATCTGTCCAGTACGGTTATATAAAAAACTAATATCTCATCGTACAACAAATATTACAACAGATCGATTATTTTTAACTCCAAATCGCTACTGGAACCAAGAAAATTCTGTCGGATGGTATAAAAGCATGCCACTTGGAGTCAACATAATTGGAAACTGGACCAAGCAAGCAGCCTCAAAAATTGGGTTAGATGTTTCCTCTAATAAAATTACAAACCATTCAAACCGATCGAGTGCAGTCTCAAGTTATGCTAAAGCGGGAATTGGGGAGCAGCAGCTTTGCAAAATGACAGGACATGCCAATGTAAAATCGCTAACTCCCTATTTACAACTAGATCAAGAACACCATGCAGCTCTCGTCTAAACTCTTCGAAATGGTTTGGAAACAGTAGATAAAGAAGTCATTTCTATTCAAGAAAATATTGTTCAAAAAAACAGAGAAGAATCTATCTCAAGCAATAATAAAATTGTGTATAACAACTGTTCTTTCAATATTCAAAACATGAATGTTAATTAAACATGCGTAAAATATAAATAAATGTGTTTGTGGAACTGTCTTGTATTAATCTCCCTAAAATACACTCGAACTTGATTTTAAATCAGGATAATTTTATTTTTAATCCACTCAAATTTTGTTGCATCCTGGAAAAAACTCTCGATCAAAAGCATAAGATAAAATCGCTCCAGCTAAAGCTGTCGCGATTTTATCATGCTTTTGATCTTGAGTTTTTTCCGGTTGCAACAAAATTTTCGTGTAAAAATAAAATTATCCGATTAAAAATCAAGTTCTTGTGTATTTACCCCCGATTATATTTTTTTCCGGGTTTTAACGCAGGCAAATTGGTCAATTAAACTGGCCATTGTTTTTGCTATTTCCGCTATAAATCCTCTTAATATATTTGATAAAACTTTAGATTAGATCCCACCCGCACGAGCTATATACCATTCGATGGGTCTCATCAAGCTGAACAACAGTATTCTGGCCTAACCTAACCTTAACCGAATCTAAGTCAACCCAACCGAACCTACCCTAACCTAGATTTAAGTTAGGTTTGCGTTTTTATCTATTCATACGTATTTTAATTTAGTTTTTGGTTACGTTAGGAGAGATTAGGTTAGGTCGCATGCGCATTAAAACATGCATCTTCAGTAGGGTGGCGGTGGAAGGCTATGGTTTCCTTTCCAAAAAAGTTTTTGGCGATTATCTCTAAAACTACTGTGCTCCAAAACTTCACTATTGTTCAGCTCAATGAGCCACATCGAATGGTATATAGTATGTGCGAGTGGCGGACCTGGACTGGAGGACAGCCATACATTTCTCCGAAGATTATCAATCTGTTGACCCAACAAATCAACACATTTTGAGGTTTTTAACCAAATTTCAAATTTCATTACAACGTACAAGTACAGCACGAAGCACGTACGACGAAAGTTTATTGGTTATTGTTAGCGTCTCCATCAAAGCAGATAAATATAATCACTACTTAATAATTTAAGTATCTTATTTAAATACCTAATATTCTTGTAACACAATATCCTCTAATTGTTTGGACCAATGTATATCCATATTTGTGTTTTTTTCATGTGTATACATTTATTTTTGTGACCTGTAATTGGTTTTTACTGTTGGTCACAATGTTAAATAAATAAATATTTCCTTTTATTGTTTTCATATAATGTTTTTTTACCTCCATTGCTTGTTTTAAAAATTTCCAATGAAATAAAACTTTACGAAAGCAGCGCCCTTCGGAGGGTTGCGCCCCCACGCATCGCAGGGTCTGCGGGGGCGGTAGTTACGCCACTGTCAAGGAGGTTTGCTGTCCCTTTGTATACTTTATATAGAAATTAAATAACTCAGAGAAAAAATGAATATAGCTGTAAAAAAGTAATATACTATACTAGAAGTAACGTCATTTTCATGGGTGTATCCTTAAAAAAAAAACAGCGGAAGATTTCGAAGGGTAAACTTTTTACTTTTTTGTATAAGAAATTCAAAAAATCCAGAAACATTCAAATCCATTCATTATAGCTGGGTTCCGAGGTTTAAACCTAATTGCACTGGACTAAGTATGGAATATATTTTGTTCTATCTTATATGTATTCAAAAATACACAAAACAATTATCGAATTCAATTTTTCAAAATAATTTGATGTAAATATTCTCGCTGCCATTCCACTGTTTCCAAGGCATAGCTGTTTTTTGCATAAATGGAAGTTTTAATTTCTTAACTTTTTCTGGTTACGATCAAAGGCAATTCATAACCAAAAGCATCATTCAATTCATATTTTTCTTTACAGAGCTTCTTAATATCTTTAAAACTCCTTAAATGCACGTAAAACTGTATTGTGCATGGAACAATTCTCCACCTTGTACTTACAAACAGCAAAAGCAAAGAAAACCTAGGCAACACCCAGCTGAAATATATGGAAGAAGCAATCTACTTAGGACAAAACATTTTCCTAGAAAACACGCAAGAAAAGGAAACACAGACGTATTACATCAGGAAGAGAAGTTTTTGGCATTGTAATAACACTGGATCAACGTAGATAAAAACAAATCAAAAGGCAACCTTAGCTTATGCAGCACAATCTTGTATTCCTACTCTTAATACAGCTATAAAAATTGGAAACAACGCAGAATCACATGCTAAGAAAGGTTCTAAGAAAAATATCTCTCTCTGTCTTAGTGAATCAACCATATAGAAAAGAAAAAGCTACCCCTAATTAACGTTTGTTAACCATAATATTCTTAACAAAGTGGTGCATAATTAACGAAAAGTGCACCATCAAATGAAGTGATTGCTATAGACAAGTTTGGTATGATAGGGTATTATTGACATTCTTAAGGGTAGTTTTCTTTAGTTAGTTGCATAGTACTAACAATATGCAGTTCTTCAACTATTTTTAATATTATCCCAATAGCAACTGTTTACACAAGGGTACATGTTTTTTAAGTTTCTTTTTGTTCTCCTGTAAAAACAGGTATTGGATCCTAAGTATCGTTTTCTTATACAGGGTCACATATTATGTTACTATGCGAGATCGTAGACTATCCTTCACTGAACATTTATAGACATACCTAATTCTCATTCAAATGGTTTGTCACTATAGACCAGTGATGGTGCACCTTTTTGAGAAGTGGGTCAAATTTTTTTAATAATTTTTTTTAATACTGACCCGTGGGTCACTAAGTCAGTGGCTGCACTTGCAAAGAGGGGGAGGGGGTAAAAAATAAATACCAATAATTTGAAAACAACGAAAATTTGTTAACAGAAAAACTTGACAGTTGACCCCTTTTTTTTGTTCTCACTTTTAATCATCTACAAAAGGTTTGCGTTTCCGTTTTGTTTTACAACCTTTACTTTGGCAAGTGAAGAGCAAAATTCGACATTAGATATTTATACTTTAATTGTTTAATATTTTCGATTATCTGTTCTCTCTTTTATGATATAAAAAATAAGTTTAAAAAATCAACGCGTGGGTCATTTAAAAAGCCTTCGTGGGTCAGTGCCTGACCCACGGGTCATAGGTTCGCCACCACTGCTATAGACCAAGAGCCAGCAACGTATTTCAAGTTGTCATTTCAACAGTCCTGAAAATTTGGGTACTAAATCTTATACACCTGCTGAACACTAAAAGTCAATTCTGGCAGCCCCCTGCAGCCGGGTTATACTACCCCAAAACTACTAAGACGGTTAGAAATAAGATTCTCTCTCTAACCCGCAAGCCGCTATATAACTGTCTCGTTCTCACTAACATGTAAACCTACATATACCTACTTTATTTATTGTGTCAAAATTTCAAGACTTTTAAAATAACAAAAATATCACTTTTTAAATCAACATTTGCAGCGTTCTGGCAACATTTAGAAGGGGAGGAAATCTTCTGGCAATATTTTTTATAAATAAAGAATACTATGGAAAGTAACCTCCTGAAATTTAATGACTGTTACTTTAAATAAATGGAATCTTATTTCTCACCCTCTTAGTAATTTTGGGGTAGTGTAACGCGGCCGCAGGGGGCTGCCAGAATCGTCTTTTAGTGTTCAGCAGGTATATAAGATTTAGTACCCAAATTTCCACGACTATTGAAATGACAACTCGAAATACGTTGCTGGCTCTCCGTGTACTACAATGAGCACGAAGATGCATTGGGAGATAATTTTTCAGTAAAAATCTATAATTGCATACATTACATTCAATTGGTTTGTCACCATTATAAGTGAGCATGTGCTTTTTGAGACTACTTTTCAATGAACATTTATAATCACCTATATTATTACATTCAAGTAGTTTGTTACCACTATGAGTGAGTGAGCGCAATTTAATACTACTCTTAACTAAACATTTACAACTGCATAGATTACAGTGTAAATAGTTTCTCACAAGTATGAGTAAGCATGTGCATATTTAAACTTGTCTTTCTTGAATATTTACAATCACATAAATTACATTCAAATGGTTTAACTCCAGTGTGAATGAGCATATGTCTCTTCAGACTACTCTTCTCTGAACATTTTAAATCACATACAGTACACTCAAACAGTTTCTCACTACTATGATAGAGCATGTGCCTTTTAAGACTACTTTTCAATGAACACTTATAATCACATAGAATACATTTAAATCGCTTCTCACCTGTATGAGTAAGCATATGTGCCTTCAGACTACTATTTACTGAACATGTATAATCACAGGTATTACATTCAAAGTGTTTCTCACCACTATGAGTGAGTATATGAGTTTTGAGATTACTTTTCAGTGAACTTTTATAATCACATATTTTGCATTCAAATGGCTTCTCACCACTATGAGTGAGCATGTGCCTTTTGAGACTACTTTTCAATGAACATTTATAAACACACAGTTTACATTCAAATGGTTTGTCACCACTATGAGTGAGCAAGTGCGTTTTGAGATTACCCTTCACTGAACATTTATATTCACATAAATTACATTCAAATGGTTTCTCTTTACTATGAGTGAGCATGTGCTTTTTGAGTCTACTCTTCAATGAACATATATAACCGCATAGATTACATTTAAATGGTTTCTCACCTGTGTGGGTGAGCATATGCGTTTTAAGACTACTTTTCACTAAACATTTATAATCACATGTATAACATTCAAATTGTTTCTCACCACTATGAATGAGCATGTGCGTTTTGAGACTACTTTTCACTAGACATTTATAACTGCATAGGTTACAGTTAAATGGTTTCTCACCAGTATGAGTAATCATATGCATTTTCAGATTTGCCTTTCTTGAATATTTACAATCGCATAAATTACATTCAAATGGTTTATCTCCACTGTGAATGAACATATGCCTCTTCAGACTACTCTTCTCTGAACATTTCAAATCACATACAGTACATTCAAATCGTTTTTCTCCACTATGCGTGAACATGTGTCTTTTAAGCTTGCTCTTTAATAAACATTTATAATCACATAAACTACACTCAAAAGGTTTCTCACCACTGTGCCTAAGCATGTGCGTTTCAAAATTGCCTTTTCTTCTAGATGTGTAGCTGCATGTGTTGCATTGAAATTGTTTTGAAGTTGTTTCACTTTTACAGGTATGCATGCGTTTCTCAAATTTAGTTTTCTGTGGAAAAGATTGACATATTATGTTAGATTTGTAAAGTTGGCCAGTATTGATTTGCTCCTGACGATGTTGTGGAATACTGATGTTATTGTGCTGTTGCTCTTCGCTCTTATAAGTTTGAACATCGTCGTTGATGATACACTTTTCCATTATTTCAGATTCTGTTTTGATATTTGTTTCATTTTTAATTATGGTTATCTCTTCAATATCCATGGTTTTGATATAGGTATACAGCATCACCAGAATCTGTAATAAACAAAGCATAACTTATTAAATACTATATGGAATATGAAATAATGATAAATTTCAAAAGTATTCAAAAGTATAAAGACCAACAGAAACTTTCGAATTTTTAGTTAAATGCATACTTCCCTGGATTGTAGAGGTTTAAAAGCAGTAAATGAAGTGGACAGTACACATTAGGTTACTGTTCATCAGATGTTTAACTTAGGATTCCTTCTATAAATAAGAAGAATATAAATGATTTAATCTATAGTATTATAATTACTATTACAGTTATTAATAATATAATGAAGCCACCGAGATATATGCCTGGTTTATTCAGTCATTAACAACTAAGAAATTATCACTGTCACTAAACAACTGAGAATTAAAAGAATACTAATAATAAATGTGGGCGGGACTGCAGTGCTGCCAACTACAATTAGTCTATTACACGGCGACGTCATATGACTAATAAATGATGTCCATAAGACGTCATGTTATGGGACGTACGTAGAGGTCTTCAAAACGACGTCTTTTATTTACTTGTACAATAAGGTCGTTTTTAGACTTCTAATATTATTAATTATGATCTATCTAGGTAACCAAAAAGTGATATACTTATTCCAAAAATATTTTTTATTTCTACATTTGCAGAATATAAATAGAATACATTATTTTACTGTTTTCAAAATTCAATTACACTATTTTTATATTGTCAGGTCCACTGATGTACGAGACACAAATCTAGCAACACTGTTTTACTTTATTTTTTTTACTCGTGACCACATGCTGCAATACAAACAGCAACAACGTCTTTCGTGTATTTGTTTTGTACTTTAATTAGTAACGTTTCTACTTATTCTTAAAGTTCTTGATGTACCTACATTATAGTGTAGGTGCAGCTACTGTATAATAATTGTGTGGTTTGACACGAAGGGTGAGTATTAATAATTACTTGTTCCGTCGCAATACTACATAACCTACACAATTTTATCCGTTCAACGATTTTGTGAGATTATTATTGTTAATAAATTAATACTAATGCAATGGTTTCTTAGTACTTACTAATATTATTTTAGTATCCTCAATTATTCTGCATATTGTTTTAGCAGCTATTCAGTTAGTAAATGTTTACTCTAGTTTAATCATTATGAGATGTTGATTTAATAGAAGAGATGTATGTTCTGTTATTGAATGTTTACTTTTGTTTAATAATTATGTATGAAATAGTATATAATAAATATTACTTCCAATATTCAACTATTTATTTATAATTTCTGTCTTAGTCCTAGTATAGGACGTTTTAATGGCGTCAATGAACAACGTTTTAATGACGTCGTTGAACTACGTTTTAATGACGTCTTATATTGACATCCTTTGGCTGTGACATAATGCTGTCAGTTTTACGACAATTTGACGTCATTTGATTTCGTTATTTCTGAAGAAACGGCAGTTGCAGTTGATTAATGAATAATTATATTAGATCATTATCTAATATTAAATTGATGTCCTCTGCCACATCCATAAAATTCTTTATTATTGATAATATTTGCAAATTGAGATTATATAGAAAGGTGCACAAAAGCATCTGGTCATTAAACTTCTCTTTAAATGGTTAAAGGGCAGCTCAGGTTGGCATTAAGTTATCGGTCAGATAATCCAACTTATCTACAGGATATAATTTAATTTGAGGTGAAAAGATACATTTCCAAGTTATAGGGAAGATAAACCTGTTGGCCAGTTTATTGAGAGGTGGAAAGACCGACCCTAAATACTAATAATTCTCACTATAGAATGGGTATAAAAAATGGCGCCAAATCACGCGAAGTTTAAAACATAAATAGTAAACAACTAGTAATGGCGATAATTTTTCAAAGCAGTCGTTAAATACTACGATGTTTTTGTTTTATTAAGAAGTATTAAATATTGGAAAGGTTTTACAAACATTTTCAAAAAGCAAAACTATAGTTTAAAAAAGATCTAAATGCACTTTTTTGAACAATTTTCAAGTTTCTTTTTCTGTAGCTGTATTCTGCGCTTAACATTACGGAATTCTATGTTTAATTTTAATAATAGATGGAATAATGATAAAACATTCAATTCTATATTAAATTTTAAAGATACATAATTTGTTATTATTAATGGATACCTATACAATTGTTGCAAGTTGACATATGACAATATCTTTTTTTAAAGGTAGTTTTTACGAAATTTAAAGCAATGATTTATAAGGTGTGAGCAACGGAATTTTGATTCAGAGAAGGCCTTGGAAATTTTAGGTTACATCTGATATTAATTTTAAGTAGGTAGTAGAACTAGTACAGATCATTTAGAAATACTACAGATCATTGAGAACTACTCTCAGTCACTAACTGACAGACCTACTTTAATGTATTTTAGCATTTTGGTTCTGATTTCGGAGCTCTCAACAATCTTTAATCAAGAAATTTTTAAATAATACAATTAAATTGAAAAATTATTAAAGAAGATGAGTTATATGGCCCCCACTTACATCTCTACACAATACAACTCTTCTTTTAACGGAATCGATAAAATTATGGAGGATACAAGGTGTGTTATTAATTTCTTCAATTTTGTTGCTAATTCTGTGTTAGATAAATTTCTACCATATTTCCCTTTTGTACGTCATTAAATATGAATGTCATTATTAAAAACTGATTTTTTTTCAAAAACTGTTAATCTGACAGTTCTTTTCAAAAAGTGACAATCTAAAATGTTTAAATAAACTAATTCATACGATTCAAAATTGCACATGACCAATATGTCTATCTCTTTCTTTCAAGGCCAACTCTGAATCAAAATTCCATTGCTCACACGTTATATTTATTTGCTCCGATTATACAATTAAACAATGTACCTGAACGATAAAGCGGCACAAATGTCAAATTTCAGCAGGCATGAAAATGACGTCTAATGAGATGACCCATCTTTCTAAGCTTGCTTATACATTTACAGACCTTGTACACAACATGGATATATAGTACACAAAAATAGTGAATGCAATGGACCTTATGTAGTCTTGGCTGTATGATTTTAGTCGGTCTTGTTATAGTCTTCACTAAAGCTGAAAATCCTTCAACCAAATATACAATTTGACACTAGATAAATAATTTAAATAATGCTTAAAGAATTAATAATTTGTTTAATAATGTTAAAAATTAATATTAATAATGCTAATTAATTATAGGTCATTAATAATTAACAACTAATTAAATAAGTAAATGGTAAAATAAATAAACCATTGCATTATTCCCCAATTTCAAGAATTACGTGTCTGATTAAAAAGTTGAGTATTCAACAATCTTATGAAAGATATTTTAATTTCCATTAAATATAATGTATAACGTTGAAATTCACAACCCATTGTTTGTTTGATGGTCACTGTTTAAAACCAAGCTTCTCCGTTGTTTGGTTGTCACTGGTTTTCCCTTTCTTTCTGTCTATAGTAAAGTCGCACCGGCGCGTTTAAGTTCCTTCTCAATAGGAGAGTGGAAGTAACAAAATGGCTTTTTGGCAGTAGAAGTTGAATGTACGAGATATATTAGGAAATTGGTTTTATATATAATTCGCTTTAGCGGAATAAATCTCACATTCAACAGAACGATCGCTTGATTATTTATATGCGATCAATCGTCAAATTGACGAATTAAGTTCTGGTGCTAACCATTTTAGGTAAATTATTTTCGTTAAAAGCTCGTTGCGCTAAAAATCTTACAAATGTCTTTTTTATTTTAGGTAATATTTCCCTAGTAGTCACCTTGAGGGAATTGTATTGTAAAAGACCTTTCAGTTTATAGAAAGGTAAAAATCTTCAAATATATAAAATTAATTCAATATACAGGGTGATTTCTTTGTAGGTCTTTTTTTTTGTCGTTTGGGTTTTGTTGTTCGTTGGTGTATTCTTGTTCCTGCCCATCTGACCGTGGGTTTTAATTAGAAGGTTCTTCCCCTTTGTGTCCGTACCTACATCTGTACATGTACCGCATCGGGACAAACCAATAGATATCGAAGGGTGAAACGGAAAACCCCTAAGCAAGGCTTTAAATAAAACAGCCGTGGGTCTTTGAATGGTGGGATGTTTGTCTAAATTTGTATGTATTATCTGTCATTTTATTTATGTATATGTATATATTTATTCAATGTGTTTACAATTATAATTTTAAGAATAACACGAGATCTCGAATAGTGGAATTGTTGTAGGGTAGTTTTAAGTACAACCAACTGTGATACAAATCACCATTCACCTTTTTTTTTTATTTAAACATTACATTTTTTTTATCTGCACAATAGAAAATAGTTGCAAGTAAAATAAAGCCCTACTTAGAAAGTTTACATTTCACTACGTGTGTTTTATTTATTTATTATTCATTTGTTTGTGTGATTTTAATATTGCTTTTCAGTTCGTCATTTGTAAGTATATATGTACGGTACGACCAAAATATTGGAAGTTGCCCATATTTTAGTAGATCTATTTCTTCATTTGTCTGATAAGCTTGAAGCTTTAGTAATAAGCAGTTTTTAAACGAAGTGGCGCTTGTTTTTTTTTATCCTTTATATCTTGTATTACCCCGCCCCTCTCCGACTTATTGGGGGCTAGCTGGCAAAAAACTAAAGCAGTGTTATTCAGATCAAGCTGATACTTCCAGCACAGCTACATTTTGGTTGGTTAAGTATTTCATTATATAAAAATAGCCTTTGTGTTTCTGTAGGTTATAAATGTATATAATTCTAATTAAATAATAGTACTATACTTACTAGCAGTGGCAACTAGAGTGTTTTTTTACGAGGGGGCAATGTCCAATCTGTAACACTTCGTAAAACCACCGTGACCACCAACCCTTCGTGAGCACTGTAGCTTTGTGAGAAATTAATTACCAAGCACCCATAACAAAAAACGCTACACCCATATAACCACCATTGACTATAATACTATAAATTCATATTAAATTTAAGAGAAAAAGTTTTACAAGTTTTTTTGATACTTCTTTCCTGTACTTGACTAAATAAGATTTGGGTTAATTAATACGCATGATAATAAAATAAATTATTAAATCAATCTTTTATTTAAAATTAAATAAATTATTTTATTATATGATATATATTGTAATCCTAAATAAATTAATAAATTGTGGGAGGCCATTGCCCAAAGCTGCCACTGACTATTAGTAATCTTAAATTATTTTCTAAGATATTTTAATCGAAGATGTGTTATCCAATTGAAAACCCAATTTATTACAGTTTTCATTATTCAGAGAAGCATCAATGCCTCTAGTTAATTGGGATAATTAATGCAGCCGGCGATGCCAAGTTATCAGATTATTACTATCGTATATGGCTTTACGTATTATGATGCCCGACAATAATGTGTGTGAAGTAAAACTGTAGATACATAAAAGTGTGCATGAAACAAGAGCTAGCTTCATGAGTACAAGCTATAGTATTTAATCTAACTACAGCAAACATTTTCTTTGGCAATTTGGAATAAATTATAAAAAGTATTCTTTTACTCCATATGACCAGATAAAATCTTCAATGATAATAACAAGCTAAATAAAATATAAATTATAAAATTTCATACATATATACATAAATTGTGAAGGAAAATAATTCTAATTATATAATTAGAATAATAATTGAGATTAAATAAGGGAAATTACCCAAAAATGGATAATGGAATAAGGGTAAATTCCAGATAATTAAATTATTTCCATTAACATTAATAAAACCTATTAGTTTTATAAATTTTTTTTCAATACAAAACATATTTTTTTCTGCTACATATTCCAACAATTAATAAATGAGAATACGAGAATAGAAACTATTATTATGAATGCATGTCAAAATCCAAAATGTCTTTGTATATAGAATATATACAAATATCAGTTGTTAAATACCCAAATATGACAATTAAATTGCAAAAAAGATGATGAACGACGAGATACAAACAACAAATACTGCTTACTTATATATCAGTGGTAATTTTTTTAAATTTAGTGAAGAGCACTTTTGGCTTAAGGTTATCTTAAATTACTGTGATTCCTAGATCTATTGTCAATCTAAGAGCACATTTTAATTTGAATAAGAGTCTTAAAAGGCAAAAACTGTTCTTTCTTTCCTTTCAAACTAAAATTTATAAAGTTTTATGTCCATCAGATGTTGATCAGCATTAAAAGTGTTTGTACATCGAGTCTTGGGAAAGTTTTATCCCTTAACTGCTTATTTAAGAGAAATCGTTTAAATGACCACTCAAAAACTACACAAACATGTTATTACAAACCATCATTATATACAAATTTACAAAAATAATTTGTAAATCTCTAATAGAACATCCAAAACGTCGCATCTAACCGTGGTAGGCATCTAAATAATATCAAGCTATTTTTTACAGAACATTACACTCAAGTAGTTTTTAACTACTATGAATGAGTATATGTGCTTTCAAATTACCTTTTTTCCAACATTTGTAATTACATAGATTACATTTAAATGGTTTGTCACCACTATGAGTGAGCATATGCTTTTTGAGATTACTATTCACTGAACATTTATAATCACATATACTACATTCAAATGGTTTGTCACCACTATGAATGAGCATGTGTACTTCAAGATGACTTTTGCGTAAACATTTATAATCACATAATCTACATGTAAATGGTTTGTTACCACTATGTGTGAGCATATGTGTTTTGAAATTGCTATTCAGTGAACATCTATATTCACATAAACTACATGCAAATGGTTTCTCGCCACTATGAGTCAATATGTGTGTTTTGAGATTACTCTTCACTGAACATTTATAACCACATAAACTACATTCAAATTGTTTCTCACCATTGTGAATGAGCATGTGGGTTTTGAGACTACTTTTCACTGAACATTCATAACCGCACAGTGTACATTTAAATGGCTTCTCACCAGTATGAGTTAGCATGTGCATTTTCAGATATGTTTGTCTTGAATATTTATAATCACATAAATTACATTCAAATGGCTTCTCACCAGAGTGAATGAGCATATGTCTCTTCAAACTACTCTTTTCTGAACATTTTAAATCACATGCAGGGCATTCAAATGGTTTTTCACCACTATGTGTGACCATGTGCCTTTTGAGCTTACTTTTTAATAAACATTTATAATCACATAAACTACACTCAAAAGGCTTCTCACCACTGTGCCTGCGCATATGTGTTGTAAAATTGCATTTTCTTATAGACATGTAACCACATATGTTGCATTGAAATTGCTTTTCACTTTTATGAACGAGCATGTGTTTCTGAAATACAGTTTCCTGTGAAGATTTAGATTGACATAATATGTTAGATTTATAAAGTTGATCAGTATCGATACGTTCCTGATGATATTGTGGAATACTAGTAGTATTATGCTTTTGCTCTTCACTCTTAAAAGTTTGAACATTGTAGGTGGTACACGTTTCTATTATTTCAGATTCTACTTTGATGTCGATTTCATTTTTAATTATGGTTATCTCTTCAATATCCATTGTATCCACATTTGTAACATAACCAGGAACTGTAATAAACAAGGAGTAGCTAATTAAATAGTATAACATATGAAAAGTGGATTTCAAAAGTATTTCTAAGTTAAGGCTAGGGCTAAAAATCAAAAAAATAATACTTTCCTGGATTGTGGAAATTGTAGATTAGGGCACAGTTTTAATCAGGTTTGAAAATGAGAATGTTTAATTTAAGGTTTCTTATAATAATAATAAATGATTTTATTATTTGATTCAATTATTAATATGATGTTGAGGCCACTGAACTAAAAGTTTGATCAGTCGATGAGGTAATGAGAACTGCACTGCAGCGTTTCCAACTTTAATTTAATAACTATGTACTATCAGCGTACATATAACTACTAGGTGTTTGGCTGAACCATATAGTATAAGGATATAATTCATAATTAATAGAATTATTACCTGTCAACTGCATTGGAGAATGTTCTTCACTATTAACAGTTTGCACGACGGTTCGACTTGTGGATGGGCCAGCTTCCTCGAGATACAATGTAGGAATTGCATCTTGATGCAACCTATTCTTTTTAACATTTGTAAACGACTTTTCTTCAAAATGAGCTCCACAAACTCTGTAATATGATGTGTACATGGAAGCGCCAGTAGCTTGTAATTGGTTGAATAGTTCAAGTCGCCTACAAGCTATTACCCATTGTTCACACCTATAAAAATTATATATTTCTTAATCGTCGTTTTCTAACAATACTGTAAAGCAATGAACACCTACCTTGCAGAGTCTTTAGGAAATCGAAACAAAGAAGTGTTCGCGTGTGCATACGTACGACAACAACTTCTTACTGCACATGTATTTTTAATAGTTTTATCTTTCTTATCGCACATTATAATCTTTGATGATAATGTGGAAGCGTTGTTTATAAGTATTATAAGATTATAACCTATAAATGTCACTACCAGCTGATAAATATAGCCCCTCTATTTCAAATAGTAGCGACATCGTGGAACAAACCTGACACAAACTTTAATAAAGATAAAGTTACTACATGTATATTGTTAGCTCAATTTATTAAAAAACGTTTTTAATTTACGTAAAAGTTTATACGATCGTTTTTACAGAAATGATTGTACCTTATCAAATTAATGACAAATTGTGAATATTTTTGTGCATGACTATTATTAAACCTAAGATTTATTGCAAAACGAAATGTCAAATCTGGTAACTTTCAATATCGCCAACATCGTTCTGGTGCTTTTACTCCAGCGGCGAGATCAATCGTTGTCGCTACTATTTGAAAATAAAGGGGCTATACTGATCAAGGTCCGTTGATGCATGCATATGATGATATCCAAAGTAAAGGTTATCTCGCCCATTTCCACTATTGACATTTGAAATGGATACAAAAATGGCGCCTTTTTGGCGGCAATTTTAATTTGTCATGAATTTGTCAAATCAAATATTTACATAACATACAGAAAAGGTTACGAATATTTTTATTAAAACAAATCAATAATACTATGTATTAACTTATTAAAAAATAATATTTTTAGGCATTTGAATTATCTTCTGTTATTGAGTAATATTAAAAACTACTACTGCATAAAACCACGAAAACATTAACACATTAAAAAATGATGGTCTAAAATGGCGAAGATTTATTAGTTATATGAACAAAACAACAATAACAACTAAAGCGAATATTTTAACTGTGATACAACTAATTTATTAATGGTATACCCCCTCAAACAGTATTTGAGTTTCTGTTTTTTGTTATCCAAATATGGCAAAAAGCCATATAAAAACCGTGACGGAAATCTTACTTCTGTAAATGTCTGTACAGAATGCAATATGACGCAAGTGGATGCTACAACTATTTTTTAAGTTTTTGTAACCTTTCAAACCAGCTAAAAATTAAGAATATATTATTAAGTAGGCAATTGAAAATTATCCTGCACATCATATTTGTACTGCCATTATCAAAATTTCCAGCGGCCACATCGGTATTTTTAAAACCTGAAGTGAATAGTGTCTCTGTTCCTTTTAGCATCTGCTTGATAATGTGCCGTAGTATTATCTTTTAAAGTATATCGAGGCTCTCTCTTTCAATCCTTCCACACTCTTCAATTATTTTAGGCTTTTCTTTAACATATTCAGTATTATTTGATGATTGTATTTGGCAATATATGGCATGTTTCCTTTATTGTTTTTAAAAGTTTTATTTTTTTTATTAATTGCAACTACATTTATCTCTTCATTTAATCTATCCTTTCTTTATGCTTAAATAATTTATATTATTTCATTATGTAATTTTATTAAGACTCAAACTTGCTTATTTTACATAATCTTGAGTATTCAGTAATTCCCAATTCTGACTTCTACCCTTATATCTAACAAATTTGTCTTATTCTCCTATCTTTTGGCAAAAGAAACAATCGTGCACCATTCCGGGAATTGCTAGAACAGTTTGGTGCACTACAACCAGTCATTTTTTGGGGAAAATACTTCGGCGTTTCACTTATGTCAGAAACTGGCAGATCGAACTTGGGCTCAAATATGGCCGTCTAAACTTTAATGAGGTGGCTTATGTATGTGTACTTGGTACACATACACATGAATGAACCTTGATACTGATAAATATAGCCCTGTTACTTTCAAATAGTAGCGACAACCATTGATCTCACCGCTGGAGCAAAATCACGTTGGCGACATTGAATATTACCAGATTTGACATTCTGTCACAATAAATCTTAGATTTAATAATGATCATGTACAAAAACATTCTTAATTTAATATTAATTTGATAATGGACATTCACGTTCGGTAAAAACGACTATATTAATATGACATATATTTCTGTAATTCTAATATTTTTTGCAACACCATGCATGTAGTAATTTTTTGTTTATTAAAGTTTGTATCAGGTTTGCTCCACGATGTTGCTACTATATGAAATAGAGGGGCTATACTAATAAACTTGCAGTGCTGCTTAAAGCGGATATCCATCGAACTTCCAGCCAACTTTCAGACATGCGTCTTAAAATTTCCCGTTTCACATTTTTTTGCTTGTTCCTACTTGAAGTTATATATACGCTGGTACTATGCCCACACTTTTAACCATAATCATATACCAGCTACAGCCAGCTCCTCCAGGGATGATATTAATATCAGGTGCTTTCCATTGGGCTAATCGATATATCAACAAAAGTGATCCATGAAAACATGATGTAGTAAGCAATATTGCCAGATGTTTAAAATCACATTGCTCTAGTTTTGTATTCACAAATGTTTTTTACATTTGTCTGGTATCGGAGATATCGGTAGATACAAATTTTTATATAGGTACATAAAAACATCATAAAGTACATATCTAAAAATGTTTTCATTTAAGAATGCACTAAAAATTTTAGGACGCGCCAATAAATATAGATGGCGAAGTATAACATTGAAATTAGTGTTACTAACTACGCATCTAGTTAGCCAGGCTGCGCCGTCGATGATACACGAGTCCACAAACGACGCCATATTGGAGCAAAGAAAACGCGAAATGGTTCGTTATTGGCTTAGGTTATTGGTGTCTGTACTTAATATTAAGTCCACGTTTAGTTTAAAAGCTTTTTCTAGATTATTTTTATTCTAAAAGCTCCAAGCCAAATTCGTAGAATGTAATTATAATTTAACTATTATTAAACTACACGCTTTCTGGGACCCCAACAGGCATTGTTTGAGGTACTCTAGACCCACTGAGAGGAAAACTCGAATTTAGGTATTTCCTCTCCTTTGGGAGAATTCTTTTCGTTGAAGAAGGCACTACTTTCAAAAAGCATACGTTTCATAGACGTTTTGACGATTGTTTTCTAAAAGAAGCAAAACTCTTTTCCTCTATTGGTTGATTCAATATACGTACTCTATGAAAATAATACGACATATTTTACCTTCACGTCTGTCGAGTGTAATGAAGATATTTCTAGCTCCGATTGGCTATTTTATGCTTGTTTGAAGTTAATCTTATATAATTATACTAAAGTACATCTTTTAAAATGTAATATTATAAAAAATAAAATTAATAGTATTGAGTATATATCTTTTTATTTAAAAGATTTATTTATTTTGTTTAAAATAATATTGGAAATGTGTAATAGAACCTGTTTTAAATTTAAAGCGACCTATACAGGTTAAAAAGTGTAATTATTAGCAAGAAATAAACTTTCCGTTGCTCCCACGTTGGAGGTACAGAATTCATATACACTCTTTTCAACGAGTAAATTCTTGAAGTGCTTTAAAAATTCCAAGAATAATTTTAACGGTTTGGAAATGTATGCTATAGAGTCAGGGCTGGACTAAAACATTCCAGTAAGCAGAATGGAAGCATTTTCGCCTTTGAAGTGATGTTATAATGATGTGAATAAAACGGGTAAATGTCACGCCCAAAGACGTCATTTTACAACGTAAAAAAGACGTTGTTTTATGACCTAAAGAAAACATATAATGATTAAATGACGTTTTATTGATGTCTTAAGGACCTATTTATTTCTATTTCTGCAAATAAAACACCTTAATTTGAAAAAAGATTTATTATTTAAAATTCTGAAACATAAATATAATCACTATTATTATACTTATATGGCGGCTATAAAACGCCTGTTATTTTCGAGGCGTCAGCCAACACTTGTATACTTCCTCCGTCCTTTTCGGTGAATTGTATGGAACGCCATCCTAATTTGCTTTATTAACACCGACACAAAAACTGCAAGAAATGCCCACACATAAAATACCACAAACATATATTTTTTAATGAAATATGTATACATCATGCAAGTTAACATTTATTCATTATTCAAGCGAAGTGTGACCTAATTATAAACACATGCAAGATAAACGCCTCGAGCGGAGCGCCCACATCTGTTAAAACGACTGCAGGTGCAGTATCAACCCACGGCCACGTGTGCGCACAGCAAGCGCCCACATATATCAAAGCAGGAAGCAGCTGCAATACTCAGAACTTTATCTAATGCATTTTCTATGAATTCCTGGAGGAAGTAGAATGCTATCATCACGTAGGCACAACCCACGGCCACGTGTGCTCAACTGAAGGATTTTACGCCCACAGAAAGAGTATATAAAAACCAGAGCTTTGTGGGACAGACCAGTCTGAGTTACGACGGGCTTCTTTCAAGCCATACTCACCCAGAAAGCCGTAGAAACTGATAACCAGGGTTATTATTTACCTCGGTCTTTCTGAACATCATTATTACCAGTTTTAAGTTGAAACTGTAAATAGTTTTTAGGTGAATATGCAAGTTCATATTGTGTAATTTCACAACGAATAAATATCTTTATTGTACTTAACAGTAAACTGTGTTCATTTTTGTAACTTGGACTCCGTCTTTTGCGTTTTAAAATAAAGTACCATTTTTAAAAAACGCCTTTCTACGTCAAGAAAAGTTAATTTGCAGCTGAAAGGAAATCAACATCAACCAACTTTTTGCACATATTCGCCTCCTACTTGCGTTGTTTTTCACGATCTTTCCAATACCGTTCACGTGAAGCTAGAACACTCGGAGTTTGGATTTTTGAAACGTTTGTACCACATCTGTTTGTTTTGTTTATAAAACTGATTAAGCCTTCAACAATAATAAAACTAAATATAAAGTAATATTTCAGCGCTAAGTGTGTAAGATATTTTTAGGTTTATTTTATTTATTCAAACTCAATGAGTATACTTATTAATTGTAAATTTATTGTAAGAATTTTGTGAAAAATTTCCACAATTCTTGTATATGTAAAATGAGTCTTACTTACATTTTTTAATAAAATTTGTCGACTTACATCAGCACACTGATGTTATAATGACGTTATTTTTAAGATTATTGGTCGGCGACGTCATATAACAAATAAATAAAGTTACTAAGACGTCATATTATGAGACGTAGTTAGGCGTCTTTAAAACGACGTCTTTTAGACGTACACTAAGGTCGTTTTTAGACTTCTAATATTATTAATTATAATAAATACGCTAGTTTTGCACTGTCAGGCCCACTGATGTACGAAAACCAACAACACTGTTTTACTTTATTTTTTTCTTTTGTGTATTTGTTTTGTTCTTTAATTAGTAACGTTCCTAATTATTATTAAAGTTGTTGTGCATGTGTACAACTACTGCATATATAATAACTGTGTGGTTTATCACAGAAGGTGAGTATAATAACTACTTGTTCCGTCACAATACTACGTAACCTATATAATTTTACCCGTTCGGCGATTTTTAGTATATTCCAAAACTTAACCGAAAATAACCGCATTTTTGGTTCTAATTAGTCTTTGGTAACAAATGGTTGCTGAAAAACTTACATAGTTTTGAAACAGCTTAACCTTGTAGTGTGGTGTCAAATTTGAATGCTGCACCTAGACATCAGAAAATAACACTTAAGGGCTCTAAAGTTAATAAAGTGAATAATATATTGTTTTTTATGGAAAACATACTATCTGATGATAGCAGTAGTAGTGATGAAGAAAATGGCCAAAGAAGGCGTAAGTATGCAACCTTTTATACAGTTAGTTAAAATAACGGCAAATGAATTGTTTGCAACAAACACCACCAAAAACAAACTTTTGTGAGGTTAATGATGCCATAATCATACTAGAGACCCTGAAGGTCGAACACAAAATAAAGGCGCCAATTTTAAAATTTACTTGCCGATATCCGGTAGAAAATACCAACTTTAAATCCCTTTAAATTTAAATTAAAATGGATCTCTTTTATGTATATAAATTAATAAATGCTTACGGAATAGTATATTGTACAACGAGTTATGAAAGTAATACTTTTTTCATGAATTTACAGTTGATTAAGGAGGGCGAAGCCCGGGTTTATCAAGCAAATGAGTGGGTAAAAGAGACTCTCTAACGTGTTGTACACGATATTTTTTGCATATGGTAAGTTGAGAAATTTGTCCTAAAAGAATTTATGCAAAATGTTAAAGAAATCAGAAAACCGTAGTATTCTTTTAGAGTGGTGGTAAACTAACCGCAAGTCACCGCAAACAACCGAGATTTCACTGCGGATGCAGTGGTTACTTGTGGTTAGCAAAAAGAAACCATTTTTTCAGGAAACGTGTTCCATAAATTAACATTATTCAGGAATTGGTATATTTTGAAACACGAAACCGAGCTTACGGTTACTGTGGTTAAGTTACGGAATATACTATTTGTGAGATTAGTATTGTTAATTAATAGTAATCTAAATGAAAAGGGAGGCTTATAGTACTTACTAATATTTTTTATTTTAGTATCGTCAATTATTTTGCATATTGTTTTAGCAGCCTTTCAGTTAGTAAATGTTTACTTTTGTTTAATAATTATGAGATTGAGTTAATAGAAGAGATACATTTTTGTTACTGAAGGTTTCCTTTGTTTAATCATTATATATGAAATATTATATAATAAATGTTATTTTCAATATTCAACTATTTATTTATAATTCCTGTCATAGTCCTACTATATAGGACGTTTTAATAGCGTCATTGAACAACGTTTTAATGACGTCCCTAGACTGTGGCGACAATTTGACACAGTGGCGCACCCAGTAAGTTTTTTGTCATTTGATGCCGAAAAAACGGCGACATAATGACGTCAAATTAGTTTATTTAACAGAAACGCAGTAACAATACTGAAATATTGATTTGAAGAATACTTAATTAATAGGTACTTTATTAATAAATTCAAAGAAAAAATGATTAATATAATTAATTATCTTATATTTTAATATAAATAATTCTAACAGTAAATAAATAGCCTTCTAGTTCCGAATCCTAAACTGGAGTCCTACAATTTATGAAATTTAAAATTTTTAGTTTTATTTTTTGAATTCTTCTTAATACAAAGGTTTTCTATTATACCTCTCTCCATTGCACAATAAAAATAAGACTAAACGCTTTGTCGGTGACACTATTATGTGTAGGGATTTTATAAATTAAATGTTGTTCAATTGACATACTCATCAAAAGCATGTGAATGTTATGGTAATGACAAAGACATGGAAAGGATCTATTCTTTACATATTAATTTTAATGTGCCTAATATATATCAAGGGGCCAATATATGCCAAATTGTGCCATTCCTTGTTTTTTCCTCATACCCTTCAATTATCGCATGCTACAAATTACATCCTCAGAAATTCAAGGAAAAAAAAGGTGCGCAAAAAAGCATGTGTTTGAAATGACAGAACTGTTTTAGATCATTCTGTACTGCCAGTATTAGTTGGTTAAGACAGCATAATAACACATTTTCTTCTTCCCAAATAATAGAATATTCATTTTTAGCATAATTTAGTTCTTGATTGCTGCTGTTGTTTTCACATTTTACCAAAACTTCTGTTTCTTAACCTGTTCTCATATTTTCGTCTATATGCATTATTATTAATATGCTTTATTCTATGCTCTCCTGGCAATTTGACTTCTTAACATTTTTCTTCCTCTTTGGGACTGATGCATGAGAAGTTTTTGAATAGGGTTTTATCTCTCCTAATATCAAAGTTGTATTTCCATCTAGATTTGATATGTATAAAAAACTTATATCTCCACCCAGTGAAGGTAAACTAGTACTTAGATGCTTGAGGAAATTGGAATCTGAATAATCGGTTACATATGCGATAAAAACTCAATTAACTAACCAATTAGTACAATAATCTAATTAATACTAAGTATAGGACATTAGGAGTACATTATTAAACGACGTCTTTTGTATCTTTTGTATGCATCTTGAAGATGTTACAGTATCGTCAGCCATAATGCATGCCGCACTTTGTAAAATTGTAATATTAATAATAATAAAAAAGAGAATCAATAATGGCATTTAAAATCTTTATTGTCAATAGTGATGATAATACTAATACTACAAAATAATTGCAGCCAATTTTTTTTTAAAGAATCACATTCATTATATATAAATGGTTTCACACCAGTATGAATGAGCATATGTAATTTAAGACTAGTACTTACTGAATCACACACACGACACTGGAATGATTTCTCACCACTATGTGTAAGTATATGTCTTTTGAGCTTATACTTTACTGAAAATTGTGATTACGTAATTTACATGGAATTGTTTGTCACCACTATGAGTGTGCATGCGCTGTTTACTGAACATTTATAATCACACAGATTGCAAGAAAATGACTTCTCACCACTGTGAGTAAGCATGTGTGTTTTTAAGACTACTCTTCACTGAACATTTATACCCACATAAACTACATGTAAATGGTTTCACGCCACTATGAATGAGTATGTGTACTTTCAGATGACCTTTGCGTAAACATTTATAATCGCATAAATTACATTAAAATGGTTTCTCAGCACTATGAGCAAGCATGTGTACTCTGAGATGACATCTTTGTAAACATTTATAATCACATTCACTACATGTAAATGGTTTTACACCACTATGAGAAAACATATGCATTTTGAGACTACCCTTCTGTGAACATTTATAATTACATAAACCACATTGAAATGGTTTCTCAATACTATGAATGGCAATGTGTGTTTTTAGACTACTCTTCAATGTACATTTATAATTACATAAATTACATTGAAATGATTTCTCACCACCGTGGGTGAGCATGTGTACTTTTAGATGACCTTTGCGTGAACATTTATAATCGCATAAATTACATTCAAATGATTTCTCACCAGTATGAGTGAGTATGTGTACCTTCAGATTACTTTTGCGTAAACATTTATAATCACATAAATTACATTTTAATGGTTTGTCACCACTATGAGCGAGCATGTGCTGTTTGAGATTACTTTTTACTGAACATTTATAATTGCATAAATTACATACGAATGGTTTCTCACCACTATGGGTGAGTATGTGTACTTTGAGATGACTTTTGTACAAACTTTTAAAATCGCATAAGTTACATACAAATGGTTTCTCACCACTATGAGTGAGCATATGCTTTTTGAGATTACTATTCACTGAACATTTATAATCACATATACTACATTCAAATGGTTTGTCACCACTATGAATGAGCATGTGTACTTCAAGATGACTTTTGCGTAAACATTTATAATCACATAATCTACATGTAAATGGTTTGTTACCACTATGTGTGAGCATATGTGTTTTGAAATTGCTATTCAGTGAACATCTATATTCACATAAACTACATGCAAATGGTTTCTCGCCACTATGAGTCAATATGTGTGTTTTGAGATTACTCTTCACTGAACATTTATAACCACATAAACTACATTCAAATTGTTTCTCACCATTGTGAATGAGCATGTGGGTTTTGAGACTACTTTTCACTGAACATTTATAACCGCACAGTGTACATTTAAATGGCTTCTCACCAGTATGAGTTAGCATGTGCATTTTCAGATATGTTTGTCTTGAATATTTATAATCACATAAATTACATTCAAATGGCTTCTCACCAGAGTGAATGAGCATATGTCTCTTCAAACTACTCTTTTCTGAACATTTTAAATCACATGCAGGGCATTCAAATGGTTTTTCACCACTATGTGTGACCATGTGCCTTTTGAGCTTACTTTTTAATAAACATTTATAATCACATAAACTACACTCAAAAGGCTTCTCACCACTGTGCCTGCGCATATGTGTTGTAAAATTGCATTTTCTTATAGACATGTAACCACATATGTTGCATTGAAATTGCTTTTCACTTTTATGAACGAGCATGTGTTTCTGAAATACAGTTTCCTGTGAAGATTTAGATTGACATAATATGTTAGATTTATAAAGTTGATCAGTATCGATACGTTCCTGATGATATTGTGGAATACTAGTAGTATTATGCTTTTGCTCTTCACTCTTAAAAGTTTGAACATTGTAGGTGGTACACGTTTCTATTATTTCAGATTCTACTTTGATGTCGATTTCATTTTTAATTATGGTTATCTCTTCAATATCCATTGTATCCACATTTGTAACATAACCAGGAACTGTAATAAACAAGGAGTAGCTAATTAAATAGTATAACATATGAAAAGTGGATTTCAAAAGTATTTCTAAGTTAAGGCTAGGGCTAAAAATCAAAAAAATAATACTTTCCTGGATTGTGGAAATTGTAGATTAGGGCACAGTTTTAATCAGGTTTGAAAATGAGAATGTTTAATTTAAGGTTTCTTATAATAATAATAAATGATTTTATTATTTGATTCAATTATTAATATGATGTTGAGGCCACTGAACTAAAAGTTTGATCAGTCGATGAGGTAATGAGAACTGCACTGCAGCGTTTCCAACTTTAATTTAATAACTATGTACTATCAGCGTACATATAACTACTAGGTGTTTGGCTGAACCATATAGTATAAGGATATAATTCATAATTAATAGAATTATTACCTGTCAACTGCATTGGAGAATGTTCTTCACTATTAACAGTTTGCACGACGGTTCGACTTGTGGATGGGCCAGCTTCCTCGAGATACAATGTAGGAATTGCATCTTGATGCAACCTATTCTTTTTAACATTTGTAAACGACTTTTCTTCAAAATGAGCTCCACAAACTCTGTAATATGATGTGTACATGGAAGCGCCAGTAGCTTGTAATTGGTTGAATAGTTCAAGTCGCCTACAAGCTATTACCCATTGTTCACACCTATAAAAATTATATATTTCTTAATCGTCGTTTTCTAACAATACTGTAAAGCAATGAACACCTACCTTGCAGAGTCTTTAGGAAATCGAAACAAAGAAGTGTTCGCGTGTGCATACGTACGACAACAACTTCTTACTGCACATGTATTTTTAATAGTTTTATCTTTCTTATCGCACATTATAATCTTTGATGATAATGTGGAAGCGTTGTTTATAAGTATTATAAGATTATAACCTATAAATGTCACTACCAGCTGATAAATATAGCCCCTCTATTTCAAATAGTAGCGACATCGTGGAACAAACCTGACACAAACTTTAATAAAGATAAAGTTACTACATGTATATTGTTAGCTCAATTTATTAAAAAACGTTTTTAATTTACGTAAAAGTTTATACGATCGTTTTTACAGAAATGATTGTACCTTATCAAATTAATGACAAATTGTGAATATTTTTGTGCATGACTATTATTAAACCTAAGATTTATTGCAAAACGAAATGTCAAATCTGGTAACTTTCAATATCGCCAACATCGTTCTGGTGCTTTTACTCCAGCGGCGAGATCAATCGTTGTCGCTACTATTTGAAAATAAAGGGGCTATACTGATCAAGGTCCGTTGATGCATGCATATGATGATATCCAAAGTAAAGGTTATCTCGCCCATTTCCACTATTGACATTTGAAATGGATACAAAAATGGCGCCTTTTTGGCGGCAATTTTAATTTGTCATGAATTTGTCAAATCAAATATTTACATAACATACAGAAAAGGTTACGAATATTTTTATTAAAACAAATCAATAATACTATGTATTAACTTATTAAAAAATAATATTTTTAGGCATTTGAATTATCTTCTGTTATTGAGTAATATTAAAAACTACTACTGCATAAAACCACGAAAACATTAACACATTAAAAAATGATGGTCTAAAATGGCGAAGATTTATTAGTTATATGAACAAAACAACAATAACAACTAAAGCGAATATTTTAACTGTGATACAACTAATTTATTAATGGTATACCCCCTCAAACAGTATTTGAGTTTCTGTTTTTTGTTATCCAAATATGGCAAAAAGCCATATAAAAACCGTGACGGAAATCTTACTTCTGTAAATGTCTGTACAGAATGCAATATGACGCAAGTGGATGCTACAACTATTTTTTAAGTTTTTGTAACCTTTCAAACCAGCTAAAAATTAAGAATATATTATTAAGTAGGCAATTGAAAATTATCCTGCACATCATATTTGTACTGCCATTATCAAAATTTCCAGCGGCCACATCGGTATTTTTAAAACCTGAAGTGAATAGTGTCTCTGTTCCTTTTAGCATCTGCTTGATAATGTGCCGTAGTATTATCTTTTAAAGTATATCGAGGCTCTCTCTTTCAATCCTTCCACACTCTTCAATTATTTTAGGCTTTTCTTTAACATATTCAGTATTATTTGATGATTGTATTTGGCAATATATGGCATGTTTCCTTTATTGTTTTTAAAAGTTTTATTTTTTTTATTAATTGCAACTACATTTATCTCTTCATTTAATCTATCCTTTCTTTATGCTTAAATAATTTATATTATTTCATTATGTAATTTTATTAAGACTCAAACTTGCTTATTTTACATAATCTTGAGTATTCAGTAATTCCCAATTCTGACTTCTACCCTTATATCTAACAAATTTGTCTTATTCTCCTATCTTTTGGCAAAAGAAACAATCGTGCACCATTCCGGGAATTGCTAGAACAGTTTGGTGCACTACAACCAGTCATTTTTTGGGGAAAATACTTCGGCGTTTCACTTATGTCAGAAACTGGCAGATCGAACTTGGGCTCAAATATGGCCGTCTAAACTTTAATGAGGTGGCTTATGTATGTGTACTTGGTACACATACACATGAATGAACCTTGATACTGATAAATATAGCCCTGTTACTTTCAAATAGTAGCGACAACCATTGATCTCACCGCTGGAGCAAAATCACGTTGGCGACATTGAATATTACCAGATTTGACATTCTGTCACAATAAATCTTAGATTTAATAATGATCATGTACAAAAACATTCTTAATTTAATATTAATTTGATAATGGACATTCACGTTCGGTAAAAACGACTATATTAATATGACATATATTTCTGTAATTCTAATATTTTTTGCAACACCATGCATGTAGTAATTTTTTGTTTATTAAAGTTTGTATCAGGTTTGCTCCACGATGTTGCTACTATATGAAATAGAGGGGCTATACTAATAAACTTGCAGTGCTGCTTAAAGCGGATATCCATCGAACTTCCAGCCAACTTTCAGACATGCGTCTTAAAATTTCCCGTTTCACATTTTTTTGCTTGTTCCTACTTGAAGTTATATATACGCTGGTACTATGCCCACACTTTTAACCATAATCATATACCAGCTACAGCCAGCTCCTCCAGGGATGATATTAATATCAGGTGCTTTCCATTGGGCTAATCGATATATCAACAAAAGTGATCCATGAAAACATGATGTAGTAAGCAATATTGCCAGATGTTTAAAATCACATTGCTCTAGTTTTGTATTCACAAATGTTTTTTACATTTGTCTGGTATCGGAGATATCGGTAGATACAAATTTTTATATAGGTACATAAAAACATCATAAAGTACATATCTAAAAATGTTTTCATTTAAGAATGCACTAAAAATTTTAGGACGCGCCAATAAATATAGATGGCGAAGTATAACATTGAAATTAGTGTTACTAACTACGCATCTAGTTAGCCAGGCTGCGCCGTCGATGATACACGAGTCCACAAACGACGCCATATTGGAGCAAAGAAAACGCGAAATGGTTCGTTATTGGCTTAGGTTATTGGTGTCTGTACTTAATATTAAGTCCACGTTTAGTTTAAAAGCTTTTTCTAGATTATTTTTATTCTAAAAGCTCCAAGCCAAATTCGTAGAATGTAATTATAATTTAACTATTATTAAACTACACGCTTTCTGGGACCCCAACAGGCATTGTTTGAGGTACTCTAGACCCACTGAGAGGAAAACTCGAATTTAGGTATTTCCTCTCCTTTGGGAGAATTCTTTTCGTTGAAGAAGGCACTACTTTCAAAAAGCATACGTTTCATAGACGTTTTGACGATTGTTTTCTAAAAGAAGCAAAACTCTTTTCCTCTATTGGTTGATTCAATATACGTACTCTATGAAAATAATACGACATATTTTACCTTCACGTCTGTCGAGTGTAATGAAGATATTTCTAGCTCCGATTGGCTATTTTATGCTTGTTTGAAGTTAATCTTATATAATTATACTAAAGTACATCTTTTAAAATGTAATATTATAAAAAATAAAATTAATAGTATTGAGTATATATCTTTTTATTTAAAAGATTTATTTATTTTGTTTAAAATAATATTGGAAATGTGTAATAGAACCTGTTTTAAATTTAAAGCGACCTATACAGGTTAAAAAGTGTAATTATTAGCAAGAAATAAACTTTCCGTTGCTCCCACGTTGGAGGTACAGAATTCATATACACTCTTTTCAACGAGTAAATTCTTGAAGTGCTTTAAAAATTCCAAGAATAATTTTAACGGTTTGGAAATGTATGCTATAGAGTCAGGGCTGGACTAAAACATTCCAGTAAGCAGAATGGAAGCATTTTCGCCTTTGAAGTGATGTTATAATGATGTGAATAAAACGGGTAAATGTCACGCCCAAAGACGTCATTTTACAACGTAAAAAAGACGTTGTTTTATGACCTAAAGAAAACATATAATGATTAAATGACGTTTTATTGATGTCTTAAGGACCTATTTATTTCTATTTCTGCAAATAAAACACCTTAATTTGAAAAAAGATTTATTATTTAAAATTCTGAAACATAAATATAATCACTATTATTATACTTATATGGCGGCTATAAAACGCCTGTTATTTTCGAGGCGTCAGCCAACACTTGTATACTTCCTCCGTCCTTTTCGGTGAATTGTATGGAACGCCATCCTAATTTGCTTTATTAACACCGACACAAAAACTGCAAGAAATGCCCACACATAAAATACCACAAACATATATTTTTTAATGAAATATGTATACATCATGCAAGTTAACATTTATTCATTATTCAAGCGAAGTGTGACCTAATTATAAACACATGCAAGATAAACGCCTCGAGCGGAGCGCCCACATCTGTTAAAACGACTGCAGGTGCAGTATCAACCCACGGCCACGTGTGCGCACAGCAAGCGCCCACATATATCAAAGCAGGAAGCAGCTGCAATACTCAGAACTTTATCTAATGCATTTTCTATGAATTCCTGGAGGAAGTAGAATGCTATCATCACGTAGGCACAACCCACGGCCACGTGTGCTCAACTGAAGGATTTTACGCCCACAGAAAGAGTATATAAAAACCAGAGCTTTGTGGGACAGACCAGTCTGAGTTACGACGGGCTTCTTTCAAGCCATACTCACCCAGAAAGCCGTAGAAACTGATAACCAGGGTTATTATTTACCTCGGTCTTTCTGAACATCATTATTACCAGTTTTAAGTTGAAACTGTAAATAGTTTTTAGGTGAATATGCAAGTTCATATTGTGTAATTTCACAACGAATAAATATCTTTATTGTACTTAACAGTAAACTGTGTTCATTTTTGTAACTTGGACTCCGTCTTTTGCGTTTTAAAATAAAGTACCATTTTTAAAAAACGCCTTTCTACGTCAAGAAAAGTTAATTTGCAGCTGAAAGGAAATCAACATCAACCAACTTTTTGCACATATTCGCCTCCTACTTGCGTTGTTTTTCACGATCTTTCCAATACCGTTCACGTGAAGCTAGAACACTCGGAGTTTGGATTTTTGAAACGTTTGTACCACATCTGTTTGTTTTGTTTATAAAACTGATTAAGCCTTCAACAATAATAAAACTAAATATAAAGTAATATTTCAGCGCTAAGTGTGTAAGATATTTTTAGGTTTATTTTATTTATTCAAACTCAATGAGTATACTTATTAATTGTAAATTTATTGTAAGAATTTTGTGAAAAATTTCCACAATTCTTGTATATGTAAAATGAGTCTTACTTACATTTTTTAATAAAATTTGTCGACTTACATCAGCACACTGATGTTATAATGACGTTATTTTTAAGATTATTGGTCGGCGACGTCATATAACAAATAAATAAAGTTACTAAGACGTCATATTATGAGACGTAGTTAGGCGTCTTTAAAACGACGTCTTTTAGACGTACACTAAGGTCGTTTTTAGACTTCTAATATTATTAATTATAATAAATACGCTAGTTTTGCACTGTCAGGCCCACTGATGTACGAAAACCAACAACACTGTTTTACTTTATTTTTTTCTTTTGTGTATTTGTTTTGTTCTTTAATTAGTAACGTTCCTAATTATTATTAAAGTTGTTGTGCATGTGTACAACTACTGCATATATAATAACTGTGTGGTTTATCACAGAAGGTGAGTATAATAACTACTTGTTCCGTCACAATACTACGTAACCTATATAATTTTACCCGTTCGGCGATTTTTAGTATATTCCAAAACTTAACCGAAAATAACCGCATTTTTGGTTCTAATTAGTCTTTGGTAACAAATGGTTGCTGAAAAACTTACATAGTTTTGAAACAGCTTAACCTTGTAGTGTGGTGTCAAATTTGAATGCTGCACCTAGACATCAGAAAATAACACTTAAGGGCTCTAAAGTTAATAAAGTGAATAATATATTGTTTTTTATGGAAAACATACTATCTGATGATAGCAGTAGTAGTGATGAAGAAAATGGCCAAAGAAGGCGTAAGTATGCAACCTTTTATACAGTTAGTTAAAATAACGGCAAATGAATTGTTTGCAACAAACACCACCAAAAACAAACTTTTGTGAGGTTAATGATGCCATAATCATACTAGAGACCCTGAAGGTCGAACACAAAATAAAGGCGCCAATTTTAAAATTTACTTGCCGATATCCGGTAGAAAATACCAACTTTAAATCCCTTTAAATTTAAATTAAAATGGATCTCTTTTATGTATATAAATTAATAAATGCTTACGGAATAGTATATTGTACAACGAGTTATGAAAGTAATACTTTTTTCATGAATTTACAGTTGATTAAGGAGGGCGAAGCCCGGGTTTATCAAGCAAATGAGTGGGTAAAAGAGACTCTCTAACGTGTTGTACACGATATTTTTTGCATATGGTAAGTTGAGAAATTTGTCCTAAAAGAATTTATGCAAAATGTTAAAGAAATCAGAAAACCGTAGTATTCTTTTAGAGTGGTGGTAAACTAACCGCAAGTCACCGCAAACAACCGAGATTTCACTGCGGATGCAGTGGTTACTTGTGGTTAGCAAAAAGAAACCATTTTTTCAGGAAACGTGTTCCATAAATTAACATTATTCAGGAATTGGTATATTTTGAAACACGAAACCGAGCTTACGGTTACTGTGGTTAAGTTACGGAATATACTATTTGTGAGATTAGTATTGTTAATTAATAGTAATCTAAATGAAAAGGGAGGCTTATAGTACTTACTAATATTTTTTATTTTAGTATCGTCAATTATTTTGCATATTGTTTTAGCAGCCTTTCAGTTAGTAAATGTTTACTTTTGTTTAATAATTATGAGATTGAGTTAATAGAAGAGATACATTTTTGTTACTGAAGGTTTCCTTTGTTTAATCATTATATATGAAATATTATATAATAAATGTTATTTTCAATATTCAACTATTTATTTATAATTCCTGTCATAGTCCTACTATATAGGACGTTTTAATAGCGTCATTGAACAACGTTTTAATGACGTCCCTAGACTGTGGCGACAATTTGACACAGTGGCGCACCCAGTAAGTTTTTTGTCATTTGATGCCGAAAAAACGGCGACATAATGACGTCAAATTAGTTTATTTAACAGAAACGCAGTAACAATACTGAAATATTGATTTGAAGAATACTTAATTAATAGGTACTTTATTAATAAATTCAAAGAAAAAATGATTAATATAATTAATTATCTTATATTTTAATATAAATAATTCTAACAGTAAATAAATAGCCTTCTAGTTCCGAATCCTAAACTGGAGTCCTACAATTTATGAAATTTAAAATTTTTAGTTTTATTTTTTGAATTCTTCTTAATACAAAGGTTTTCTATTATACCTCTCTCCATTGCACAATAAAAATAAGACTAAACGCTTTGTCGGTGACACTATTATGTGTAGGGATTTTATAAATTAAATGTTGTTCAATTGACATACTCATCAAAAGCATGTGAATGTTATGGTAATGACAAAGACATGGAAAGGATCTATTCTTTACATATTAATTTTAATGTGCCTAATATATATCAAGGGGCCAATATATGCCAAATTGTGCCATTCCTTGTTTTTTCCTCATACCCTTCAATTATCGCATGCTACAAATTACATCCTCAGAAATTCAAGGAAAAAAAAGGTGCGCAAAAAAGCATGTGTTTGAAATGACAGAACTGTTTTAGATCATTCTGTACTGCCAGTATTAGTTGGTTAAGACAGCATAATAACACATTTTCTTCTTCCCAAATAATAGAATATTCATTTTTAGCATAATTTAGTTCTTGATTGCTGCTGTTGTTTTCACATTTTACCAAAACTTCTGTTTCTTAACCTGTTCTCATATTTTCGTCTATATGCATTATTATTAATATGCTTTATTCTATGCTCTCCTGGCAATTTGACTTCTTAACATTTTTCTTCCTCTTTGGGACTGATGCATGAGAAGTTTTTGAATAGGGTTTTATCTCTCCTAATATCAAAGTTGTATTTCCATCTAGATTTGATATGTATAAAAAACTTATATCTCCACCCAGTGAAGGTAAACTAGTACTTAGATGCTTGAGGAAATTGGAATCTGAATAATCGGTTACATATGCGATAAAAACTCAATTAACTAACCAATTAGTACAATAATCTAATTAATACTAAGTATAGGACATTAGGAGTACATTATTAAACGACGTCTTTTGTATCTTTTGTATGCATCTTGAAGATGTTACAGTATCGTCAGCCATAATGCATGCCGCACTTTGTAAAATTGTAATATTAATAATAATAAAAAAGAGAATCAATAATGGCATTTAAAATCTTTATTGTCAATAGTGATGATAATACTAATACTACAAAATAATTGCAGCCAATTTTTTTTTAAAGAATCACATTCATTATATATAAATGGTTTCACACCAGTATGAATGAGCATATGTAATTTAAGACTAGTACTTACTGAATCACACACACGACACTGGAATGATTTCTCACCACTATGTGTAAGTATATGTCTTTTGAGCTTATACTTTACTGAAAATTGTGATTACGTAATTTACATGGAATTGTTTGTCACCACTATGAGTGTGCATGCGCTGTTTACTGAACATTTATAATCACACAGATTGCAAGAAAATGACTTCTCACCACTGTGAGTAAGCATGTGTGTTTTTAAGACTACTCTTCACTGAACATTTATACCCACATAAACTACATGTAAATGGTTTCACGCCACTATGAATGAGTATGTGTACTTTCAGATGACCTTTGCGTAAACATTTATAATCGCATAAATTACATTAAAATGGTTTCTCAGCACTATGAGCAAGCATGTGTACTCTGAGATGACATCTTTGTAAACATTTATAATCACATTCACTACATGTAAATGGTTTTACACCACTATGAGAAAACATATGCATTTTGAGACTACCCTTCTGTGAACATTTATAATTACATAAACCACATTGAAATGGTTTCTCAATACTATGAATGGCAATGTGTGTTTTTAGACTACTCTTCAATGTACATTTATAATTACATAAATTACATTGAAATGATTTCTCACCACCGTGGGTGAGCATGTGTACTTTTAGATGACCTTTGCGTGAACATTTATAATCGCATAAATTACATTCAAATGATTTCTCACCAGTATGAGTGAGTATGTGTACCTTCAGATTACTTTTGCGTAAACATTTATAATCACATAAATTACATTTTAATGGTTTGTCACCACTATGAGCGAGCATGTGCTGTTTGAGATTACTTTTTACTGAACATTTATAATTGCATAAATTACATACGAATGGTTTCTCACCACTATGGGTGAGTATGTGTACTTTGAGATGACTTTTGTACAAACTTTTAAAATCGCATAAGTTACATACAAATGGTTTCTCACCACTATGAGTGAGCATATGCTTTTTGAGATTACTATTCACTGAACATTTATAATCACATATACTACATTCAAATGGTTTGTCACCACTATGAATGAGCATGTGTACTTCAAGATGACTTTTGCGTAAACATTTATAATCACATAATCTACATGTAAATGGTTTGTTACCACTATGTGTGAGCATATGTGTTTTGAAATTGCTATTCAGTGAACATCTATA
The DNA here is from genome assembly GCA_929113105.1 of Agrypnus murinus. Classification (NCBI taxonomy): domain Eukaryota; kingdom Metazoa; phylum Arthropoda; class Insecta; order Coleoptera; family Elateridae; genus Agrypnus; species Agrypnus murinus. The sequence continues at coordinate 12,907,242 of OV816027.1, forward strand.
TTCACATAAACTACATGCAAATGGTTTCTCGCCACTATGAGTCAATATGTGTGTTTTGAGATTACTCTTCACTGAACATTTATAACCACATAAACTACATTCAAATTGTTTCTCACCATTGTGAATGAGCATGTGGGTTTTGAGACTACTTTTCACTGAACATTTATAACCGCACAGTGTACATTTAAATGGCTTCTCACCAGTATGAGTTAGCATGTGCATTTTCAGATATGTTTGTCTTGAATATTTATAATCACATAAATTACATTCAAATGGCTTCTCACCAGAGTGAATGAGCATATGTCTCTTCAAACTACTCTTTTCTGAACATTTTAAATCACATGCAGGGCATTCAAATGGTTTTTCACCACTATGTGTGACCATGTGCCTTTTGAGCTTACTTTTTAATAAACATTTATAATCACATAAACTACACTCAAAAGGCTTCTCACCACTGTGCCTGCGCATATGTGTTGTAAAATTGCATTTTCTTATAGACATGTAACCACATATGTTGCATTGAAATTGCTTTTCACTTTTATGAACGAGCATGTGTTTCTGAAATACAGTTTCCTGTGAAGATTTAGATTGACATAATATGTTAGATTTATAAAGTTGATCAGTATCGATACGTTCCTGATGATATTGTGGAATACTAGTAGTATTATGCTTTTGCTCTTCACTCTTAAAAGTTTGAACATTGTAGGTGGTACACGTTTCTATTATTTCAGATTCTACTTTGATGTCGATTTCATTTTTAATTATGGTTATCTCTTCAATATCCATTGTATCCACATTTGTAACATAACCAGGAACTGTAATAAACAAGGAGTAGCTAATTAAATAGTATAACATATGAAAAGTGGATTTCAAAAGTATTTCTAAGTTAAGGCTAGGGCTAAAAATCAAAAAAATAATACTTTCCTGGATTGTGGAAATTGTAGATTAGGGCACAGTTTTAATCAGGTTTGAAAATGAGAATGTTTAATTTAAGGTTTCTTATAATAATAATAAATGATTTTATTATTTGATTCAATTATTAATATGATGTTGAGGCCACTGAACTAAAAGTTTGATCAGTCGATGAGGTAATGAGAACTGCACTGCAGCGTTTCCAACTTTAATTTAATAACTATGTACTATCAGCGTACATATAACTACTAGGTGTTTGGCTGAACCATATAGTATAAGGATATAATTCATAATTAATAGAATTATTACCTGTCAACTGCATTGGAGAATGTTCTTCACTATTAACAGTTTGCACGACGGTTCGACTTGTGGATGGGCCAGCTTCCTCGAGATACAATGTAGGAATTGCATCTTGATGCAACCTATTCTTTTTAACATTTGTAAACGACTTTTCTTCAAAATGAGCTCCACAAACTCTGTAATATGATGTGTACATGGAAGCGCCAGTAGCTTGTAATTGGTTGAATAGTTCAAGTCGCCTACAAGCTATTACCCATTGTTCACACCTATAAAAATTATATATTTCTTAATCGTCGTTTTCTAACAATACTGTAAAGCAATGAACACCTACCTTGCAGAGTCTTTAGGAAATCGAAACAAAGAAGTGTTCGCGTGTGCATACGTACGACAACAACTTCTTACTGCACATGTATTTTTAATAGTTTTATCTTTCTTATCGCACATTATAATCTTTGATGATAATGTGGAAGCGTTGTTTATAAGTATTATAAGATTATAACCTATAAATGTCACTACCAGCTGATAAATATAGCCCCTCTATTTCAAATAGTAGCGACATCGTGGAACAAACCTGACACAAACTTTAATAAAGATAAAGTTACTACATGTATATTGTTAGCTCAATTTATTAAAAAACGTTTTTAATTTACGTAAAAGTTTATACGATCGTTTTTACAGAAATGATTGTACCTTATCAAATTAATGACAAATTGTGAATATTTTTGTGCATGACTATTATTAAACCTAAGATTTATTGCAAAACGAAATGTCAAATCTGGTAACTTTCAATATCGCCAACATCGTTCTGGTGCTTTTACTCCAGCGGCGAGATCAATCGTTGTCGCTACTATTTGAAAATAAAGGGGCTATACTGATCAAGGTCCGTTGATGCATGCATATGATGATATCCAAAGTAAAGGTTATCTCGCCCATTTCCACTATTGACATTTGAAATGGATACAAAAATGGCGCCTTTTTGGCGGCAATTTTAATTTGTCATGAATTTGTCAAATCAAATATTTACATAACATACAGAAAAGGTTACGAATATTTTTATTAAAACAAATCAATAATACTATGTATTAACTTATTAAAAAATAATATTTTTAGGCATTTGAATTATCTTCTGTTATTGAGTAATATTAAAAACTACTACTGCATAAAACCACGAAAACATTAACACATTAAAAAATGATGGTCTAAAATGGCGAAGATTTATTAGTTATATGAACAAAACAACAATAACAACTAAAGCGAATATTTTAACTGTGATACAACTAATTTATTAATGGTATACCCCCTCAAACAGTATTTGAGTTTCTGTTTTTTGTTATCCAAATATGGCAAAAAGCCATATAAAAACCGTGACGGAAATCTTACTTCTGTAAATGTCTGTACAGAATGCAATATGACGCAAGTGGATGCTACAACTATTTTTTAAGTTTTTGTAACCTTTCAAACCAGCTAAAAATTAAGAATATATTATTAAGTAGGCAATTGAAAATTATCCTGCACATCATATTTGTACTGCCATTATCAAAATTTCCAGCGGCCACATCGGTATTTTTAAAACCTGAAGTGAATAGTGTCTCTGTTCCTTTTAGCATCTGCTTGATAATGTGCCGTAGTATTATCTTTTAAAGTATATCGAGGCTCTCTCTTTCAATCCTTCCACACTCTTCAATTATTTTAGGCTTTTCTTTAACATATTCAGTATTATTTGATGATTGTATTTGGCAATATATGGCATGTTTCCTTTATTGTTTTTAAAAGTTTTATTTTTTTTATTAATTGCAACTACATTTATCTCTTCATTTAATCTATCCTTTCTTTATGCTTAAATAATTTATATTATTTTATTATGTAATTTTATTAAGACTCAAACTTGCTTATTTTACATAATCTTGAGTATTCAGTAATTCCCAATTCTGACTTCTACCCTTATATCTAACAAATTTGTCTTATTCTCCTATCTTTTGGCAAAAGAAACAATCGTGCACCATTCCGGGAATTGCTAGAACAGTTTGGTGCACTACAACCAGTCATTTTTTGGGGAAAATACTTCGGCGTTTCACTTATGTCAGAAACTGGCAGATCGAACTTGGGCTCAAATATGGCCGTCTAAACTTTAATGAGGTGGCTTATGTATGTGTACTTGGTACACATACACATGAATGAACCTTGATACTGATAAATATAGCCCTGTTACTTTCAAATAGTAGCGACAACCATTGATCTCACCGCTGGAGCAAAATCACGTTGGCGACATTGAATATTACCAGATTTGACATTCTGTCACAATAAATCTTAGATTTAATAATGATCATGTACAAAAACATTCTTAATTTAATATTAATTTGATAATGGACATTCACGTTCGGTAAAAACGACTATATTAATATGACATATATTTCTGTAATTCTAATATTTTTTGCAACACCATGCATGTAGTAATTTTTTGTTTATTAAAGTTTGTATCAGGTTTGCTCCACGATGTTGCTACTATATGAAATAGAGGGGCTATACTAATAAACTTGCAGTGCTGCTTAAAGCGGATATCCATCGAACTTCCAGCCAACTTTCAGACATGCGTCTTAAAATTTCCCGTTTCACATTTTTTTGCTTGTTCCTACTTGAAGTTATATATACGCTGGTACTATGCCCACACTTTTAACCATAATCATATACCAGCTACAGCCAGCTCCTCCAGGGATGATATTAATATCAGGTGCTTTCCATTGGGCTAATCGATATATCAACAAAAGTGATCCATGAAAACATGATGTAGTAAGCAATATTGCCAGATGTTTAAAATCACATTGCTCTAGTTTTGTATTCACAAATGTTTTTTACATTTGTCTGGTATCGGAGATATCGGTAGATACAAATTTTTATATAGGTACATAAAAACATCATAAAGTACATATCTAAAAATGTTTTCATTTAAGAATGCACTAAAAATTTTAGGACGCGCCAATAAATATAGATGGCGAAGTATAACATTGAAATTAGTGTTACTAACTACGCATCTAGTTAGCCAGGCTGCGCCGTCGATGATACACGAGTCCACAAACGACGCCATATTGGAGCAAAGAAAACGCGAAATGGTTCGTTATTGGCTTAGGTTATTGGTGTCTGTACTTAATATTAAGTCCACGTTTAGTTTAAAAGCTTTTTCTAGATTATTTTTATTCTAAAAGCTCCAAGCCAAATTCGTAGAATGTAATTATAATTTAACTATTATTAAACTACACGCTTTCTGGGACCCCAACAGGCATTGTTTGAGGTACTCTAGACCCACTGAGAGGAAAACTCGAATTTAGGTATTTCCTCTCCTTTGGGAGAATTCTTTTCGTTGAAGAAGGCACTACTTTCAAAAAGCATACGTTTCATAGACGTTTTGACGATTGTTTTCTAAAAGAAGCAAAACTCTTTTCCTCTATTGGTTGATTCAATATACGTACTCTATGAAAATAATACGACATATTTTACCTTCACGTCTGTCGAGTGTAATGAAGATATTTCTAGCTCCGATTGGCTATTTTATGCTTGTTTGAAGTTAATCTTATATAATTATACTAAAGTACATCTTTTAAAATGTAATATTATAAAAAATAAAATTAATAGTATTGAGTATATATCTTTTTATTTAAAAGATTTATTTATTTTGTTTAAAATAATATTGGAAATGTGTAATAGAACCTGTTTTAAATTTAAAGCGACCTATACAGGTTAAAAAGTGTAATTATTAGCAAGAAATAAACTTTCCGTTGCTCCCACGTTGGAGGTACAGAATTCATATACACTCTTTTCAACGAGTAAATTCTTGAAGTGCTTTAAAAATTCCAAGAATAATTTTAACGGTTTGGAAATGTATGCTATAGAGTCAGGGCTGGACTAAAACATTCCAGTAAGCAGAATGGAAGCATTTTCGCCTTTGAAGTGATGTTATAATGATGTGAATAAAACGGGTAAATGTCACGCCCAAAGACGTCATTTTACAACGTAAAAAAGACGTTGTTTTATGACCTAAAGAAAACATATAATGATTAAATGACGTTTTATTGATGTCTTAAGGACCTATTTATTTCTATTTCTGCAAATAAAACACCTTAATTTGAAAAAAGATTTATTATTAAAATTCTGAAACATAAATATAATCACTATTATTATACTTATATGGCGGCTATAAAACGCCTGTTATTTTCGAGGCGTCAGCCAACACTTGTATACTTCCTCCGTCCTTTTCGGTGAATTGTATGGAACGCCATCCTAATTTGCTTTATTAACACCGACACAAAAAACTGCAAGAAATGCCCACACATAAAATACCACAAACATATATTTTTTAATGAAATATGTATACATCATGCAAGTTAACATTTATTCATTATTCAAGCGAAGTGTGACCTAATTATAAACACATGCAAGATAAACGCCTCGAGCGGAGCGCCCACATCTGTTAAAACGACTGCAGGTGCAGTATCAACCCACGGCCACGTGTGCGCACAGCAAGCGCCCACATATATCAAAGCAGGAAGCAGCTGCAATACTCAGAACTTTATCTAATGCATTTTCTATGAATTCCTGGAGGAAGTAGAATGCTATCATCACGTAGGCACAACCCACGGCCACGTGTGCTCAACTGAAGGATTTTACGCCCACAGAAAGAGTATATAAAAACCAGAGCTTTGTGGGACAGACCAGTCTGAGTTACGACGGGCTTCTTTCAAGCCATACTCACCCAGAAAGCCGTAGAAACTGATAACCAGGGTTATTATTTACCTCGGTCTTTCTGAACATCATTATTACCAGTTTTAAGTTGAAACTGTAAATAGTTTTTAGGTGAATATGCAAGTTCATATTGTGTAATTTCACAACGAATAAATATCTTTATTGTACTTAACAGTAAACTGTGTTCATTTTTGTAACTTGGACTCCGTCTTTTGCGTTTTAAAATAAAGTACCATTTTTAAAAAACGCCTTTCTACGTCAAGAAAAGTTAATTTGCAGCTGAAAGGAAATCAACATCAACCAACTTTTTGCACATATTCGCCTCCTACTTGCGTTGTTTTTCACGATCTTTCCAATACCGTTCACGTGAAGCTAGAACACTCGGAGTTTGGATTTTTGAAACGTTTGTACCACATCTGTTTGTTTTGTTTATAAAACTGATTAAGCCTTCAACAATAATAAAACTAAATATAAAGTAATATTTCAGCGCTAAGTGTGTAAGATATTTTTAGGTTTATTTTATTTATTCAAACTCAATGAGTATACTTATTAATTGTAAATTTATTGTAAGAATTTTGTGAAAAATTTCCACAATTCTTGTATATGTAAAATGAGTCTTACTTACATTTTTTAATAAAATTTGTCGACTTACATCAGCACACTGATGTTATAATGACGTTATTTTTAAGATTATTGGTCGGCGACGTCATATAACAAATAAATAAAGTTACTAAGACGTCATATTATGAGACGTAGTTAGGCGTCTTTAAAACGACGTCTTTTAGACGTACACTAAGGTCGTTTTTAGACTTCTAATATTATTAATTATAATAAATACGCTAGTTTTGCACTGTCAGGCCCACTGATGTACGAAAACCAACAACACTGTTTTACTTTATTTTTTTCTTTTGTGTATTTGTTTTGTTCTTTAATTAGTAACGTTCCTAATTATTATTAAAGTTGTTGTGCATGTGTACAACTACTGCATATATAATAACTGTGTGGTTTATCACAGAAGGTGAGTATAATAACTACTTGTTCCGTCACAATACTACGTAACCTATATAATTTTACCCGTTCGGCGATTTTTAGTATATTCCAAAACTTAACCGAAAATAACCGCATTTTTGGTTCTAATTAGTCTTTGGTAACAAATGGTTGCTGAAAAACTTACATAGTTTTGAAACAGCTTAACCTTGTAGTGTGGTGTCAAATTTGAATGCTGCACCTAGACATCAGAAAATAACACTTAAGGGCTCTAAAGTTAATAAAGTGAATAATATATTGTTTTTTATGGAAAACATACTATCTGATGATAGCAGTAGTAGTGATGAAGAAAATGGCCAAAGAAGGCGTAAGTATGCAACCTTTTATACAGTTAGTTAAAATAACGGCAAATGAATTGTTTGCAACAAACACCACCAAAAACAAACTTTTGTGAGGTTAATGATGCCATAATCATACTAGAGACCCTGAAGGTCGAACACAAAATAAAGGCGCCAATTTTAAAATTTACTTGCCGATATCCGGTAGAAAATACCAACTTTAAATCCCTTTAAATTTAAATTAAAATGGATCTCTTTTATGTATATAAATTAATAAATGCTTACGGAATAGTATATTGTACAACGAGTTATGAAAGTAATACTTTTTTCATGAATTTACAGTTGATTAAGGAGGGCGAAGCCCGGGTTTATCAAGCAAATGAGTGGGTAAAAGAGACTCTCTAACGTGTTGTACACGATATTTTTTGCATATGGTAAGTTGAGAAATTTGTCCTAAAAGAATTTATGCAAAATGTTAAAGAAATCAGAAAACCGTAGTATTCTTTTAGAGTGGTGGTAAACTAACCGCAAGTCACCGCAAACAACCGAGATTTCACTGCGGATGCAGTGGTTACTTGTGGTTAGCAAAAAGAAACCATTTTTTCAGGAAACGTGTTCCATAAATTAACATTATTCAGGAATTGGTATATTTTGAAACACGAAACCGAGCTTACGGTTACTGTGGTTAAGTTACGGAATATACTATTTGTGAGATTAGTATTGTTAATTAATAGTAATCTAAATGAAAAGGGAGGCTTATAGTACTTACTAATATTTTTTATTTTAGTATCGTCAATTATTTTGCATATTGTTTTAGCAGCCTTTCAGTTAGTAAATGTTTACTTTTGTTTAATAATTATGAGATTGAGTTAATAGAAGAGATACATTTTTGTTACTGAAGGTTTCCTTTGTTTAATCATTATATATGAAATATTATATAATAAATGTTATTTTCAATATTCAACTATTTATTTATAATTCCTGTCATAGTCCTACTATATAGGACGTTTTAATAGCGTCATTGAACAACGTTTTAATGACGTCCCTAGACTGTGGCGACAATTTGACACAGTGGCGCACCCAGTAAGTTTTTTGTCATTTGATGCCGAAAAAACGGCGACATAATGACGTCAAATTAGTTTATTTAACAGAAACGCAGTAACAATACTGAAATATTGATTTGAAGAATACTTAATTAATAGGTACTTTATTAATAAATTCAAAGAAAAAATGATTAATATAATTAATTATCTTATATTTTAATATAAATAATTCTAACAGTAAATAAATAGCCTTCTAGTTCCGAATCCTAAACTGGAGTCCTACAATTTATGAAATTTAAAATTTTTAGTTTTATTTTTTGAATTCTTCTTAATACAAAGGTTTTCTATTATACCTCTCTCCATTGCACAATAAAAATAAGACTAAACGCTTTGTCGGTGACACTATTATGTGTAGGGATTTTATAAATTAAATGTTGTTCAATTGACATACTCATCAAAAGCATGTGAATGTTATGGTAATGACAAAGACATGGAAAGGATCTATTCTTTACATATTAATTTTAATGTGCCTAATATATATCAAGGGGCCAATATATGCCAAATTGTGCCATTCCTTGTTTTTTCCTCATACCCTTCAATTATCGCATGCTACAAATTACATCCTCAGAAATTCAAGGAAAAAAAAGGTGCGCAAAAAAGCATGTGTTTGAAATGACAGAACTGTTTTAGATCATTCTGTACTGCCAGTATTAGTTGGTTAAGACAGCATAATAACACATTTTCTTCTTCCCAAATAATAGAATATTCATTTTTAGCATAATTTAGTTCTTGATTGCTGCTGTTGTTTTCACATTTTACCAAAACTTCTGTTTCTTAACCTGTTCTCATATTTTCGTCTATATGCATTATTATTAATATGCTTTATTCTATGCTCTCCTGGCAATTTGACTTCTTAACATTTTTCTTCCTCTTTGGGACTGATGCATGAGAAGTTTTTGAATAGGGTTTTATCTCTCCTAATATCAAAGTTGTATTTCCATCTAGATTTGATATGTATAAAAAACTTATATCTCCACCCAGTGAAGGTAAACTAGTACTTAGATGCTTGAGGAAATTGGAATCTGAATAATCGGTTACATATGCGATAAAAACTCAATTAACTAACCAATTAGTACAATAATCTAATTAATACTAAGTATAGGACATTAGGAGTACATTATTAAACGACGTCTTTTGTATCTTTTGTATGCATCTTGAAGATGTTACAGTATCGTCAGCCATAATGCATGCCGCACTTTGTAAAATTGTAATATTAATAATAATAAAAAAGAGAATCAATAATGGCATTTAAAATCTTTATTGTCAATAGTGATGATAATACTAATACTACAAAATAATTGCAGCCAATTTTTTTTTAAAGAATCACATTCATTATATATAAATGGTTTCACACCAGTATGAATGAGCATATGTAATTTAAGACTAGTACTTACTGAATCACACACACGACACTGGAATGATTTCTCACCACTATGTGTAAGTATATGTCTTTTGAGCTTATACTTTACTGAAAATTGTGATTACGTAATTTACATGGAATTGTTTGTCACCACTATGAGTGTGCATGCGCTGTTTACTGAACATTTATAATCACACAGATTGCAAGAAAATGACTTCTCACCACTGTGAGTAAGCATGTGTGTTTTTAAGACTACTCTTCACTGAACATTTATACCCACATAAACTACATGTAAATGGTTTCACGCCACTATGAATGAGTATGTGTACTTTCAGATGACCTTTGCGTAAACATTTATAATCGCATAAATTACATTAAAATGGTTTCTCAGCACTATGAGCAAGCATGTGTACTCTGAGATGACATCTTTGTAAACATTTATAATCACATTCACTACATGTAAATGGTTTTACACCACTATGAGAAAACATATGCATTTTGAGACTACCCTTCTGTGAACATTTATAATTACATAAACCACATTGAAATGGTTTCTCAATACTATGAATGGCAATGTGTGTTTTTAGACTACTCTTCAATGTACATTTATAATTACATAAATTACATTGAAATGATTTCTCACCACCGTGGGTGAGCATGTGTACTTTTAGATGACCTTTGCGTGAACATTTATAATCGCATAAATTACATTCAAATGATTTCTCACCAGTATGAGTGAGTATGTGTACCTTCAGATTACTTTTGCGTAAACATTTATAATCACATAAATTACATTTTAATGGTTTGTCACCACTATGAGCGAGCATGTGCTGTTTGAGATTACTTTTTACTGAACATTTATAATTGCATAAATTACATACGAATGGTTTCTCACCACTATGGGTGAGTATGTGTACTTTGAGATGACTTTTGTACAAACTTTTAAAATCGCATAAGTTACATACAAATGGTTTCTCACCACTATGAGTGAGCATATGCTTTTTGAGATTACTATTCACTGAACATTTATAATCACATATACTACATTCAAATGGTTTGTCACCACTATGAATGAGCATGTGTACTTCAAGATGACTTTTGCGTAAACATTTATAATCACATAATCTACATGTAAATGGTTTGTTACCACTATGTGTGAGCATATGTGTTTTGAAATTGCTATTCAGTGAACATCTATATTCACATAAACTACATGCAAATGGTTTCTCGCCACTATGAGTCAATATGTGTGTTTTGAGATTACTCTTCACTGAACATTTATAACCACATAAACTACATTCAAATTGTTTCTCACCATTGTGAATGAGCATGTGGGTTTTGAGACTACTTTTCACTGAACATTTATAACCGCACAGTGTACATTTAAATGGCTTCTCACCAGTATGAGTTAGCATGTGCATTTTCAGATATGTTTGTCTTGAATATTTATAATCACATAAATTACATTCAAATGGCTTCTCACCAGAGTGAATGAGCATATGTCTCTTCAAACTACTCTTTTCTGAACATTTTAAATCACATGCAGGGCATTCAAATGGTTTTTCACCACTATGTGTGACCATGTGCCTTTTGAGCTTACTTTTTAATAAACATTTATAATCACATAAACTACACTCAAAAGGCTTCTCACCACTGTGCCTGCGCATATGTGTTGTAAAATTGCATTTTCTTATAGACATGTAACCACATATGTTGCATTGAAATTGCTTTTCACTTTTATGAACGAGCATGTGTTTCTGAAATACAGTTTCCTGTGAAGATTTAGATTGACATAATATGTTAGATTTATAAAGTTGATCAGTATCGATACGTTCCTGATGATATTGTGGAATACTAGTAGTATTATGCTTTTGCTCTTCACTCTTAAAAGTTTGAACATTGTAGGTGGTACACGTTTCTATTATTTCAGATTCTACTTTGATGTCGATTTCATTTTTAATTATGGTTATCTCTTCAATATCCATTGTATCCACATTTGTAACATAACCAGGAACTGTAATAAACAAGGAGTAGCTAATTAAATAGTATAACATATGAAAAGTGGATTTCAAAAGTATTTCTAAGTTAAGGCTAGGGCTAAAAATCAAAAAAATAATACTTTCCTGGATTGTGGAAATTGTAGATTAGGGCACAGTTTTAATCAGGTTTGAAAATGAGAATGTTTAATTTAAGGTTTCTTATAATAATAATAAATGATTTTATTATTTGATTCAATTATTAATATGATGTTGAGGCCACTGAACTAAAAGTTTGATCAGTCGATGAGGTAATGAGAACTGCACTGCAGCGTTTCCAACTTTAATTTAATAACTATGTACTATCAGCGTACATATAACTACTAGGTGTTTGGCTGAACCATATAGTATAAGGATATAATTCATAATTAATAGAATTATTACCTGTCAACTGCATTGGAGAATGTTCTTCACTATTAACAGTTTGCACGACGGTTCGACTTGTGGATGGGCCAGCTTCCTCGAGATACAATGTAGGAATTGCATCTTGATGCAACCTATTCTTTTTAACATTTGTAAACGACTTTTCTTCAAAATGAGCTCCACAAACTCTGTAATATGATGTGTACATGGAAGCGCCAGTAGCTTGTAATTGGTTGAATAGTTCAAGTCGCCTACAAGCTATTACCCATTGTTCACACCTATAAAAATTATATATTTCTTAATCGTCGTTTTCTAACAATACTGTAAAGCAATGAACACCTACCTTGCAGAGTCTTTAGGAAATCGAAACAAAGAAGTGTTCGCGTGTGCATACGTACGACAACAACTTCTTACTGCACATGTATTTTTAATAGTTTTATCTTTCTTATCGCACATTATAATCTTTGATGATAATGTGGAAGCGTTGTTTATAAGTATTATAAGATTATAACCTATAAATGTCACTACCAGCTGATAAATATAGCCCCTCTATTTCAAATAGTAGCGACATCGTGGAACAAACCTGACACAAACTTTAATAAAGATAAAGTTACTACATGTATATTGTTAGCTCAATTTATTAAAAAACGTTTTTAATTTACGTAAAAGTTTATACGATCGTTTTTACAGAAATGATTGTACCTTATCAAATTAATGACAAATTGTGAATATTTTTGTGCATGACTATTATTAAACCTAAGATTTATTGCAAAACGAAATGTCAAATCTGGTAACTTTCAATATCGCCAACATCGTTCTGGTGCTTTTACTCCAGCGGCGAGATCAATCGTTGTCGCTACTATTTGAAAATAAAGGGGCTATACTGATCAAGGTCCGTTGATGCATGCATATGATGATATCCAAAGTAAAGGTTATCTCGCCCATTTCCACTATTGACATTTGAAATGGATACAAAAATGGCGCCTTTTTGGCGGCAATTTTAATTTGTCATGAATTTGTCAAATCAAATATTTACATAACATACAGAAAAGGTTACGAATATTTTTATTAAAACAAATCAATAATACTATGTATTAACTTATTAAAAAATAATATTTTTAGGCATTTGAATTATCTTCTGTTATTGAGTAATATTAAAAACTACTACTGCATAAAACCACGAAAACATTAACACATTAAAAAATGATGGTCTAAAATGGCGAAGATTTATTAGTTATATGAACAAAACAACAATAACAACTAAAGCGAATATTTTAACTGTGATACAACTAATTTATTAATGGTATACCCCCTCAAACAGTATTTGAGTTTCTGTTTTTTGTTATCCAAATATGGCAAAAAGCCATATAAAAACCGTGACGGAAATCTTACTTCTGTAAATGTCTGTACAGAATGCAATATGACGCAAGTGGATGCTACAACTATTTTTTAAGTTTTTGTAACCTTTCAAACCAGCTAAAAATTAAGAATATATTATTAAGTAGGCAATTGAAAATTATCCTGCACATCATATTTGTACTGCCATTATCAAAGTTTCCAGCGGCCACATCGGTATTTTTAAAACCTGAAGTGAATAGTGTCTCTGTTCCTTTTAGCATCTGCTTGATAATGTGCCGTAGTATTATCTTTTAAAGTATATCGAGGCTCTCTCTTTCAATCCTTCCACACTCTTCAATTATTTTAGGCTTTTCTTTAACATATTCAGTATTATTTGATGATTGTATTTGGCAATATATGGCATGTTTCCTTTATTGTTTTTAAAAGTTTTATTTTTTTTATTAATTGCAACTACATTTATCTCTTCATTTAATCTATCCTTTCTTTATGCTTAAATAATTTATATTATTTTATTATGTAATTTTATTAAGACTCAAACTTGCTTATTTTACATAATCTTGAGTATTCAGTAATTCCCAATTCTGACTTCTACCCTTATATCTAACAAATTTGTCTTATTCTCCTATCTTTTGGCAAAAGAAACAATCGTGCACCATTCCGGGAATTGCTAGAACAGTTTGGTGCACTACAACCAGTCATTTTTTGGGGAAAATACTTCGGCGTTTCACTTATGTCAGAAACTGGCAGATCGAACTTGGGCTCAAATATGGCCGTCTAAACTTTAATGAGGTGGCTTATGTATGTGTACTTGGTACACATACACATGAATGAACCTTGATACTGATAAATATAGCCCTGTTACTTTCAAATAGTAGCGACAACCATTGATCTCACCGCTGGAGCAAAATCACGTTGGCGACATTGAATATTACCAGATTTGACATTCTGTCACAATAAATCTTAGATTTAATAATGATCATGTACAAAAACATTCTTAATTTAATATTAATTTGATAATGGACATTCACGTTCGGTAAAAACGACTATATTAATATGACATATATTTCTGTAATTCTAATATTTTTTGCAACACCATGCATGTAGTAATTTTTTGTTTATTAAAGTTTGTATCAGGTTTGCTCCACGATGTTGCTACTATATGAAATAGAGGGGCTATACTAATAAACTTGCAGTGCTGCTTAAAGCGGATATCCATCGAACTTCCAGCCAACTTTCAGACATGCGTCTTAAAATTTCCCGTTTCACATTTTTTTGCTTGTTCCTACTTGAAGTTATATATACGCTGGTACTATGCCCACACTTTTAACCATAATCATATACCAGCTACAGCCAGCTCCTCCAGGGATGATATTAATATCAGGTGCTTTCCATTGGGCTAATCGATATATCAACAAAAGTGATCCATGAAAACATGATGTAGTAAGCAATATTGCCAGATGTTTAAAATCACATTGCTCTAGTTTTGTATTCACAAATGTTTTTTACATTTGTCTGGTATCGGAGATATCGGTAGATACAAATTTTTATATAGGTACATAAAAACATCATAAAGTACATATCTAAAAATGTTTTCATTTAAGAATGCACTAAAAATTTTAGGACGCGCCAATAAATATAGATGGCGAAGTATAACATTGAAATTAGTGTTACTAACTACGCATCTAGTTAGCCAGGCTGCGCCGTCGATGATACACGAGTCCACAAACGACGCCATATTGGAGCAAAGAAAACGCGAAATGGTTCGTTATTGGCTTAGGTTATTGGTGTCTGTACTTAATATTAAGTCCACGTTTAGTTTAAAAGCTTTTTCTAGATTATTTTTATTCTAAAAGCTCCAAGCCAAATTCGTAGAATGTAATTATAATTTAACTATTATTAAACTACACGCTTTCTGGGACCCCAACAGGCATTGTTTGAGGTACTCTAGACCCACTGAGAGGAAAACTCGAATTTAGGTATTTCCTCTCCTTTGGGAGAATTCTTTTCGTTGAAGAAGGCACTACTTTCAAAAAGCATACGTTTCATAGACGTTTTGACGATTGTTTTCTAAAAGAAGCAAAACTCTTTTCCTCTATTGGTTGATTCAATATACGTACTCTATGAAAATAATACGACATATTTTACCTTCACGTCTGTCGAGTGTAATGAAGATATTTCTAGCTCCGATTGGCTATTTTATGCTTGTTTGAAGTTAATCTTATATAATTATACTAAAGTACATCTTTTAAAATGTAATATTATAAAAAATAAAATTAATAGTATTGAGTATATATCTTTTTATTTAAAAGATTTATTTATTTTGTTTAAAATAATATTGGAAATGTGTAATAGAACCTGTTTTAAATTTAAAGCGACCTATACAGGTTAAAAAGTGTAATTATTAGCAAGAAATAAACTTTCCGTTGCTCCCACGTTGGAGGTACAGAATTTATATACACTCTTTTCAACGAGTAAATTCTTGAAGTGCTTTAAAAATTCCAAGAATAATTTTAACGGTTTGGAAATGTATGCTATAGAGTCAGGGCTGGACTAAAACATTCCAGTAAGCAGAATGGAAGCATTTTCGCCTTTGAAGTGATGTTATAATGATGTGAATAAAATGGGTAAATGTCACGCCCAAAGACGTCATTTTACAACGTAAAAAAGACGTTGTTTTATGACCTAAAGAAAACATATAATGATTAAATGACGTTTTATTGATGTCTTAAGGACCTATTTATTTCTATTTCTGCAAATAAAACACCTTAATTTGAAAAAAGATTTATTATTTAAAATTCTGAAACATAAATATAATCACTATTATTATACTTATATGGCGGCTATAAAACGCCTGTTATTTTCGAGGCGTCAGCCAACACTTGTATACTTCCTCCGTCCTTTTCGGTGAATTGTATGGAACGCCATTCTAATTGGCTTTATTAACACCGACACAAAAACTGCAAGAAATGCCCACACATAAAATACCACAAACATATATTTTTTAATGAAATATGTATACATCATGCAAGTTAACATTTATTCATTATTCAAGCGAAGTGTGACCTAATTATAAACACATGCAAGATAAACGCCTCGAGCGGAGCGCCCACATCTGTTAAAACGACTGCAGGTGCAGTATCAACCCACGGCCACGTGTGCGCACAGCAAGCGCCCACATATATCAAAGCAGGAAGCAGCTGCAATACTCAGAACTCTATCTAATGCATTTTCTATGAATTCCTGGAGGAAGTAGAATGCTATCATCACGTAGGCACAACCCACGGCCACGTGTGCTCAACTGAAGGATTTTACGCCCACAGAAAGAGTATATAAAGACCAGAGCTTTGTGGGACAGACCAGTCTGAGTTACGACGGGCTTCTTTCAAGCCATACTCACCCAGAAAGCCGTAGAAACTGATAACCAGGGTTATTATTTACCTCGGTCTTTCTGAACATCATTATTACCAGTTTTAAGTTGAAACTGTAAATAGTTTTTAGGTGAATATGCAAGTGCATATTGTGTAATTTCACAACGAATAAATATCTTTATTGTACTTAACAGTAAACTGTGTTCATTTTTGTAACTTGGACTCCGTCTTTTGCGTTTTTAAAATAAAGTACCATTTTTAAAAAACGCCTTTCTACGTCAAGAAAAGTTAATTTGCAGCTGAAAGGAAATCAACATCAACCAACTTTTTGCACATATTCGCCTCCTTCTTGCGTTGTTTTTCACGATCTTTCCAATACCGTTCACGTGAAGCTAGAACACTCGGAGTTTGGATTTTTGAAACGTTTGTACCACATCTGTTTGTTTTGTTTATAAAACTGATTAAGCCTTCAACAATAATAAAACTAAATATAAAGTAATATTTCAGCGCTAAGTGTGTAAGATATTTTTAGGTTTATTTTATTTATTCAAACTCAATGAGTATACTTATTAATTGTAAATTTATTGTAAGAATTTTGTGAAAAATTTCCACAATTCTTGTATATGTAAAATGAGTCTTACTTACATTTTTTAATAAAATTTGTCGACTTACATCAGCACACTGATGTTATAATGACGTTATTTTTAAGATTATTGGTCGGCGACGTCATATAACAAATAAATAAAGTTACTAAGACGTCATATTATGAGACGTAGTTAGGCGTCTTTAAAACGACGTCTTTTAGACGTACACTAAGGTCGTTTTTAGACTTCTAATATTATTAATTATAATAAATACGCTAGTTTTGCACTGTCAGGCCCACTGATGTACGAAAACCAACAACACTGTTTTACTTTATTTTTTTCTTTTGTGTATTTGTTTTGTTCTTTAATTAGTAACGTTCCTAATTATTATTAAAGTTGTTGTGCATGTGTACAACTACTGCATATATAATAACTGTGTGGTTTATCACAGAAGGTGAGTATAATAACTACTTGTTCCGTCACAATACTACGTAACCTATATAATTTTACCCGTTCGGCGATTTTTAGTATATTCCAAAACTTAACCGAAAATAACCGCATTTTTGGTTCTAATTAGTCTTTGGTAACAAATGGTTGCTGAAAAACTTACATAGTTTTGAAACAGCTTAACCTTGTAGTGTGGTGTCAAATTTGAATGCTGCACCTAGACATCAGAAAATAACACTTAAGGGCTCTAAAGTTAATAAAGTGAATAATATATTGTTTTTTATGGAAAACATACTATCTGATGATAGCAGTAGTAGTGATGAAGAAAATGGCCAAAGAAGGCGTAAGTATGCAACCTTTTATACAGTTAGTTAAAATAACGGCAAATGAATTGTTTGCAACAAACACCACCAAAAACAAACTTTTGTGAGGTTAATGATGCCATAATCATACTAGAGACCCTGAAGGTCGAACACAAAATAAAGGCGCCAATTTTAAAATTTACTTGCCGATATCCGGTAGAAAATACCAACTTTAAATCCCTTTAAATTTAAATTAAAATGGATCTCTTTTATGTATATAAATTAATAAATGCTTACGGAATAGTATATTGTACAACGAGTTATGAAAGTAATACTTTTTTCATGAATTTACAGTTGATTAAGGAGGGCGAAGCCCGGGTTTATCAAGCAAATGAGTGGGTAAAAGAGACTCTCTAACGTGTTGTACACGATATTTTTTGCATATGGTAAGTTGAGAAATTTGTCCTAAAAGAATTTATGCAAAATGTTAAAGAAATCAGAAAACCGTAGTATTCTTTTAGAGTGGTGGTAAACTAACCGCAAGTCACCGCAAACAACCGAGATTTCACTGCGGATGCAGTGGTTACTTGTGGTTAGCAAAAAGAAACCATTTTTTCAGGAAACGTGTTCCATAAATTAACATTATTCAGGAATTGGTATATTTTGAAACACGAAACCGAGCTTACGGTTACTGTGGTTAAGTTACGGAATATACTATTTGTGAGATTAGTATTGTTAATTAATAGTAATCTAAATGAAAAGGGAGGCTTATAGTACTTACTAATATTTTTTATTTTAGTATCGTCAATTATTTTGCATATTGTTTTAGCAGCCTTTCAGTTAGTAAATGTTTACTTTTGTTTAATAATTATGAGATTGAGTTAATAGAAGAGATACATTTTTGTTACTGAAGGTTTCCTTTGTTTAATCATTATATATGAAATATTATATAATAAATGTTATTTTCAATATTCAACTATTTATTTATAATTCCTGTCATAGTCCTACTATATAGGACGTTTTAATAGCGTCATTGAACAACGTTTTAATGACGTCCCTAGACTGTGGCGACAATTTGACACAGTGGCGCACCCAGTAAGTTTTTTGTCATTTGATGCCGAAAAAACGGCGACATAATGACGTCAAATTAGTTTATTTAACAGAAACGCAGTAACAATACTGAAATATTGATTTGAAGAATACTTAATTAATAGGTACTTTATTAATAAATTCAAAGAAAAAATGATTAATATAATTAATTATCTTATATTTTAATATAAATAATTCTAACAGTAAATAAATAGCCTTCTAGTTCCGAATCCTAAACTGGAGTCCTACAATTTATGAAATTTAAAATTTTTAGTTTTATTTTTTGAATTCTTCTTAATACAAAGGTTTTCTATTATACCTCTCTCCATTGCACAATAAAAATAAGACTAAACGCTTTGTCGGTGACACTATTATGTGTAGGGATTTTATAAATTAAATGTTGTTCAATTGACATACTCATCAAAAGCATGTGAATGTTATGGTAATGACAAAGACATGGAAAGGATCTATTCTTTACATATTAATTTTAATGTGCCTAATATATATCAAGGGGCCAATATATGCCAAATTGTGCCATTCCTTGTTTTTTCCTCATACCCTTCAATTATCGCATGCTACAAATTACATCCTCAGAAATTCAAGGAAAAAAAAGGTGCGCAAAAAAGCATGTGTTTGAAATGACAGAACTGTTTTAGATCATTCTGTACTGCCAGTATTAGTTGGTTAAGACAGCATAATAACACATTTTCTTCTTCCCAAATAATAGAATATTCATTTTTAGCATAATTTAGTTCTTGATTGCTGCTGTTGTTTTCACATTTTACCAAAACTTCTGTTTCTTAACCTGTTCTCATATTTTCGTCTATATGCATTATTATTAATATGCTTTATTCTATGCTCTCCTGGCAATTTGACTTCTTAACATTTTTCTTCCTCTTTGGGACTGATGCATGAGAAGTTTTTGAATAGGGTTTTATCTCTCCTAATATCAAAGTTGTATTTCCATCTAGATTTGATATGTATAAAAAACTTATATCTCCACCCAGTGAAGGTAAACTAGTACTTAGATGCTTGAGGAAATTGGAATCTGAATAATCGGTTACATATGCGATAAAAACTCAATTAACTAACCAATTAGTACAATAATCTAATTAATACTAAGTATAGGACATTAGGAGTACATTATTAAACGACGTCTTTTGTATCTTTTGTATGCATCTTGAAGATGTTACAGTATCGTCAGCCATAATGCATGCCGCACTTTGTAAAATTGTAATATTAATAATAATAAAAAAGAGAATCAATAATGGCATTTAAAATCTTTATTGTCAATAGTGATGATAATACTAATACTACAAAATAATTGCAGCCAATTTTTTTTTAAAGAATCACATTCATTATATATAAATGGTTTCACACCAGTATGAATGAGCATATGTAATTTAAGACTAGTACTTACTGAATCACACACACGACACTGGAATGATTTCTCACCACTATGTGTAAGTATATGTCTTTTGAGCTTATACTTTACTGAAAATTGTGATTACGTAATTTACATGGAATTGTTTGTCACCACTATGAGTGTGCATGCGCTGTTTACTGAACATTTATAATCACACAGATTGCAAGAAAATGACTTCTCACCACTGTGAGTAAGCATGTGTGTTTTTAAGACTACTCTTCACTGAACATTTATACCCACATAAACTACATGTAAATGGTTTCACGCCACTATGAATGAGTATGTGTACTTTCAGATGACCTTTGCGTAAACATTTATAATCGCATAAATTACATTAAAATGGTTTCTCAGCACTATGAGCAAGCATGTGTACTCTGAGATGACATCTTTGTAAACATTTATAATCACATTCACTACATGTAAATGGTTTTACACCACTATGAGAAAACATATGCATTTTGAGACTACCCTTCTGTGAACATTTATAATTACATAAACCACATTGAAATGGTTTCTCAATACTATGAATGGCAATGTGTGTTTTTAGACTACTCTTCAATGTACATTTATAATTACATAAATTACATTGAAATGATTTCTCACCACCGTGGGTGAGCATGTGTACTTTTAGATGACCTTTGCGTGAACATTTATAATCGCATAAATTACATTCAAATGATTTCTCACCAGTATGAGTGAGTATGTGTACCTTCAGATTACTTTTGCGTAAACATTTATAATCACATAAATTACATTTTAATGGTTTGTCACCACTATGAGCGAGCATGTGCTGTTTGAGATTACTTTTTACTGAACATTTATAATTGCATAAATTACATACGAATGGTTTCTCACCACTATGGGTGAGTATGTGTACTTTGAGATGACTTTTGTACAAACTTTTAAAATCGCATAAGTTACATACAAATGGTTTCTCACCACTATGAGTGAGCATATGCTTTTTGAGATTACTATTCACTGAACATTTATAATCACATATACTACATTCAAATGGTTTGTCACCACTATGAATGAGCATGTGTACTTCAAGATGACTTTTGCGTAAACATTTATAATCACATAATCTACATGTAAATGGTTTGTTACCACTATGTGTGAGCATATGTGTTTTGAAATTGCTATTCAGTGAACATCTATATTCACATAAACTACATGCAAATGGTTTCTCGCCACTATGAGTCAATATGTGTGTTTTGAGATTACTCTTCACTGAACATTTATAACCACATAAACTACATTCAAATTGTTTCTCACCATTGTGAATGAGCATGTGGGTTTTGAGACTACTTTTCACTGAACATTTATAACCGCACAGTGTACATTTAAATGGCTTCTCACCAGTATGAGTTAGCATGTGCATTTTCAGATATGTTTGTCTTGAATATTTATAATCACATAAATTACATTCAAATGGCTTCTCACCAGAGTGAATGAGCATATGTCTCTTCAAACTACTCTTTTCTGAACATTTTAAATCACATGCAGGGCATTCAAATGGTTTTTCACCACTATGTGTGACCATGTGCCTTTTGAGCTTACTTTTTAATAAACATTTATAATCACATAAACTACACTCAAAAGGCTTCTCACCACTGTGCCTGCGCATATGTGTTGTAAAATTGCATTTTCTTATAGACATGTAACCACATATGTTGCATTGAAATTGCTTTTCACTTTTATGAACGAGCATGTGTTTCTGAAATACAGTTTCCTGTGAAGATTTAGATTGACATAATATGTTAGATTTATAAAGTTGATCAGTATCGATACGTTCCTGATGATATTGTGGAATACTAGTAGTATTATGCTTTTGCTCTTCACTCTTAAAAGTTTGAACATTGTAGGTGGTACACGTTTCTATTATTTCAGATTCTACTTTGATGTCGATTTCATTTTTAATTATGGTTATCTCTTCAATATCCATTGTATCCACATTTGTAACATAACCAGGAACTGTAATAAACAAGGAGTAGCTAATTAAATAGTATAACATATGAAAAGTGGATTTCAAAAGTATTTCTAAGTTAAGGCTAGGGCTAAAAATCAAAAAAATAATACTTTCCTGGATTGTGGAAATTGTAGATTAGGGCACAGTTTTAATCAGGTTTGAAAATGAGAATGTTTAATTTAAGGTTTCTTATAATAATAATAAATGATTTTATTATTTGATTCAATTATTAATATGATGTTGAGGCCACTGAACTAAAAGTTTGATCAGTCGATGAGGTAATGAGAACTGCACTGCAGCGTTTCCAACTTTAATTTAATAACTATGTACTATCAGCGTACATATAACTACTAGGTGTTTGGCTGAACCATATAGTATAAGGATATAATTCATAATTAATAGAATTATTACCTGTCAACTGCATTGGAGAATGTTCTTCACTATTAACAGTTTGCACGACGGTTCGACTTGTGGATGGGCCAGCTTCCTCGAGATACAATGTAGGAATTGCATCTTGATGCAACCTATTCTTTTTAACATTTGTAAACGACTTTTCTTCAAAATGAGCTCCACAAACTCTGTAATATGATGTGTACATGGAAGCGCCAGTAGCTTGTAATTGGTTGAATAGTTCAAGTCGCCTACAAGCTATTACCCATTGTTCACACCTATAAAAATTATATATTTCTTAATCGTCGTTTTCTAACAATACTGTAAAGCAATGAACACCTACCTTGCAGAGTCTTTAGGAAATCGAAACAAAGAAGTGTTCGCGTGTGCATACGTACGACAACAACTTCTTACTGCACATGTATTTTTAATAGTTTTATCTTTCTTATCGCACATTATAATCTTTGATGATAATGTGGAAGCGTTGTTTATAAGTATTATAAGATTATAACCTATAAATGTCACTACCAGCTGATAAATATAGCCCCTCTATTTCAAATAGTAGCGACATCGTGGAACAAACCTGACACAAACTTTAATAAAGATAAAGTTACTACATGTATATTGTTAGCTCAATTTATTAAAAAACGTTTTTAATTTACGTAAAAGTTTATACGATCGTTTTTACAGAAATGATTGTACCTTATCAAATTAATGACAAATTGTGAATATTTTTGTGCATGACTATTATTAAACCTAAGATTTATTGCAAAACGAAATGTCAAATCTGGTAACTTTCAATATCGCCAACATCGTTCTGGTGCTTTTACTCCAGCGGCGAGATCAATCGTTGTCGCTACTATTTGAAAATAAAGGGGCTATACTGATCAAGGTCCGTTGATGCATGCATATGATGATATCCAAAGTAAAGGTTATCTCGCCCATTTCCACTATTGACATTTGAAATGGATACAAAAATGGCGCCTTTTTGGCGGCAATTTTAATTTGTCATGAATTTGTCAAATCAAATATTTACATAACATACAGAAAAGGTTACGAATATTTTTATTAAAACAAATCAATAATACTATGTATTAACTTATTAAAAAATAATATTTTTAGGCATTTGAATTATCTTCTGTTATTGAGTAATATTAAAAACTACTACTGCATAAAACCACGAAAACATTAACACATTAAAAAATGATGGTCTAAAATGGCGAAGATTTATTAGTTATATGAACAAAACAACAATAACAACTAAAGCGAATATTTTAACTGTGATACAACTAATTTATTAATGGTATACCCCCTCAAACAGTATTTGAGTTTCTGTTTTTTGTTATCCAAATATGGCAAAAAGCCATATAAAAACCGTGACGGAAATCTTACTTCTGTAAATGTCTGTACAGAATGCAATATGACGCAAGTGGATGCTACAACTATTTTTTAAGTTTTTGTAACCTTTCAAACCAGCTAAAAATTAAGAATATATTATTAAGTAGGCAATTGAAAATTATCCTGCACATCATATTTGTACTGCCATTATCAAAATTTCCAGCGGCCACATCGGTATTTTTAAAACCTGAAGTGAATAGTGTCTCTGTTCCTTTTAGCATCTGCTTGATAATGTGCCGTAGTATTATCTTTTAAAGTATATCGAGGCTCTCTCTTTCAATCCTTCCACACTCTTCAATTATTTTAGGCTTTTCTTTAACATATTCAGTATTATTTGATGATTGTATTTGGCAATATATGGCATGTTTCCTTTATTGTTTTTAAAAGTTTTATTTTTTTTATTAATTGCAACTACATTTATCTCTTCATTTAATCTATCCTTTCTTTATGCTTAAATAATTTATATTATTTCATTATGTAATTTTATTAAGACTCAAACTTGCTTATTTTACATAATCTTGAGTATTCAGTAATTCCCAATTCTGACTTCTACCCTTATATCTAACAAATTTGTCTTATTCTCCTATCTTTTGGCAAAAGAAACAATCGTGCACCATTCCGGGAATTGCTAGAACAGTTTGGTGCACTACAACCAGTCATTTTTTGGGGAAAATACTTCGGCGTTTCACTTATGTCAGAAACTGGCAGATCGAACTTGGGCTCAAATATGGCCGTCTAAACTTTAATGAGGTGGCTTATGTATGTGTACTTGGTACACATACACATGAATGAACCTTGATACTGATAAATATAGCCCTGTTACTTTCAAATAGTAGCGACAACCATTGATCTCACCGCTGGAGCAAAATCACGTTGGCGACATTGAATATTACCAGATTTGACATTCTGTCACAATAAATCTTAGATTTAATAATGATCATGTACAAAAACATTCTTAATTTAATATTAATTTGATAATGGACATTCACGTTCGGTAAAAACGACTATATTAATATGACATATATTTCTGTAATTCTAATATTTTTTGCAACACCATGCATGTAGTAATTTTTTGTTTATTAAAGTTTGTATCAGGTTTGCTCCACGATGTTGCTACTATATGAAATAGAGGGGCTATACTAATAAACTTGCAGTGCTGCTTAAAGCGGATATCCATCGAACTTCCAGCCAACTTTCAGACATGCGTCTTAAAATTTCCCGTTTCACATTTTTTTGCTTGTTCCTACTTGAAGTTATATATACGCTGGTACTATGCCCACACTTTTAACCATAATCATATACCAGCTACAGCCAGCTCCTCCAGGGATGATATTAATATCAGGTGCTTTCCATTGGGCTAATCGATATATCAACAAAAGTGATCCATGAAAACATGATGTAGTAAGCAATATTGCCAGATGTTTAAAATCACATTGCTCTAGTTTTGTATTCACAAATGTTTTTTACATTTGTCTGGTATCGGAGATATCGGTAGATACAAATTTTTATATAGGTACATAAAAACATCATAAAGTACATATCTAAAAATGTTTTCATTTAAGAATGCACTAAAAATTTTAGGACGCGCCAATAAATATAGATGGCGAAGTATAACATTGAAATTAGTGTTACTAACTACGCATCTAGTTAGCCAGGCTGCGCCGTCGATGATACACGAGTCCACAAACGACGCCATATTGGAGCAAAGAAAACGCGAAATGGTTCGTTATTGGCTTAGGTTATTGGTGTCTGTACTTAATATTAAGTCCACGTTTAGTTTAAAAGCTTTTTCTAGATTATTTTTATTCTAAAAGCTCCAAGCCAAATTCGTAGAATGTAATTATAATTTAACTATTATTAAACTACACGCTTTCTGGGACCCCAACAGGCATTGTTTGAGGTACTCTAGACCCACTGAGAGGAAAACTCGAATTTAGGTATTTCCTCTCCTTTGGGAGAATTCTTTTCGTTGAA
Source organism: Agrypnus murinus (assembly GCA_929113105.1). Taxonomy (NCBI): domain Eukaryota; kingdom Metazoa; phylum Arthropoda; class Insecta; order Coleoptera; family Elateridae; genus Agrypnus; species Agrypnus murinus. Next base: position 12,933,681 of record OV816027.1, read on the forward strand.
GAAGGCACTACTTTCAAAAAGCATACGTTTCATAGACGTTTTGACGATTGTTTTCTAAAAGAAGCAAAACTCTTTTCCTCTATTGGTTGATTCAATATACGTACTCTATGAAAATAATACGACATATTTTACCTTCACGTCTGTCGAGTGTAATGAAGATATTTCTAGCTCCGATTGGCTATTTTATGCTTGTTTGAAGTTAATCTTATATAATTATACTAAAGTACATCTTTTAAAATGTAATATTATAAAAAATAAAATTAATAGTATTGAGTATATATCTTTTTATTTAAAAGATTTATTTATTTTGTTTAAAATAATATTGGAAATGTGTAATAGAACCTGTTTTAAATTTAAAGCGACCTATACAGGTTAAAAAGTGTAATTATTAGCAAGAAATAAACTTTCCGTTGCTCCCACGTTGGAGGTACAGAATTTATATACACTCTTTTCAACGAGTAAATTCTTGAAGTGCTTTAAAAATTCCAAGAATAATTTTAACGGTTTGGAAATGTATGCTATAGAGTCAGGGCTGGACTAAAACATTCCAGTAAGCAGAATGGAAGCATTTTCGCCTTTGAAGTGATGTTATAATGATGTGAATAAAATGGGTAAATGTCACGCCCAAAGACGTCATTTTACAACGTAAAAAAGACGTTGTTTTATGACCTAAAGAAAACATATAATGATTAAATGACGTTTTATTGATGTCTTAAGGACCTATTTATTTCTATTTCTGCAAATAAAACACCTTAATTTGAAAAAAGATTTATTATTTAAAATTCTGAAACATAAATATAATCACTATTATTATACTTATATGGCGGCTATAAAACGCCTGTTATTTTCGAGGCGTCAGCCAACACTTGTATACTTCCTCCGTCCTTTTCGGTGAATTGTATGGAACGCCATTCTAATTGGCTTTATTAACACCGACACAAAAACTGCAAGAAATGCCCACACATAAAATACCACAAACATATATTTTTTAATGAAATATGTATACATCATGCAAGTTAACATTTATTCATTATTCAAGCGAAGTGTGACCTAATTATAAACACATGCAAGATAAACGCCTCGAGCGGAGCGCCCACATCTGTTAAAACGACTGCAGGTGCAGTATCAACCCACGGCCACGTGTGCGCACAGCAAGCGCCCACATATATCAAAGCAGGAAGCAGCTGCAATACTCAGAACTCTATCTAATGCATTTTCTATGAATTCCTGGAGGAAGTAGAATGCTATCATCACGTAGGCACAACCCACGGCCACGTGTGCTCAACTGAAGGATTTTACGCCCACAGAAAGAGTATATAAAGACCAGAGCTTTGTGGGACAGACCAGTCTGAGTTACGACGGGCTTCTTTCAAGCCATACTCACCCAGAAAGCCGTAGAAACTGATAACCAGGGTTATTATTTACCTCGGTCTTTCTGAACATCATTATTACCAGTTTTAAGTTGAAACTGTAAATAGTTTTTAGGTGAATATGCAAGTGCATATTGTGTAATTTCACAACGAATAAATATCTTTATTGTACTTAACAGTAAACTGTGTTCATTTTTGTAACTTGGACTCCGTCTTTTGCGTTTTTAAAATAAAGTACCATTTTTAAAAAACGCCTTTCTACGTCAAGAAAAGTTAATTTGCAGCTGAAAGGAAATCAACATCAACCAACTTTTTGCACATATTCGCCTCCTTCTTGCGTTGTTTTTCACGATCTTTCCAATACCGTTCACGTGAAGCTAGAACACTCGGAGTTTGGATTTTTGAAACGTTTGTACCACATCTGTTTGTTTTGTTTATAAAACTGATTAAGCCTTCAACAATAATAAAACTAAATATAAAGTAATATTTCAGCGCTAAGTGTGTAAGATATTTTTAGGTTTATTTTATTTATTCAAACTCAATGAGTATACTTATTAATTGTAAATTTATTGTAAGAATTTTGTGAAAAATTTCCACAATTCTTGTATATGTAAAATGAGTCTTACTTACATTTTTTAATAAAATTTGTCGACTTACATCAGCACACTGATGTTATAATGACGTTATTTTTAAGATTATTGGTCGGCGACGTCATATAACAAATAAATAAAGTTACTAAGACGTCATATTATGAGACGTAGTTAGGCGTCTTTAAAACGACGTCTTTTAGACGTACACTAAGGTCGTTTTTAGACTTCTAATATTATTAATTATAATAAATACGCTAGTTTTGCACTGTCAGGCCCACTGATGTACGAAAACCAACAACACTGTTTTACTTTATTTTTTATCTTTTGTGTATTTGTTTTGTTCTTTAATTAGTAACGTTCCTAATTATTATTAAAGTTGTTGTGCATGTGTACAACTACTGCATATAATAACTGTGTGGTTTATCACAGAAGGTGAGTATAATAACTACTTGTTCCGTCACAATACTACGTAACCTATATAATTTTACCCGTTCGGCGATTTTTAGTATATTCCAAAACTTAACCGAAAGTAACCGCATTTTTGGTTCTAATTAGTCTTTGGTAACAAATGGTTGCTGAAAAACTTACATAGTTTTGAAACAGCTTAACCTTGTAGTGTGGTGTCAAATTTGAATGCTGCACCTTGACATCAGAAAATAACACTTAAGGGCTCTAAAGTTAATAAAGTGAATAATATATTGTTTTTTATGGAAAACATACTATCTGATGATAGCAGTAGTAGTGATGAAGAAAATGGTCAAAGAAGGCGTAAGTATGCAACCTTTTATACAGTTAGTTAAAATAACGGCAAATGAATTGTTTGCAACAAACACCACCAAAAACAAACTTTTGTGAGGTTAATGATGCCATAATCATACTAGAGACCCTGAAGGTCGAACACAAAATAAAGGCGCCAATTTTAAAATTTACTTGCCGATATCCGGTAGAAAATACCAACTTTAAATCCCTTTAAATTTAAATTAAAATGGATCTCTTTTATGTATATAAATTAATAAATGGTTACGGAATAGTATATTGTACAACGAGTTATGAAAGTAATACTTTTTTCATGAATTTACAGTTGATTAAGGAGGGCGAAGCCCGGGTTTATCAAGCAAATGAGTGGGTAAAAGAGACTCTCTAACGTGTTGTACACGATATTTTTTGCATATGGTAAGTTGAGAAATTTGTCCTAAAAGAATTTATGCAAAATGTTAAAGAAATCAGAAAACCGTAGTATTCTTTTAGAGTGGTGGTAAACTAACAGCAAGTCACCGCAAACAACCGAGATTTCACTGCGGATGCAGTGGTTACTTGTGGTTAGCAAAAAGAAACCATTTTTTCAGGAAACGTGTTCCATAAATTAACATTATTCAGGAATTGGTATATTTTGAAACACGAAACCGAGCTTACGGTTACTGTGGTTAAGTTACGGAATATACTATTTGTGAGATTAGTATTGTTAATTAATAGTAATCTAAATGAAAAGGGAGGCTTATAGTACTTACTAATATTTTTTATTTTAGTATCGTCAATTATTTTGCATAGGTATTGTTTTAGCAGCCTTTCAGTTAGTAAATGTTTACTTTTGTTTAATAATTATGAGATTGAGTTAATAGAAGAGATACATTTTTGTTACTGAAGGTTTCCTTTGTTTAATCATTATATATGAAATATTATATAATAAATGTTATTTCCAATATTCAACTATTTATTTATAATTCCTGTCATAGTCCTACTATATAGGACGTTTTAATAGCGTCATTGAACAACGTTTTAATGACGTCCCTGGACTGTGGCATAATGCTGTTTTACGACAATTTGACACAGTGACGCACCCAGTAAGTTTTTTGTCATTTGATGCCGAAAAAACGGCGACATAATGACGTCAAATTAGTTTATTTAACAGAAACGCAGTAACAATACTGAAATATTGATTTGAAGAATACTTAATTAATAGGTACTTTATTAATAAATTTAAAGAAAAAATGATTAATATAATTAATTATCTTATATTTTAATATAAATAATTCTAACAGTAAATAAATAGCCTTCTAGTTCCGAATCCTAAACTGGAGTCCTACAATTTATGAAATTTAAAATTTTTAGTTTTATTTTTTGAATTGTTCTTAGTACAAAGGTTTTCTATTATACCTCTCTCCATTGCACAATAAAAATAAGACTAAACGCTTTGTCGGTGACACTATTATGTGTAGGGATTTTATAAATTAAATGTTGTTCAATTGACATACTCATCAAAAGCATGTGAATGTTATGGTAATGACAAAGACATGGAAAGGATCTATTCTTTACATATTAATTTTAATGTGCCTAATATATATCAAGGGGCCAATATATGCCAAATGGTGCCATTCCTTGTTTTTTCCTCATACCCTTCAATTATCGCATGCTACAAATTACATCCTCAGAAATTCAAGGAAAAAGAGGTGCGCAAAAAAGCATGTGTTTGAAATGACAGAACTGTTTTAGATCATTCTGTACTGCCAGTATTAGTTGGTTAAGACAGCATAATAACACATTTTCTTCTTCCCAAATAATAGAATATTCATTTTTAGCATAATTTAGTTCTTGATTGCTGCTGTTGTTTTCACATTTTACCAAAACTTGTTTCTTAACCTGTTCTCATATTTTCGTCTATATGCATTATTATCAATATGCTTTATTCTATGCTCTCCTGGCAATTTGACTTCTTAACATTTTTCTTCCTCTTTGGGACTGATGGATGAGAAGTTTTTGAATAGGGTTTTATCTCTCCTAATATCAAAGTTGTATTTCCATCTAGATTTGATATCTATAAAAAACTTATATCTCCACCCAGTGAAGGTAAACTAGTACTTAGATGCTTGAGGAAATTGGAATCTGAATAATCGGTTACATATGCGATAAAAACTCAATTAACTAACCAATTAGTACAATAATCTAATTAATACTAAGTATAGGACATTAGGAGTACATTATTAAACGACGTCTTTTGTATTTTTTGTATGCATCTTGAAGATGTTACAGTATCGTCAGCCATAACGCCTGCCGCACTTTGTAAAATTGTAATATTAATAATAATAAAAAAGAGAATCAATAATGACATTTAAAATCTTTATTGTCAATAGTGATGATAATACTAATACTACAAAATAATTGCAGCCAATTTTTTTTTAAAGAATCACATTCATTATATATAAATGGTTTCACACCAGTATGAATGAGCATATGTAATTTAAGACTAGTACTTACTGAATCACACACACGACACTGGAATGATTTCTCACCACTATGTGTAAGTATATGTCTTTTGAGCTTATACTTTACTGAAAATTGTGATTACGTAATTTACATGGAATTGTTTGTCACCACTATGAGTGTGCATGCGCTGTTTACTGAACATTTATAATCACACAGGTTGCAAGAAAATGACTTCTCACCACTGTGAGTAAGCATGTGCGTTTTTAAGACTACTATTCACTGAACATTTATACCCACATAAACTACATGTAAATGGTTTCACGCCACTATGAATGAGTATGTGTACTTTCAGATGACCTTTGCGTAAACATTTATATTCGCATAAATTACATTAAAATGGTTTCTCAGCACTATGAGCAAGCATGTGTACTCTGAGATGACATCTTTGTAAACATTTATAATCACATTCACTACATGTAAATGGTTTTACACCACTATGAGAAAACATATGCATTTTGAGACTACCCTTCTGTGAACATTTATAATTACATAAACCACATTGAAATGGTTTCTCAATACTATGAATGGCAATGTGTGTTTTTAGACTACTCTTCAATGTACATTTATAATTACATAAATTACATTGAAATGATTTCTCACCACCGTGGGTGAGCATGTGTACTTTTAGATGACCTTTGCGTGAACATTTATAATCGCATAAATTACATTCAAATGATTTCTCACCAGTATGAGTGAGTATGTGTACCTTCAGATGACTTTTGCGTAAACATTTATAATTGCATAAATTACATTTTAATGGTTTGTCACCACTATGAGCGAGCATGTGCTGTTTGAGATTACTTTTTACTGAACATTTATAATTGCATAAATTACATACGAATGGTTTCTCACCACTATGGGTGAGTATGTGTACTTTGAGATGACTTTTGTACAAACTTTTAAAATCGCATAAGTTACATACAAATGGTTTCTCACCACTATGATTGAGCATGTGTACTTTGAGATGACTTCTTTGTAAACATTTATAATCACATTCACTACATGTAAATGGTTTCACACCAGTATGAGAAAACATGTGCATTTTGAGACTACTCTTCTGTGAACATTTATAATTACATAAACTGCATTGAAATGGTTTCTCACTACTATGAGTGACAATGTGTGCTTTTAGACTACTCTTCACTGTACATTTATAATCACATAAATTACATTCAAGTGGTTTCTCACCACTATGAGTAAGCATATGCAATTTAAAACTAGTACTTACAGAACACTTATAATCGCATACAAGACACTGGAATGATTTCTCACCACTATGTGTAAACATGTGTCTTTTGAGATTACTCTTTACTGAACATTTATAATCACATAAATTACATTCAAATGGTTTGTCACCACTATGAGTGAGCATATGTACTTTTAGACGACTTCTTTTTAAACATTTATAATCACACAGATTGCAAGTAAATGATTTCTCACCACTGTGCATAAGCATGTGTGTTTTGGGACTACTTGTTTTTGTATATTTGTAATTGCATATACTACATTGAATTTGTTTTTTATTTTGATGAGAAAGCATATGCTTCCAAAGATTAGTTTCCTCTGGAAATGTAGATTGACATAAGCGACAACTGTAAAGTTGGTCAGTATTAACTTCCTCTTGATAACTGGTGTTACTGAATTGTTGCTCATACATTTGAAAACCATTGTTGGTTGTACAGTTTGTCATTACTTCTGATTCTATTTTGATGTCTTTTTCACTTTTGGTTATAGGTATTTCCCCAATATCCAGTGTATGGATATTTGCATCACGACCAGAACCTGTAATGAACAAAAGATTTAACTCCCAATAAATTTATGAAAGGGATAATTCTCAGGTGGCTACCTTATGCAGTTTCTAATATTCTTTTCTGATTCTTTTATACTTTAAAATTTTAGAAATCAATCAGTAATTCTCACTAAAATTACAGAAGACAGAGCATCAACTGTTTGTAATACAAAGCAATAAAACCTGTTTAATTTCGATTTTACTACAAAAACAAGCATCATTCAACAAGTGTGCAACATAATAAACAAAGCTGATTGGTTTGTTTAGACTTAACGATTTGAATCCAGTAGCAAAGTCAGGCGCTTCAGCTGTGAAATGTGATTTTTTTCTAAGGGAGATTGTTTCTAAATAACTTGAAAGCTAATTAAGATTTATTAAGCAGTTCTTGTTTCTTTTAATGTCTTTTATCACCCCTTAAAATTAACTCATAGTAACTGCTTATACTGTATAAATAATCCATTCCTTATTTATTAAAAATTATTGAAACGCTCAAGTCATCTCTAATATTTGTAAAAAAGAATTTAAGTCGGTGTATGGCATATTAAATTCTTTTTTACAAATATTAAAGAAGTGGAGAAGGTGAATAGTTGTTATTGAATTTACCTTTTTAGTTTTTGTTTATTTTCATTTTTTTAATTATTGTAGTAGTCAGTTTTATACTTTCCTATACACAAAACGTTTAAATTTAAAATTTTCTGCATATTACATCACTGTTGAGCACGCATGGTTTTTGCTGTAACAGCATACAAACCTTTGTTTCCCTTACATTTGAGTGAAAATTTGTATCTAATATATGTCATTATTTGCTCACTTCCTTTTCCTCCGTGATTTCCCATAAATCCCTATATGAATCTTCATTAAATTTTTGGTTTTAGATGGTTTCTCACCTCTATGTGGCAACATAATATGTAGTTTGAGATTTTACTGTACACTTACAACCAAATCATTTAAATGGCTTTTCACTACTGTGCAAAAAAGTGTGTGTTTTCAGACTACCTTTTTTTTTGTATAAATATTTGTAACTGCATATATTGCAATGAAATTGTTTTTTACCTTTATCAACAAGCATCTGTTCCCCAAAATTAGCTTCATGTGGACGTTGGTCAGTATTAATTTGTCTGTGATGTGGAATGCAGGTGTTACCGAATGGCTTCTCTTCGCTTTTAAATGATTGAATCTCATTGTTGGTGGTACAGTCCTCGGCTATTTCTGATTCGACTTTGATATCTACTTCATTTTTTATTATGGTTATCTCATCGATAGTAGTCATTGTATCAATAATATTTGTGGAATTACGAGAACCTGCAATAACCTAAGAATATTACATTTATTAGTATTTAGTAGAAAAGATGATGTACACGTCAATAACAGTAGTAAAAACGAACCTCTGTGTTGTGTTTTTGAATGCTCTCTTGTAGCTTCACCGGTTTAGAAACCTCATTGCTTGATTTGGGTATATTCTGAGAAGGAACTATTCCTTTCTTCAAAAGTCTTCGATTATTAGCTACAAACATATATTTTACAGAAACAAGATTCAAATTTTTCATTACTTAGGTACTTACTTGTAAGTAGAAAATCCTCTTTAAGAAAATGTTTACTACAAACTAACATACTTTTAGTTATGGGTACGGGGGACTCAACTGAGGAGACGAAACGAGTCAAATAAAGCGTCCCCGACCTTGAACGTTAATTCAAGTTTGAACGTTACTTCTAGATGGCGCTACGATTCTGGACAACGCTGACAGTGTTGACAGATTATGCGATTTATCGCAAATTTTATCGCAAATCTGGCTAATTTTTATGAAACATTGCGACCCATATGGCACTCCAGCGAACTGTCAACAATGGCCAGCGTGGTCTGAGCGTTGTCAAGGACCGAAGCGCCCTCTAACGAAAATTTTTTAAAATACAGGCCATTGGGTACGCAAATGTTTGGAACGCCCATTGCCGATTCGTCTCCTCAGTTGAGTCCCCCGTAGTTATGGGCCTGTCTATTTTCAATATATTTTTCCACACATCACACAGTTTTACATTCTTCCAAGGAAAATGATGGAGGGAATCCTCTACAGTACTGTAAGAGCTACACTGAGAAACACTACATACTTTCCTCGATTTAATAGTAGATACAGATTTATGTATATTCTGCATTTTCTGTTGATGAATTGTTTCACAAATTGAACTCAGTACGTTATCAATAAAATGAATTAAGGTTACCATCAGGTAGAGTGCCTAGATATGAACTGTGCTCTGTGTTATTTAGAGTTAAGTCACGTTAGAGTTCCTCAATATGAACAGCTCTGTGATGTAGTTAAAAGTCACGTATGTCAAATTTTCCTAGCGGCATTTCATATTTTGGAACTATTTACTAGAAGATTGGTAATCATGAAAATTGGTTTAATAAATTAAACTGTCAGGATGACAATTATACAAATCTGAGATTCGGTATAATTCATATTTTATTAAAAGCTGTCGTAAAATTGATATAAATATGTACTATAGTAGTTTTAAAAATTATCTACAAACAGGAAAAAAAATGTTAATATGCACATTAAATATGTTTACATGCATAAAAATAAACTGACAGCTGCGGAATGTTGTCACTAAAGTAAAAAGAGAGAAAAAAGTATCTCTGTTTCAGACAGCATAGTTTTGGCCTAGAAAGAGATAGATTTTGACATCCGTGTCCTAACTCTTAAAATAACACAGTATCATGCATGTCACATTCTCCTAGTGACATTTCATATTTTGAAACTATTTATTAGAAGGATGGTGATCATGAAAATTGGTTTAATAAATTAAACTGTCAGTATGATAATTATAGTATAAATCTGAACTTTAGTACAATTAATACTTTATTAAAAGCTGTGGTAAGGTTGATATATGTACTATAGTAATTTAAAAAATTCTCTACAAACAGTAAATAAATGATAATGTGCACATTACAAATTTTCAGGCGCAGCTTGGCGGGTGAGGCTGAGCCTCACCTAAACGAAACCAAATAATTACTAAATAAAATGTTTTACCGTCAATTATTTTTTTATTACTATGGTATAGCTATTTATTATACAAGTGTCTTATAAGGCAAATAAGTCACGAAAGAAATGTTTAGCCACGAGAGCTTGCTCGAGTGGCCTAATTTTTCTTGAGTGACTTATTTGCTGTTAAGACACGAGTACAATACATAGTTTTATCCAACACCTCTCTCTGTAAGAGTTCTTAAAAAATCATCAAAACCCAAAAATTTTATATCTACAAAGATTAGTAGTACTCTATGATTTGGTTGCCATGTTGTTGTTGACAACAAATTTATTATTTGAGAAAAATTTTGCAAACAAACTGTTTCGGCGCTTGTAACATTGTTGGAAATGAAAAGAAATAGTTCTCTTCCTGAAAAAATTGCGAAAGATGTTGAAGAAGTCGCATCGAGTTTGCTACCCAAGAAATCCAGGGACGCTTATTACAAAGAATTGAGTGAGTTCAATAACTGGAAACAGGAAAACGATGTTTGTGGGGTAAGCGAAGACGTGCTGTTGGGTTACTTCTTCAACGCCAAAAAAAGATTCGCGGCCTCTTCAACGTGGACGAAATACAGCATGTTAAGATCGACATTAAAGCTTCACGAAAATACAGATATTTCACAATATGGCAAGTTAATCGCTTTTTTGAAGAACGAATCAAAAAATTACAAGTGCAAGAAATCAAAAGTTCTTGAAAGAGAGCATATTCAACAGTTTCTAGCAGAAGCACCCAATAAAAAATATTTGATGTTGAAGGTAGGCCGATTTTGTTATTACAGAATGAAATCTAATTTTTTTTACATTACAGGTCGCACTAATTTTTGGTGTGTCAGGTGGGTGTCGATGTTGTGAATTATTGAACATGTCAATCGATAACGTAGAAGATAAAGGATCCTATATGTTGGTATATGTACCAGATACAAAAACATATGTTTCACGTAGCTTTACGATTATGGAAGAAGGATTTGCAGTTAATGTGTTGGATATTTGTAGAAAATATATGTTTCTCCGACCTAAGAATATTTCTCACAACAGGTTGTTTTTGTGCTATAGAAATGAGAAATGCACAGTACAGCCAGTGGGAATAAATAGTCTATCCAAAATACCATCAGTAGTAGCTGATTTTTTGAAATTACCAGAATCAGAGTCTTACACAGGACACAGTATGAGAAGCACATCAGCGAGTTTATTGTCCAACACTGGAGCCGATCTTGGTGTATGGTCCAACGTCATGGCCGATGGAAGTCGACAACCGTGGCACAAGCGTATGTCGAAGAGTCAATTTCGAGCAAAATAGACATTGCTAAGAAGATACTGGGTGGAAATTCGGAAACAGAAGGCAATGTTATTGTGAATACTGAGAAGCAAAAATCGAATAAACGTGGAAACAACATTGAAGTGACAAAAAATGAAGCAAATAAAGTTATATCTTTTAATATAAGTGTTAACGTAAATCTCAACAAATGATTTCATCTGAGATTCCTGTTTCTTATAATGTAATTTTATGTATTGTATTTTTTGATGTTCAATAAATTGTTCTATTTTCTGTAAACTGTTGAATTATATAAAAACAGTTTTATTATTGATTCATAAAACTACTTGTGTTTTATAGACCCCATAATTCAATCAAAAACATCTTTTTTATAACGTCATAATAAAGAGGTGTTGGATAAAAAATTTATTCTATCAATACTTTCTAGATTAAAAATATTGAATTTAATATAAATAAGCTTATTTAAAATAAAATGTATTAAATGCGCATATCCAACGCAGCGCAACTATAATGTGAATAGGATGAGGCTCAAAATTTCAAGCTTCAGTTAATGCATCTGTATGCATTGGCTGGCTCGTTACAGCGCAGCTGCTTGATTATTGATCGTATACTCTTCCTATAGGCATAACTGAGGCTGAAATTTCACAGCATACTGAACCTGTGAAAGATCGAGCTTCGTATCATATGTTATTTTATCGTCGCGACCTCTGTCCGAATACTACCGAAGACGATTTCGGGTTTTTTACCTTTCAAAATCGAATTTTAACGTGATTAACTTGTGTGCTATATAAGGTGCTTTTATAAGGTATTCACGTGAACATTAGGGGGTCTATTCTGTAAGCATTGAGCGAACCGTTCACGAACGGTTATCGTTGTTTGAAAGGTTTTTCGGTTTAAAGTTATTCTGTAAGCAAACAACCACCGTTATGCACTCGTTAGTGAACAGCGCACCCTTCGAGATGAACCATTCACGAACGGTGGCAGATTAGTCGACGTTAGCCAACGTTCATGTTTATTTTTATAATTATAAAGGAAATTTTATATGTGCCATTCATACCGAGTATGTATCCATTAGGACTCATTTAACGTGCATGTGTTATGTTGGGAATAACAGGTACAAATAACAGCTACTTAACGAGAATTAAGGAATTCTTTAGAATGTATCCACAATTAAAGCGCCACGTTACAATCACTGTTAAAATCACATCTGTTATAAGGAAATAAATTTTGTCGCCGATATGACAAAGACGTATTTATTGAATTTTTAGAAATTAAAAAAGAACAGATGTTTCAGCTTTACGCTTCTTTTACGCTTCCTGCTTTACAAAAAACACTTCGCAATGATTTGGGGTGGCAGGGGCAAGTGTCTTCTCTTCTGACAGTGTTAAACAAGCTGGGGTTTAAGTGGCGCCGTACTCAAAATAATCGTAAACTATTAATTGAAAAAAGTGAAATTCGTGCTTTAAGAATAGACTATTTAAATAAAATTAAGTTGTTTTTCGCCAACAGCAGCGTCCTATTGTTTTCTTAGATGAAACGTACATCCATAGTGGGCACACTATATCAAAAAGTTGGAGTGACGACAGTAATAATGGATTACTTGCTAATATTTCAAAAGGGGAACGCTTAATTATAATTCATGCAGGTGGAAGCATGGGTTTTATTCCAAACTGCCTCAACATTTTTAAATCTGGAAGTAAGTCAGGAGATTACCATGATGAAATGAATTCATCAAATTATGAAAAATGGGCCAAGGAAAAATTAATACCTAATTTGCCAGCAGAGTCGGTTGTTGTGATAGATAACGCGCCTTATCACAATGTAGAAATAAACCTTGCTTCTAATAGCAATTCTAAAAAAGCAGATATGGTCTCCTGGCTTACTGAAAAAAAAATAACATTTTCACCTCAAATGCTAAAACCTCAGTTATATGATATAATTAAAAGGCATAAAAAGCAGTACATTCAGTACAAATTTGATGCCATTTTCAATGCTAATGGTCATACTGTACTGCGCCTTCCACCGTACCACCCAGATTTGAACCCAATAGAACTAATTTGGGCACAAGTTAAAAACAACGTTGCTAAGAAAAATACTACATTTAAATTAAATGATGCGTGGAAATTAGCCGAAAACGAGTTTTCTTCTGTAACTTTAGAAGATTGGGTGAGCCGTTGTGAACACGTGATAAAAAGTGAAAATAATTATTTGCAAAATGAACAAATAATAGACGTTAGAACCAAACAACTTATAATTAGTGTAAATGACGAAGATTCGGATTCCGACTTTGGAACTGATTTTGAGGATAGCGGTTAAAATATGTAACATAAATTTTAGATACCTATTGTATTTATTTTTTTTAAATTATTATATGATCATTATTGTAGTACCACTCGTATTAACTTTCTTTTTCTCTATTATAGGTATAATTATGTAGTCAAAATATTTTTTGTAACATTATTATTTATTATTGAAAATTTAATTTAAATATCTATAATATGGTTTCATTTCACTTTTTCAGTGAGTGCAATTAGCTAAATTATGATTTTATTTTATGAAAATATTTACTTTGGAATTTGGCAGTCTCGCTAGAAATATGTCGTTTGAAATACAGCAAGCAAATAAAATAAGGCGCCCTACGCGTCTACGCCACTGTTAGAACAGTGCAACATTCGCAAATACTACACGAGGGGAAGCCGATCGTACTTTCGGCATGCGCCGGCTCTCGCCAATTTATGATGCGTTTGCTGTAGATGCAGTGACTCTACTTTTTGAGGACCGTAGCGCCATCTTTAGGTGTTTATAGTTTCTGAAGCTTCCTATTATTAACACTGGCGGCGATAACAGGCCCTTAAGTTACGGAATATTCGGTATTTCGAATCTGGGGAGATTTCAAGATGCAGTTAGAGTTAGAGGATTTATTTGGATGTGGCAACACTACTTCACCATTTTGTCAAAAAGTAGGATTAAGTATATTATTTATTATTATTGACAATTCTTAATGTAATAAGAATTGCTTCTTATCAAAGCACATTGATTTTAAATTTGAACGAGAAAAGTCCAAGTTGCAAAATGTAGCACCTGCATGGAACTGGTGAGAGGAATAACTGTTTATAAAATATGTAAATTTATAGCGTTTTCAATCGACTGCTCTGGAGTGCTCTTAGATTTCTCCGAGAGCAAATTCGGTATTCGATTCACTTACCTAATTGGGGTCATAGTGATTTATGTATTTGATTTTGTCAAGCCCTCGGTAAAAAAGCATGCTAGGAGTGCACTTCTTTGGTGATCAAAGCAAAAATCTAACCTCTAATTAATTTAACTGGACACATGCAATCATAAAGTATTATTATGGATGATGAAAGGCGTTGTTTGACTTTATTAGAAATGTTATTACCAGGTTCGCTGATTTTCGTAATTTCCTGGAGACGATAAATCCATTTTCTGATAAATCGATGGGTTTGCTATAATAATGCATTTATTTTATCTCACACACACATATCCACTCTGCAGCTTGGGGCACCCGACACCTTGATACCAAAAGGTATAAGAGGCTAAAGATTATATATATATATATTTATTTTATTAATCTTTTGATTTTCTTCATTTTTGCTTGAACAGAACCACGATTAATAAATATTAATCATGTTTCAAAACATCAGTTAGTATTACTCAAGTGCTTTATTATTGATTTATTGGTTTTTATTTCACACCTACACTACGGTCGAACCGACAGCTAAGGTCATTGCCCCCCATGTAACATGCAACACAAATACACACACCCAAAGTTGAAGTTGGAATTTTCAAATTAGAAAAATCTCGTCGCCCCAAGTGGGACTTGAACCCACGACCCTTAGAACATGAGTGATGTACTAGTTCACCACTGGCACCAAATATTTTATTATTATTAAGTATAATAATTTAATATAATAATGGTCAATTGGCAATTGAATTGATTTTATATGGTTACATATTGTGAACCACATTTCGGTCAATCTAAACTCACTCTATATAATCGCAATGGCATGATACCTATTTTGTGAGCAATCTGCAATTGAACAATCTGGGTTCCAATTGAAAACGCCATTACTTTTAAAGTTAACGTATTTATTTTGTTGCAGCAGGTTGCGATAATATTTCAAATATTATCATTATGGAGGGTGAGAAGATAATTTGCATTGAAGACGGCATTGAAACGGATATACTGTAGAATCACAGACCATGAGCATAAGATGAGGACTGAAATATGTCCACACAAAAATGAACAGAAACAATTTAACATCAGTATTTTAGAAGACAACACACAGACCAATGAATATGGAAAGCAAACTTTCTGAATCGAACAAATATCAAAGAACTTTCCCAGGAAAGTAATTTCCAGAAACAAGTAGTCATTCGTAGAAGTGTCAAACTATTTGAATATAGTATATGCAGTTATAAATGTTTGCAAGTCAGTGCTCTTAGAAAACACATTGTCACTCATAGTGGTAATAAACCATTTGAATGTGAAATATATGTGGTTATAAATGTTCACAAAAGGGTGCTCTTAAAAAGTCACATAGTGGGAAAAAAACCATTTGAATGTAATATAATACGTGGTTATAAAAGTTCCAAAAGGATAGTCTTAAGACAACATGTTTACTGATAGTGGAGAAAAACCATTTGAATGTAATATATGTGGTTATAAATTTCCAAGAAAAGCTGGCCTTAAGCAGCACATGTTTACTCATAATGGAGAAAAGCCATTTGAATGTAAAATATGTGGTTATAAATGTTCACAAAAAGGTAGTCTTAAAACACACATTGTCATTCATAGTGGAGAAAAACCATTTGAATGTAATATATGTGATTATAAATGCCCACGAAAAGCTGATCTTAAGAAGCACATATTCACTCATAGTGGAGAAAGGCCATTTGAATGTAATATATGTGGTTATAAATGTTCACAAAACGGTATTCTTAGAAAACATATGGCCACTCATAGTGGAGACAAACCATTTGAATGCAGTATATGTGATTATAAAGGTACACAAAAGCGTTTACTTACACTACACATGTTCATTCATACTAGCAATAAACCATTTGAATGTAAGATATGTGGTTATAAATGTTCACAAAAGGGTAGTCTTAGAAGACACATGACCACTCATAGTGGAGAAAAACGATTTGAATGTAATATTGGTGGTTATGAAAGTTCACAAACAGGTAGTCATAAAACACTCGTGTTCACTCATAGTGGGGAAAAGCCATTTGAATGTAATATATGTGGTTATAAATGTTGGGAAAAGAGTGTTCTTAGGAAACATAGTGTAATTCATAGTGGAGAAAAACCATTTGAATGTAATATATGTGAATATAAATGCTCACGAAAAGCTGATCTTAAGAAGCACATATTCACTCATAGTGAAGAAAAGCCATTTGAATGTAATATATGTGGTTATAAATGTTCACAAAACGGTATTCTTAGAAAACATATGGCCACTCATAGTGGAGACAAACCATTTGAATGTAGTATATGTGATTATAAATGCCTACAAAAAGCTGATCTTAAGAAGCACATATTCATTCATAGTGGAGAAAAGCCATTTGAATGTAATATATGTGGTTTTAAATGTTCACATAAAGGTATTCTTATAAAACACATGCCCACTCATAGTGGAGACAAACCATTTGAATGTAGTATATGTGATTATAAAGGTACACAAAAGCGGTTACTTATACAACACATGTTCATTCATACTGGTAAACCATTTGAATGTAAAATATGTGGTTATAAATGTTCACAAAAGTGTAGTCTTAGAAGACACATGTCCACTCATAGTGGAGAAAAACCATTTGAATGTAAGATATGTGGTTATAAAAGTGCACAAAAAGGTAGTCTTAAAACACACATGTCAACTCATAGTGGGGAAAAGCCATTTGAATGCAATATATGTGGTTATAAATGTTTGGAAAAGAGTGCTCTTAGGAAACATATTGTCATTCATAGTGGAGAAAAACCATTTGAATGTAATATATGTAATTATAAATGCCCACGCAAAGCTGATCTTAAGAGGCACATATTCATTCATAGTGGAGAAAAGCCATTTGAATGTAAAATATGTGGTTATAAATGTTCACAAAAGGGTAGTCTTAGATCACACATATCCATTCATAGTCAACAAAAGCCATTTGAATGTAATATATGCGGTAATAAATACTCACAAAACAGTAGTCTTAAAATACACATGTCCACTCATGAAGAACCATTTGAATGTAATATATGTGGTTATAAATGTTCACGAAAGAGTAGTCTTAGGAATCACATATTTACTCATAGTGGTGAAAAACCATTTGAATGTAATATATGTGGTTATAAATGTACACGAAAGAGTAGTCTTAAGGATCACATGACCATTCATAGCGCGGAAAAGCCATTTGAATGTAATATTTGTGGTTATAAATGTTTACGAAATAGTGATCTTAAGAGTCATATATTCACTCATAGTGGTGAGAAACCATTTAAATGTAGTATATGCGATTATAAAGGTTCACAAAAGCGTTTACTTACACTACACATGTTCAATCATGGAGGTAGTAAACCATTTGAATGTAAAATATGTGATTACACATTTTCAAAAAAGAGTAGTCTTAAAACACACATGTCTACTCATAGTGGGGAAAAGCCATTTGAATGTAAAATGTGCAGTTATAAATGTTCACGGAAGAGTCATCTTGAGAGTCACATGTTCACTCATAGTGGTGAAAAACCATTTAAATGTAGTATATGTGATTATAAAGGTTCACAAAAGCGTTTTCTTACACAACACATGTTCACTCATACTGATAATAAACCATTTGAATGTAAAATGTGTGGTTATAAATGTTCAAAAAAGGGTAGTCTTAGAACACATATGATCACTCATGGTGGTGAAAAGCCTTTTGAATGTAATATATGTTATTATAAATGTTCTCAAAAGGCTGATCTTAAGAGGCACATGTTCACGCATAGTGGGGAAAAGCCATTTGAATGTAAAATATGTCCTTATAAATGTTCACAAAAGGGTAGTCTTAGTACACATATGTCCACTCATAGTGGGAAAAAGCTATTTGAATGTAATATATGTAGTTATAAATGTTCACAAAGTGGTAATCTTAGAAGACACATGTTCACTCATAATTGTAATAAATCATTTGAATGTAAAATATGTGATTATAAATGTTCAAGAATGGATAGTCTAAGAACACACATGTCCACACACTGTGGTGAAAAGCCATTTTAATGTAATTTTCAAGTAAAATCGCACAAAATCAGGTGTAAATTTAACTTAGGTTCTCCAATTTTTTTTAAACTCTATTGTTGTATTTTAATGTATAAAATATAATGCATGCATAGTTTTATTTACTAGTAAAAAAGTGTATTTTCCTTATTGGTTATTGAACCATGTGAACCTTTGAACCTTCTGAAATTGTTTGCACGTTTTCATTAATTAAGTATATCTCCGGTTATATTAGTCATAGAAATTTGTAGTGTATGTTATTGTAAAGCTTAAAGAAAGATCTTTCTTTTGGAATTTTCTTTATCGAATTAAAACAATGTGGAACATTATTTTATGGTTTATTTTGATAAGATGAAATTTTAAGTTTAATCGAAAGCTTTGAAATTTCAGAAAAAATACCATTTAATATCCTCGTATTTCTCACACGACTACTATTACTTCTATCATAATTAAATTACCTATTATATCGCATGCTCCATGGAAATGTGTGAGCAAGCGTTAGTACATCACGAGCTCTGGATTTGTCTTTGTAGTTGTCACAAACGGAAATATTTACAATTAAATATTTTATACAAAACGCAACTTCTCTTCCGTTTGTACAATATAGCGTGCAAGGCCACATTCAGTTACCCACGCTAGTTAGCAGCTGCAGTCTCGCAACCGACATGTGCGCGGACACCTGCGAGGTCTTCTCCGAAGCGCGCTCGCTTCGCCCACCATTGTATTCGTTGGCATGCAACTTATTACTCAGTAGATGCGAGGTAACCCACACGAATTGCAAGCAGGTGCAAATTACATCGACAACACTTCCGTGCAGCTGCCGATTCGTGCCAGGCACCAGCAGCGCGAATGCAATCTACCCACAAGCCTGCTGCCAGGAAGCATGAACTTCCTTAGTTGCATACTGAGAACTTCTGCCTACTGATTCCCACTACTATACTAATTACTTCCTCGTTCAGCAGTATATAACCAGCTTGCTTGAGCTATTCAAACCAGTCAGTGTCCAATGCAATTGGAGTGATTCGGAGCTGCGAGTCTTCTACACATTCGGGGATATATTACTTGTTTTAAAAAATATATACTGACAATCTCAGTTATTTTTAAGAACGGGAACGAAGGATGGGAGCTTTTGCAGTTTTATCCTGGAGCATTGTAACTAATCAAATATCACATGCTCTTGCCTCTCACTGCGGTTCTTGTTTAAATTCAACAACCTCAAAAAGGGTTCAACTAACAAATCACATCTAGTTGACCTTCAGCTCACTCTTGAGATGTTAAGTTTACCTTGAAATTAATCCCCTGGTTCAGCTACCTCAAAAACCTATACATAAAGTGATTCAAATTCATTACACAGCATTTTCTTCAGCTTCACTCTAGCATAATATTGATTTGACCTTGAAATGACCTCTAATTGACATCAATCGATTCAAGAAAGCCTGAAATCTAATTCAGAGACGCCAAAAACGTATTTATCTATTTTGCTAGATTTCTTTGTCATCTCTTTTCAATTTATAATTTTAATACAGGTTAACGGACTTAGGGTTCGGAATCAGCGACCCCAAAAACCCCCAGGATACCCTGGTCAAGTCTGGTGAGCAAGCTTGAATATTTTGCGTTTATACTTCCCGCAAACGAGTAAATAGTAAAACCACCCTCTCCATCCCTTTAGGGGGGGGGTAAAAGGTTAAAAAGAAGAAAATTGATAAATGAGAGCGAATACAGTTAAAAGGGAGTTAGTATAAGTTTGAAAGCGATATATCCCCTCAAGAACGCTGTTAGTAAGTGATGGCATATTCAGGATTGAGGGGGGGGGGCTAGGGGGGATCGCCCGTTTAGGGTAAAATCGACTTACTATTGTTAGTAGACATAAAAAAAATGTTTTCTGATTTTTTCATCCAAAAATAATTTGGGGGAAAAACCGCACCAAATCGACACTCCTCCTTTACATGTGGGGTATCTAAATGTGTTTATATAACTCATTTTACTTGATTCTTATATAGCAGACAAGTAAATGTCACAGTTTTGTTTACTGGGAAGTGATGAGGGGATGAGACCTCCCGGCTACGCACAGTGAAGTCTCGGAAAAGGGACAAGGAATACAACGGACGGAAAGGCGTTCGGTTTATCGGTTAGAGGTCTTACTCTTATATTCCCCAGGATCGGCCGGGTACGCTCTGGCTGGCTGGCTAGCTGGGCTGGTCTGGCTGGTCCTGTAGAGAGTCCTGGACGCGGACTGAATAAATCGTCGCTCCGCACTTGTTTATATAGGCACTCACGGAGCGTGGGAGAAATGGTAGGAGTGTAACTGGGCGGCGCACTCCAAATATCGGTTAGGGAAGGGACGCGTGCACTAGCTTGAGTCAGCGGGTTATCCGAGCGGCGACTGATTGCAACAGTCGATAAACATTTTCATTCTTATACCCAAAATAATTAATAATATTTAGTAACTTCGTTATAAATTGGTTAGCATTAATTAATCAACAATTAATATTAATTTATTTACTCATGTAAACATGTTTTGAAATCTTAAATTTTGCGCGTTGACAAAGAGGGGAAATGAGTTGCCATGACGAGGGTACCACCGCTCAATGATTAATTAATTTTTGCGATAATACTTCTAACAAAAAAATGATGTGTAGGATTATCCTCAGATTTTGCACAGTGTTTAGTAAGTATATTTAGAATGCCGCTACAGAGTAAGTTGTCTGAAAAATCTGCTAATACAGATTTTCGAAAATCTGCTATGCCGGTCATCGGCTTTTAAATTATTTTAAGAATATTATTTACAATAACTAACAAAACTCGATGTAGCGGGATTTTATAATTAACAATAATTCGGGAAAACTCTGGTTCCTATAATAGCTATTCCTTGAATTTATATTAGAGGTAAACTCGTGTATATGTAGAAAGAACCGCTTCGCGAGCATTCGAAAGAGTCCTTAATACATCTTAATTCAATCAAAAGATTTTCATCACTGAACTTCAAGATAGGTTTTAGTTTTCACTGCGGTTAATCGGAGGACAGTTTTGATAATCTTTTTCTACTCCATATTTCTACAATTTGTTTGCTATGATTAGCACTTCGTCAAACATTATTTCTCTTTGTATTTTGTCGGTTTTAGGTTGCTTTTCCTGTGATTTTTCTAATATTAAGTGCTGTTAACCCATTAGCGCCTAGCGGTACCGAATGGTATTACCATGACGTCGTATCTTCAGACACTGTTTAGGTTATTCTGTTTTTAGCTTGGCACATCCAGGGTTTGTTTATATTAACTTCGAAGGTCGCTCTTTAAGTCTGAACAGTCAGCTTTTGACTAGAGTAAGGTTTAGTTGTGTAAATGTACACTTATTTTTGTGCGTTTTATCAGTTTGTGTAAAACATGGACATTCGCTTCGTGTAAGTAGAAAATTGTTTTTATTTTCCACTTATAAAAGTATTCTGATTTTAAAAGTAGATTACTGAAGATTACAATTGTATAATAAGTAATTTTCTAGAACAAGAAGCCTTAGATATTATTTATGATGAAGCAGAAAGCTACAATGAGCTGTCGGCAATTTCTGTGGAGCCTGCAGACAGCACTGTTTTAACGGATGAAGATTCAGCGGATGAGGACGATGGAGGATCTATCGATAATCTCAATCGAAATCAACTGCTTTCGGGCGCGGAAATTGTTTTATCCAACAGAGAAAGAACCATGGGTGTCGCTGAAGATATTATCGTTGCAGACCTCATCGCTGAAGACGTTATTAGTGAGGACAGAGGACCCACTACGGATCAACCCAGCACCCAGTAGGTACTGCAGCACCTGCACCATCTGCTTCACTCAAAACATTCACGCGACCAAAAGTTTTAGATTTTTGTAACGTAGGATATTTGACACCTTCATTACACACACTTCCAGCTGCAAATTATGCAAAATATAGTTCAATTAATCCTGTCGAATTGTTTGAACTATTTTTTACGCAGGAATTGTTGGAAGAAATTCTACGACAGACAGAAAATTACGCTCTCTTTAAAAATTGTCCGGTCATAAAAATGAATTTAGAGGAACTGAAAGTGTTTTCTTGGTATTCTGATACTAAGTGGGTACAATACGTTACCTTCAAAAAGAAGTTATTGGGAATCTGGAAGAGATGTGAGAAATGAAATGGTAGCGGAAGCGATGCAGCGTGACCGATTTCTGCAAATTAGCCGTTTTATTCATTTTGCAGATAATAATGCAATAGATACAAGAGATAAAATGTACAAATTGAGACTTTTGACAGATGCATTGAAAAGAAATTTATTGCCCACTTTATACCCGAGCAAAACTTGTCTTACGACGAGTCAATGATTCGCTATTATGGAAGGCACGGTTGTAAGCAGTTTATACATAGAAAGCCAATAAGATTCGGGTATAAAGTATAATCACTTAACACACCAAGCGGTTACTTTATAAATTTCGAATTTATTACGGACGTAATCGACGTTCAAATCAAAATTATGAACAACTCTTTGACAGCTGCGTCTCTGGTCCAAATGATCGAAGATCTTGGCGAAAAGAAAAATGTTAGGCATAATTTCTATTTCGATAATCTTTTTACCAATATAAATTAACTTTATACACCAAAATGCAATGGCTATGGGGCAACAGGTACGATTAGAGACAATCGTATTCCGAAGGAGTGCATTTTGGAAAATAAAAAGAAATTGGATGGACAATAGTGTGGTAACCATGGCAAGCACCTGTTTTGGTGTAACACCCATAAAATCGGCTGAGAGACTTTCCAGGCAACATAAAAATAATATGCTTGTGTCACGACCAGATCTTGTAGCCCAGTATAATCACAATATGGGTGGCACGGATCTAATGGACAGCAACGTATCTTGTTATCGTATTGGAATACGAGCAAAACGATGGTATTCGCCGATTTTTACATATTTGGTAGACGTTACTATTCAAAATGCCTGGACATTGTATAGAAAATCAGATCGTAACATAAGCCATCTAGAATTTAGAAGAAATATAGTACAGACATACCTGACAAGGTATAAGGTTCCCCCAAAAGCATCTGGTAGAATTTCTGCAGCTGTTGGAAGCGCTTCTCCAGTAAGTAACGACATAAGATATGACGGATTACATCATTATGCCGTTCATGTTCCTGAAGACAAAAGAAAAAGATGCGCTGGTAACAATTGTTCCAGCCGAGGAAGAACAATGAGTTGTAAATGTAATGTAGTACTTTGTATAGAGTGTTTTAGACGTTTTCACAACAAATAAATAAGTATTTTTGTTAGTTTGATAAGTCTTCCGGTGGGCGCTTAGAGGTCCGATATGGAAACGGCCTTTTGCCGTGTTATTTTTGATTTTTGTTTTTTTGTACTTTGACAAACATGTTTTAAAAACATTTTTTAAACAAATTATTGAATAAATATTTTAATTTTCAAAAAAGAATTTTTCCATCGCTAATGGGTTAAATAAATATTTAATTTAATATAAAAATAATTTGAAAAGTGCAAAACTTCAAGTAGGTAGGCAGGGGCGGATCCAGAAAATTATTTTGGGTGGGGGAAATTTAAAAAAAAATAGTTGTTGTAATAAATAATAATTATGCACAGATGCATTATAATTAGACTATTATTGCAAGACTCATCTAAACATAAACGTCTTTTTATCGCCCACGGGCCTCTTTATGGTCAGACGGGCAATAACCAAACGTCAATTAAATGTCAGAAGTTTTTTTGTAGAACTTGATTGGTTCTTAATATAATTTGTAAACTTCTCACCAATGAAAATAAGCTGAAATTAAATATTTTGGAAATAGTAACTATAGTAACGTACTTCGTATAAGCACATAAGTATTCGCACAGCGACTTGATGTATCTACGTACTCATTTAATTATATATTTTTACACAATAATAGATTTGACATAAAAACTTAATCTGTGCATAAAATAGTGTATGTATAGCGGGAATAACTTGCTTTTATGGCCCTACAGCCTTTTCCTAGCGCTCGGCTGACGCCTCGGGCTAGAAATAACGCTTCTGGTCATAAAAGCTTCATTATGCCCTTAATACCTAAATAACTATTAAACAAACATTGTTTCTATTTTATGTATATCTATTTATAAGTTGGGGGTGGGGAATTTCCCCAACCCCCCTTCCGTGAATCCGTGCCTGAGATAGGTGCAGTGGTATATAATTACTGTTGTTACTATGGAGACTTAAACATAGACTTAAACATGGGGAGCTATTTTTCTAGCGGGCTCTAAAAAGTTTTACAGCCTTAGAGCTCTAATTTAGCAATTTATGCTCTAAAAACAGGCCCACCGGTCAAAATCACCCGACCGGACATAAAATAAATAACAATGCTGTTAGAGCATTTAATATTAGAATGTGGCTGCACTGCTTCACCATTCTGTCAAAAAGTAGGATATTATTGACAATTCTTATTAACGTAATGAAAGTCAGAAAATGAATAGCTTCTTATTTGTCTTCATGTAACTAGTTCATTTGCTTATATCAATGCATCAAATTTGCTCAATAGAAAAGTCCAAGTTGGAGAATATATAACTGGTAAAAGTAATAATTGTTTATAAAATATGTAAATTTATAGCGTTTTCAGTTGACTGTTCTGGAGTGCTCTTAGATTGCTCCGACAGCAAATTCTGTATTCGATTGATTTATCTAATTGTGGTCATCGAGATTTACGTGTTCGATTGTGTTCAGCGCTCTATGAAAAAGCATGCCAGGAGTCCCCTTCGTTGATGACCAAAACAAAAAAACCTAACCTCTAATCAATTCCACTGGAAAAAACACAATCATAAAGTATTAGTAGTTTTCTTTTGTTCTATAATGATTAATCGGATTGGTAATTTTTTAGCACATCTCATTCTTTTGAATACTGATCAACCCCCACCTAGTTAAATTTTCTTAGCATAATTGGTACCACCATCACGGTAACCAACAGCCAAGGTCATTGTTCCTCATCTAACATGCAACACATATACACACACCCATAGTTGAGATCAGAATTTGCCAATTAGAAAAATCCTGTCGCCCGAAGTGGGGTTCGAACCCATGACCCTTGGAACACGAGCGATTCACTGATACCACTCATCCACCGCAGGCCCCAAGTGTTTGATTATTATTAGGTATAATGACTTAATATAACAATTGGCGATCGAATTGATTTTATTTGGTTATGAATGCGAATCACTTTTCAGTCAATCTAAGGTCATTCTACATAAGAGCAATGACATTTACCCATTTAGCGAGCAACTGCACAGAGCAATATGCAATTGAGCAATCCGGGTTCCAATTGAAAACACTATTACTTTTTAAATTAACGTACTTATTTTGTTGCAGCAGGTTGCAATGGTATTTAAAATATTAACATTATGGACAGCCAGAAGATAATTTTCATTGAAGACAGCATTGAAACGGATATTTTGTAGAATCACAAACCATGAGCATGAGATGAAGACTGAAATATGTCTACCCAAAAATGAACAGAAACAATTTAACATCAGCATTTTAGAAGACAACACAGACCAATGAATAGGGAGAACAAACTTTCTGAATCCAACAAATATCAAACAATTTTCCCAGGACAGTAATTTCAAGAAACAAGTACTGATTGATAGAAGTGTCAAACCATTTGAATGTGAAATATGTGGTTATAAATGTTCACAAAAGGGTGTTCTTAAAAGTCGCATGTTCACTCATAGTGGGAAAAGCCATTTGAATGTAATATATGTAATTATAAATGTTCACAAAAGGATAGTCTTAAAACACCATGTCCACTCATAGTGAAGAAAAGCCATTTGAATGCAATACATGTGGTTATAAATGTTTGCAAAAGTGTGTTCTTAGGAAACACATTGGTATTCATAGTGGAGAAAAATTATTTGAATGTAATATATGTGATTATAAATCCCCACGAAAAGCTGATCTTAAGAGGCACATGTGCACTCACAGTGGAGAAAAGCCATTTGAATGTAAAATATGTGGTTATAAATTTTCACAAAAGGGTAGTCTTAAAATACACATATCCACCCATAGTGGAGAAGAACCATTTGAATGTAATTTATGCGGTAATAAGTATTCACAAAAGAGTAGTCTTAAATTACACATGTCTACTCATAGTGGAGAAGATCCATTTGAATGTAATATATGTGGTTATAAATGTTTACGAAAGAATAGTCTTAAGAATCACATGTTCACTCATAGTGGTGAAAAACCATTTGAATGTGATATATGTGGTTATAAATGTTCACGAAAAGGTAGTCTTAAGGATCACATGTTCATTCATATTGGTGATAAACCATTTGAATGTAAAATGTGTAATTATAAATGTTCAAAAAAGGGTAGTCTTAGAACACACACGTTCATTCATAGTGGGGAAAAGCCATTTGATTGTAACATATGTAGTTATAAATGTTCACGAAAGAGTAATCTTAGAAGACACATGTTTACTCATACTGGTAATAAACCATTTGGATGTCAAATATGTGATTATAAATGCTCAATAAAGGGTCGTCTCAAAACGCATATGTTCATTCATAGTGGGGAAAAGCCATTTGAATGTAAAGTCTGTAATTATAAATGTTCACAAAAGGGTAGTCTTAGTACACATATGTCCACTCATAGTGGGAAAAAGCCATTTGAATGTTATATATGTAGTTATAAATGTTCACAAAGCGGTAATCTTAGAAGACATATGTTCACTCATAATGGTCATAAATCATTTGAATGTAAAATATGTGATTATAAATGCTCAATAAAGGGTAATCTCAAAACACACATGTTCATTCATAGTGGGGAAAAACCATTTGAATGTAAATTATGTCGTTACAAATGTTCACAAAAGGGTAGTCTTAGTACACATATGTCCATTCATAGTGGGGAAAAGCCATTTGAATGTTATATATGTAGTTATAAATGTTCATTAAATGGTAACCTTAGAAGACACATGTTAACTCATAAAGGTAATAAATCATTTGAATGTAAAATATGTGGTTATAAATGTTCAAGAATGGATAGTCTAAGAACACACATGTCCACTCATAGTGGTGAAAAGCCATTTTCATGTTACATAGATTCATTATAAATATTGGCTAATGAGTAATCTTAGAAGGCAAGATGTCTACTCATAATTGGTAATTCCATTTGAATGTAATATATGAGTAATTTCTCCACATTGTAAAAGATGGTTGGGTAATTTTACCTTAATTATTGGAGACAAATAAGTTTTTTCCAATTTTTCGTGGAAAATTACTGCCCAATGTACTTTTACCTTAGTTATAGTATAATTACATTTTGTGGTAATCTTCAGTTTCCCAAGTTATGTAAATTTACTCTTTTGGGGGAAATTACCCAAACACTTTTCCTCCTCAGTGTAAAATAGGTTTAAGAAAAAATTTCTCCCAATTAGTGTAAAATTAATGGTTGATAAAAACATTAGAATTGGAAGAAAAAAATGTTTATTTCTTATGAAATGTATTTTCTTTCCACCAAAGTAATAAGCAACAATTAATTTGAAAGTTCGGATTATCAAAACCTTTAAATCCGGATTACAATAAACCCAATGTAAATAAATTGCGGGTCCGGATTATAGTGGTATTCGGATTAACGTAGATTCGGATCAACGAGACTTTACTGTACATATCTGAGACATCCCGTTGCTAATGGTTTGAAGTTCAGTTAAGTATTTTTGTTTGAGTGTAATATCGGTTTACGTAGAATAGTTTAAAGAAAAATCATTATTCAATAATGTCCGTTTTTGAAGCTTTGACGTCACTTTTCGAGCACACCCAGTAGACATAGAACTTTGGCGCAATGATAAAAAAGTCTTCTTTTGGTATCAGCTACAACATATCAAAATTGCAGAAAAATCTACAGAGGGCCAAATTAGACTTAAATAGTGCCATGTCCTTTAATTTAGTGTCCAATTTTTTTCAAACTCTGTCAGTATATTCTAATTATAGAATATAATAAATGCATAAGTTTATTTACTAGTAAAAAGTGAATTTTCTTTCTTATTGGTTATTGAACTGTTAGAAATTGCTTGCACGGTTTTACTTAACTAACTATATCTCCATTTATATTAGTCGTAGAAATTTGTAGTGTATGTCATTTTAAAGCTAAAAGAAAGATATTTCTTTTGGAGTTTTCTTTATTGGTTTAAAACATTATTTTGCAGATGATTTTGATAAGATGAAATTTTAAGTTCAACCCAATGCTTTGAAATTTTAGAAAAAATACCATTTAATAGGCTCATATTTCTCATATGGCTCTCTGAAATTACAGAAGTTACTATTACTTCTATCATAGAGCAAGTTCGGGAATCCACCGATTGAGAGTTCGATGTAATCGAATCTTCAACAAACCATTCGCGAATTCGTAAATCCATCGAACCTGAAACAACGCGTTTTTATTTCCATCGTTTTTTTGCGTTGCACAGCATTGATGTACATCTAATCCATCGAGCTGAAAGAGAGATGCTTCTGATGAGTTAAGGATTTGAGGTTATTATGTTAAAATGTTTTGGTCTATGGTTTGTTTGTTTGATTATTATTATCTTAATTAAATTAAAATTCTTGGTTGTTTTTTAATTTTAATATGAATAAACACAATTACTAATTAGTTAGTAGATTTAGTGCTAGAATAGGGTTGGTTCCGACCTCCCCTGTATTGTATTAGTTTAGGAGGACATGTACGTCCTCACAATATGTACTCAACATGTATGTTAACCTTTTGTACTCTCTTTATTGTCTTTAGTATATAGTTGTTTTTTACAACTTGTGTTTGATTTCATTCTACCTCTGACTACGTCCTCCAGTCACGAAACCCCCATGTGACAGTATGTTCTTTAAAATAATACTTTTGTATTGTTATGTATGGTTTATATATCAATTAAAAACCAGGAATTAATATAATTAACATCTATGAATTAACAGATTGTGTTTATTCATATTAAAATTAAAAAACAACCAAGAATTTTAATTTAATTAAGATAATAATAATCAAACAAACAAACCATAGACCAAAACATTTTAACATAATAACCTCAAATCCTTAACTCATCAGAAGCATCTCTCTTTCAGCTCGATGGATTAGATGTACATCAATGCTGTGCAACGCAAAAAAACGATGGAAATAAAAACGCGTTGTTTCAGGTTCGACTACTCCTACTACTAGGAGACTAGCTCCTACGCTTAGGCGTAGGAGCTAGTCTCCTAGTAATTATAACTAAGCCGGGTAGCCTGGTCACAACTACCCATAGTTTCGCAGAGAGTGGGCGATTTAAGCGCCGCCCACTCAACTAAGCATTACATAATTCAAAGAGTACTCACCAGCTTGCTTGTAGATGTAGTGTTGGAGTCAATTCACTGACTGGTTTGAATAGCTCAAGCAAGCTGGTTATATACTGCTGAACGAGGAAGTAATTAGTATCGTAGTGGGAATCAGTAGGCAGAAGTTCTCGGTAAGCAACTAAGGAAGTTCATGCTTCCTGGCAGCAGGCTTGTGGGTAGATTGCATTTGCGCTGCTGGTGCCTGGCACGGATCGGCAGCTGTGCGGAAGTGTTGTCGATGGAATGTGCACCTGCTTGCAATTCGTGTGGGTTACCTCGCATGTACGGAGTAAGTAGGCGAATAAGTTGCATGCCAACGAATACAATGGTGGGCGAAGCGAGCCCGCTTCGGAGAAGACCTCGCAGGTGTCTGCGTACATGGCACCAAGTTGTCGATAGCGAGATCGCAGCTACTAACTAGCGTGGGTAACTGAGCGTGGCCTTGCACGCTATATTGTACAAACGGAAGAGAAGTTGAGTTTTGTATGAAATATTTCATTGTAAATATTTCCGTTTGTGATATTGCACTTTGATATTGTGTTTAGAATGGTTTTCATTGATACTAGTAGTTCGGGAATTCATCATAAACATTAAATACATCGAAAGCATAGGTGACGTCATGCCACTCATCGGTCTGATTAATCGGTGGATTTTCTGTTTAATTCACGAACTTGCTCATAATTAAATTACCTACTATACCGCATGCTCCATGGAAACGTGTGACCAGGCGCTGGTACACCACTAGCTCTGGATTCGTCTTTGTAGCGACAGGTGTTAATTTACATGTCTCAGATAAAGTACTGTACACTTAATTTTATAGTTTTAATTATAATATGTAGTTAAACGAAATTTGGTAAAATCACATAAAGGGGTAAAACTGTTTGGTAAGGACCTCTGTTTTTGATAATAGAATAATGGAAAGCAACTGCAACGTGCCACTTATTAGTTTTGCTTTTTCATATCTGGAGTTCAGAACTTCATTATGTTTATTCTGAATAAAAATTTAAAGTTGTGATGGGATCTTAATTGTAAACTGGCCTTTGCAGCAAGTCTTTTAGTTTCACCTCTAACACCATCGCATGACACTTTCCATGAGATGCGAAAAAATCCCATTCAGTGCTAAAACCAAAATCCTCTTTGTGGAAACCACCATCCGAAAAGTAAATAATTTTCTTAACGATTGCTACTTCTTTTTTTGCGAAGTTTATTAGTTCAGTTTGAAAAAGCTGGACAGCGTTTGTATCATGTTTTAAATACTCTGATATTGCTACAAGGTTCTTGTGCATCATAATATAATTTTATTTGTAGTAGCTATACAATAAAGGTTGAATCATTGCCTGTCCCCAGTAGCACACAATGTGTTTTAAATAGTTAGAAAATTAGAAAAATATTTATATATTCAGTTGAGACGACAATTCAATGTTTTCCAACTTTAATCTCACTAATATAGCACGTGTCACACACTGCAAAGATTTTCTTGTTTTGGTTTTTTCATTGAATGGATTGAAACATGCATCATACTGACTTCTTTTTTACACCACCCATGATTTATTTATTTCTCTGAGTTTGTCGTATAAAATTATTTACTTGTACTTCGCTAACAACATACAGTGAAAGACAGCTTATTTTGTTGATTGATTTGTTCACATTTTTCTTCTAACGGCAACAATCTGCAGACTTTGCCACATTTATGTGTAACATAAAGTTTTAAAAGTATGTTTTATTATAGTAAACTCTACTTTTTGTGTGAAGTAACAAAAAAAAAGATAGTAACTAATAGAGAATGCACTTAGACGAGCGTCTCGCGCCACATGCGATCCGGCGTTTGTTTGACATCGCAGGATTTGACAATTTGTTTGCTACCAAGGTCAAACGCAAAATTAATGGCGCCAATTTTAAAATTTACTTGCCGATAGCTTCCAGAAAATACCTACTTTAAATTCCCTGTAAAATAAATCTGTTTTATGGATATAAATTAATAAATGCCTATAGAATAGTATATTGTACAACTAGTTTTCACGTGTTTATCAAGCAAATGAGTGAAAAAAAAAACTTTCTAACGTGTTGCACACGATATTTTTTGCATATGGTAAGTTGAGAAATTTGTCCTAAAAGGAGTTATGCAAAATGTTAAAGAAATCAGAAAAACGTAGTAACCTTTGACAGTAACCTCAGAGGAGATTGAAATTTGTTTTTTACAAACATAATTAAAAAAAGTGCTTAAGAAGAGTCAACTTTCATTATTATCAATATGCAAAAAAATCAGATTTATCATCCCTTTTTTCATCAAGGGCAAAAAGATGTTTAAGAAAACAGGATAGGTAATATTAAGTATAAATATGTATAGTAAAATACATTTATTCAACAATAAAAATTCAGGCAAAAACAATAATTACATTTACATAAATATTAAATATCTTAATTAAAAATATTAAAACATATGTTATTGATAGCATTCCTGTTAATAGCAAAAAACAAATTACGAAGTGTATGTATGGTCGAACCTTGTATGAATGTTTATAGTAACATCTGTTTTATTTAAAAGACTAGCCAAAATAATATTTTTTAGCAGGATTCGTTGTGATTCTTCTTTTATCAAACCAGCATCAGCATCCCGAATATCATCTAATATGTGCACAAAAGTTGTGCCTGCTTTTAATTTATCTGGAACCCAAAAAACTGTTTACTAAATTATGGTTTTTAAATAAGGGCGTGTATACATACTTGCAATTTTAGCTCTTGTTTCTTTGTTTAAAAAAACAGACAATGTCAAGTGAGTGACTTACATGGGTTATCCAAAACTTCACCAGAATAAGTCTCTCGCTTTTAGTCAAAACCTCCATCCTTGAAGGACAAGCTTTCTCAATTTTATTTATTCCTTTGCTTTTAAAATGTCTTACACCTTTCCCCTTGTTTATGTAATTATAGGAGCAATGGCAGTTGTAAAATTCTTTCTTACTGCCATCGGCTAATAATTTAAATGAAGTATACAGAACATACAATTACAAATTGCTTTCCTGAATTTGGTCTTTCCGTCGATGAAATGCTAGAAAATTGATTGAAATTAATTGTTATATATATATATTGATATGTTCTTATATATTGTTACTTTTTTATGACTTGCTATAAACACTATTATGTAACATAGTTAAATAAAATATTATTATCAACTCCAGGAGCTTACCTGAAGAAGATTCAAGCTGAAACTCATTATATCCAATTTCCACTTTATGTACAGTGGTCATATGTTTTCTCAAATCTGCATAATCTCTGAAATATTCAGAACACTTTTCAAAAGCACATTTAATTCTGAAATTTCGGGTATACGTTCTTCCATTGAAGCAACAATTCTATGGATTTGTTTTTGATAACTGGAAAAGTTGGATTTTTTTAACAAATTGTTGACCATTTATATATCACAGATTTCCCTAATGGTTTTTGGTGCAAGGATATCCCTGTCGTGTATTCTTCTTATATGAACGTATAGATTTCTCTTTTTAGTGAATAAAACGAAAACGCAATTTTACTTTTAAATAGGTTAGGTACAAAACAAATTGTCAAATCCTGCGATGTCAAACAAACGTCGGATCGCATGTGGCGCGAGACGCTCGTAAAAATTGCGGTTACTTTTGGGTTACGGAATATACGGTATTTCGAGCCTGGGGGAATTTCAAGATGCTGTTAGAGGATTTATTTATTTTGATGTGGTAACACTGCTTCACCGTTTTCTTAAGGCCGCAGTCTCACTGAGCCACCGTCAACCACCCACTGCCATCATCTAAAATTTAAACATGCATTAATCAATGCTGCTGGTCCCACTAAACCACTGTTAGCCACCTACTACCATCAAACGGTGACCACCAGTTTGAAATTTCGAACTTGTTCGAATTTTGGTGGTTGGTGGTCAACGGTGGTTGAAATGCGCACGAGCCAGTGAGGTTGATGATAACTAGAAATTTGCATTTCCTGTCTACGGGTGTTTCGATTTTAGTGATTGGTATTGTCAACATGTGATGTTTGACGCTTTGTTTTGACAACATAACCTGAAGAAATTGAAATTTTTAAAATGTTTGAGGACAAGTAGTGGGCCCCCCGTCGAAATCGACAATCGAATTATATGATCAGAGTTCGTCTGGTTATTCGAATTTTAATACCACGAACTTGCTTTGGCGTCACATAAGCGACCAATTTCTAATATTTTTCCAATTTGGTTTATTATATTTTATTAAACGCAACGCGACAATTAATAGTAAACAAACAAATGCACATAACCTCATTTAATAAAAAATAATAATAACAGTAAGCTTGCTAAGTTGGCAATATGTGTACTTTGAAAGGAAATGACATAAAACATACGCGAAATTTAAAATTTTACATTAAACTGATGGTCACTACTTGCTCAAATCATGCATAAAACATCTTACCTGCACAGTAATAAGAATAGAGCCGGTAAGTTCTAAAAGAACTATTGTTTTAATAAAATGACTAAAAATTATAAAGAACTTGAGAAAAACTCGAACTAAACCATAACCTCGAAAATTGTCAGTATTAATATCTTAGACATAGATGCAGCGTTGCCGGATTTTAGGTATGAATTTACCAATTTACCCTTTCATTTAAAACTTTTTTACATTAATTAATGAGCATTTTGTCACGTTAATTATGAATGTACATTAATTATAGTTTCTTTTTACACTTACAATAAGTTATATTTTCATAGTTGAGCGAACGTAAGCCGTAACGTTTATTGTAGAACTGAAACGGCGCTTTACACATAATTTATGCACAAATTTACTTTTTTAAGTTGTGTGAACATGCCTCGTATTTTAGCCAATCAACGCGAAGGTCAAGCTTGCCCTATACCTTCTTTCGCTTTATTCTTAGCTGAATTCTACTATAGTTTATTTGGTTATTATATCAAATCAAAACGCACATTTATATTAAATTTGCTCAATAGAGAAAAGTCCAAGTTGCATAATGTAGTGACCTAATATCTAAGGTAGTGACTGTATGCAAAGATTCTCGTGAAGGTAGTGTATAACTGGTGAATGTAATAATTGTTTATAAAATATGTAAAGGGTGGTATTAGATTTAGGGAAATTTTGGGTGCTATTATAACAGGCGAAATAGTCAATAAATTATGTCACCGCTTTCACATCTTCTATATTATTTTCTTCATACAGCATATTTAAACTATTAACTGGTATAATCTTCTACTCTTATCACTAAGATCATCAACATAACACTGTCTACATTCTTAGTGTATCACATATTTCGTATTGAAATAAGAACATTTTGGCGTAAAAATAAATGCATCTAGACATCAGTTTTGATTGCGTATGTCATATACTAAGTAGCAGGTTTTTCTCTTACCATTTGCCCAAGATAAACGATGAGCACGTGCTGGATCTATATCCTACAAGTAACACTGCCTGAAAAGGTTTCCGGATTTACGTTATTTATATACAGTGGCAAGTTTGGTCAAATATGAGTAAATGAAGATGACGGCAGTTTTTAATGGGAATGTCATATACTGTGTAGCAGATCTTTGTCTCATCAACTGCCAAGGATGAACGATGAGCAAGACCTGGAACCTTTATCTAGAATTAATAATGAGCGGTGTTGTTTCCAATTTTACATTATTTATATACAATGGCAAGTTTGGTCAAATATGAATATATGAAGATGACAACAGTCTTTAATGGGAATGTCATATGTTGTGTAGCATGTCTTTGTCTAATCATCTGCCAAAGATGAACGATGAGCAAGACCTGGAACCTTATTCTAGAATTAATAATGTCCGGTGTTGTTTCCAATTTTACATTATTTATATAAAATTGCAAGTTCGGCCAAATATGAATACATGAAGATGACGACAGTTTTTAATGGGAATGTCGTATGTTGTGTAGAATGTCTTTGTCTAATCATCTGCCAAAGATGAACGATGAGCAGGACCTGGAACCCTTTTCTAGAATTAGAAATGGTCGGTGTTGTTTCCAATTTTACATTATTTATATAAAATGGCAAGTTTGGTCAAATATGAGCACATGAAGATGACGACAGTTTTTAATGAGAATATCATATGTTGTGTAGCATGTCTTTGTCTAATCATCTGCCAAAAATGAATGATGAGCAAGACCTGGAACCTTATTCTATAATTAATAATGTCCGGTGTTGTTTCCAATTTTACATTATTTATATAAAATGGCAAGTTTGGTCAAAAATGTATAGATGAAGATGACGACAGTTTTTAATGGGAATATCATATGTTGTGTAGCATGTCTTTGTCTAATCATCTGCCAAAGATGAACGATGAGCAGGACCTGGAACCCTTTTCTAGAATTACTAATGGTCGGTGCTGTTTCCAATTTTATATTATTTATATAAAATGGCAAGTTTGGTCAAATATGAGCACATGAAGATGACGACAGTTTTTAATGAGAATATCATATGTTGTGTAGCATGTCTTTGTCTAATCATCTACCAAAGATGAATGATGAGCAAGAC
Source organism: Agrypnus murinus (assembly GCA_929113105.1). Lineage (NCBI taxonomy): Eukaryota > Metazoa > Arthropoda > Insecta > Coleoptera > Elateridae > Agrypnus > Agrypnus murinus. Next base: position 12,970,085 of record OV816027.1, read on the forward strand.
CTGGAACCTTATTCTAGAATTAATAATGTCCGGTGTTGTTTCCAATTTTACATTATTTATATAAAATGGCAAGTTTGGTCAAAAATGTATAGATGAAGATGACGACAGTTTTTAATGGGAATGTTATATGTTGTGTAGCATGTCTTTGTCTAATCTTCTGCCAAAGATGAACGATGAGCAAGACCTGGAACCTTATTCTAGAATTAATAATGTCCGGTGTTATTTCCAATTTTACATTATTTATATAAAATTGCAAGTTTGGCCAAATATGAATACATGAAGATGACGACAGTTTTTAATGGGAATGTCGTATGTTGTGTAGAATGTCTTTGTCTAATCATCTGCCAAAGATAAACGATGAGCAGTACCTGGAACCCTTTTCTAGAATTAATAATGGTCGGTGCTGTTTCCAATTTTATATTATTTATAAAAAATGGTAAGTTTGGTCAAATATGAGCACATGGAGATGACGACAGTTTTTAATGAGAATATCATATGTTGTGTAGCATGTCTTTGTCTAATCATCTACCAAAGATGAATGATGAGCAAGACCTGGAACCTTATTCTAGAATTAATAATGTCCGGTGTTGTTTCCAATTTTACATTATTTATATAAAATGGCAAGTTTGGTCAAAAATGTATAGATGAAGATGACGACAGTTTTTAATGGGAATGTTATATGTTGTGTAGCATGTCTTTGTCTAATCTTCTGCCAAAGATGAACGATGAGCAAGACCTGGAACCTTATTCTAGAATTAATAATGTCCGGTGTTATTTCCAATTTTACATTATTTATATAAAATTGCAAGTTTGGCCAAATATGAATACATGAAGATGACGACAGTTTTTAATGGGAATGTCGTATGTTGTGTAGAATGTCTTTGTCTAATCATCTGCCAAAGATAAACGATGAGCAGTACCTGGAACCCTTTTCTAGAATTAATAATGGTCGGTGCTGTTTCCAATTTTATATTATTTATAAAAAATGGTAAGTTTGGTCAAATATGAGCACATGAAGATGACGACAGTTTTTAATGAGAATATCATATGTTGTGTAGCATGTCTTTGTCTACTCATCTGCCAAAGATGAACGATGAGCAGGACCTGGAACCCTTTTCTAGAATTAGAAATGGTCGGTGTTGTTTCCAATTTTATATTATTTATATAAAATAGCAAGTTTGGTAACAAATGAGCACATGAAGATGACGACAGTTTTTAATGAGAATATCATATGTTGTGTAGCATGTCTTTGTCTAATCATCTGCCAAAGACGAATGATGAGCAAGACCTGGAACCTTATTCTAGAATTAATAATGTCCGGTGTTGTTTCCAATTTTACATTATTTATATAAAATGGCAAGTTTGGTCAAAAATGTATAGATGAAGATGACGACAGTTTTTAATGGGAATGTCATATGTTGTGTAGCATATCTTTGTCTAATCATCTGCCAAAGATGAACGATGAGCAAGACTTGGAACCTTATTCTAGAATTAATAATACCCGGTGTTGTTTCCAATTTTACATTATTTATATAAAATGGCAAGTTTGGCCAAATATGAATACATGAAGATGACTGCAGTTTTTAATGGGAATGTCATATGTTGTGTAGCATGTCTTTGCCTAATCATCTGCCGAAGATGAATGATGAGCAAGACCTGGAACCTTATTCTAGAATTAATAATGGTCGGTGTTGTTTCCAATTTTACATTATTTATATAAAATGGCAAGTTTGGTCAAAAATGTATAGATGAAGATGACGACAGTTTTTAATGGGAATGTTATATTTTGTGTAGCATGTCTTTGTCTAATCATCTGCCAAAGATGAATGATGAGCAAGACCTGGAACCTTATTCTAGAATTAATAATGTCCGGTGTTGTTTCCAATTTTACATTATTTATATAAAATGGCAAGTTTTGCCAAAGATGAATACATGAAGATGACGACACTTTTTAATGGGAATGTCGTATGTTGTGTAGAATGTCTTTGTCTAATCATCTGCCGAAGATAAACGATGAGCAGGACCTGGAACACTTTTCTAGAATTAATAATGGTCGGTGCTGTTTCCAATTTTATATTATTTATAAAATATGGCAAGTTTGGTCAAATATGAGCACATGAAGATGACGACAGTTTTTAATGAGAATATCATATGTTGTGTAGCATGTCTTTGTCTAATCATCTACCAAAAATGAATGATGAGCAAGACCTGGAACCTTATTCTAGAATTAATAATGTCCGGTGTTGTTTCCAATTTTACATTATTTATATAAAATGGCAAGTTTGGTCAAAAATGTATAGATGAAGATGACGGCAGTTTTTAATGGGAATATCATATGTTGTGTAGCATGTCTTTGTCTAATCATCTGCCAAAGATGAACGATGAGCAAGACCTGGAACATTATTCTAGAATTAATAATATCCGGTGTTATTTCCAATTTTACATTATTTATATAAAATTGCAAGTTTGGCCAAATATGAATACATGAAGATGACGACAGTTTTTAATGGGAATGTCGTATGTTGTGTAGAATGTCTTTGTCTAATCATCTGCCAAAGATAAACGATGAGCAGGACCTGGAACACTTTTCTAGAATTAATAATGGTCGGTGTTGTTTCCAATTTTACATTATTTATATAAAATGGCAAGATTGGCCAAAGATGAATACATGAAGATGACGACAGTTTTTAATGGGAATGTCATATGTTGTGTAGCATGTCTTTGTCTAATCATCTGCCAAAGATGAACGATGAGCAAGACCTGGAACCTTATTCTAGAATTAATAATACCCGGTGTTGTTTCCAATTTTATATTATTTATATAAAATGGCACGTTTGGTCAAATATGAATACATGAAGATGACGGCAGTTTTTAATGGGAATGTCATATGTTGTGTAGCATGTCTTTGTCTAATCATCTGCCAAAGATGAACGATGAGCAAGACCTGGAACCTTATTCTAGAATTAATAATACCCGGTGTTGTTTCCAATTTTACATTATTTATATAAAATGGCACGTTTGGTCAAATATGAATACATGAAGATAAAGACAGTTTTTAATGGGAATGTCGTATGTTGTGTAGAATATCTTTGTCTAATCATCTGCCAAAGATAAAGGATGAGCAGGACCTGGAACACTTTTCTAGAATTAATAATGGTCGGTGTTGTTTCCAATTTTACATTATTTATATAAAATGGCACGTTTGGTCAAATATGAATACATGAAGATGACGGCAGTTTTTAATGGGAATGTCATATGTTGTGTAGCATGTCTTTGTCTAATCATCTGCAAAGATAAACGATGAGCAGGACCTGGAACACTTTTCTAGAATTAATAATGGTCGGTGTTGTTTCCAATTTTACATTATTTATATAAAATGGCACGTTTGGTCAAATATGAATACATGAAGATGACGGCAGTTTTTAATGGGAATGTCATATGTTGTGTAGCATGTCTTTGTTTAATCATCTGCCAAAGATGAACGATGAGCAAGACCTGGAACCTTATTCTGGAATTAATAATACCCGGTGTTGTTTCCAATTTTATATTATTTATATAAAATGGCACGTTTGGTCAAACATGAATACATGAAGATGACGGCAGTTTTTAATGGGAATGTCATATGTTGTGTAGCATGTCTTTGTCTAATCATCTGCCAAAGATGAACGATGAGCAAGACCTGGAACCTTATTCTAGAATTAATAATACCCGGTGTTGTTTCCAATTTTATATTATTTATATACAATGGCAAGTTTGGTCAAATATGAATACATGAAGATGACGGCAGTTTTTTAATGGGAATGTCATATGTTGTGTAGCATGTCTTTGTCTAATAATCTGCCAAAGATGAACGATGAGCAAGACCTGGAACCTTATTCTAGAATTAATAATACCCGGTGTTGTTTCCAATTTTACATTATTTATATAAAATGGCACGTTTGGTCAATTATGAATACATGAAGATGACTTTAGTTTTTAATGGGAATTTCTTATGTTATGTAGCATATCTTTGTCTAATCATCTGCCAAAGATGAACGATGAGCAAGACCTGGAACCTTATTCTAGAATTAATAATACCCGGTGTTGTTTCCAATTTTACATTATTTATATAAAATGGCACGTTTGGTCAAATATGAATACATGAAGATAAAGACAGTTTTTAATGGGAATGTCGTATGTTGTGTAGAATATCTTTGTCTAATCATCTGCCAAAGATAAAGGATGAGCAGGACCTGGAACACTTTTCTAGAATTAATAATGGTCGGTGTTGTTTCCAATTTTACATTATTTATATAAAATGGCACGTTTGGTCAAATATGAATACATGAAGATGACGGCAGTTTTTAATGGGAATGTCATATGTTGTGTAGCATGTCTTTGTCTAATCATCTGCAAAGATAAACGATGAGCAGGACCTGGAACACTTTTCTAGAATTAATAATGGTCGGTGTTGTTTCCAATTTTACATTATTTATATAAAATGGCACGTTTGGTCAAATATGAATACATGAAGATGACGGCAGTTTTTAATGGGAATGTCATATGTTGTGTAGCATGTCTTTGTTTAATCATCTGCCAAAGATGAACGATGAGCAAGACCTGGAACCTTATTCTGGAATTAATAATACCCGGTGTTGTTTCCAATTTTATATTATTTATATAAAATGGCACGTTTGGTCAAACATGAATACATGAAGATGACGGCAGTTTTTAATGGGAATGTCATATGTTGTGTAGCATGTCTTTGTCTAATCATCTGCCAAAGATGAACGATGAGCAAGACCTGGAACCTTATTCTAGAATTAATAATACCCGGTGTTGTTTCCAATTTTATATTATTTATATACAATGGCAAGTTTGGTCAAATATGAATACATGAAGATGACGGCAGTTTTTAATGGGAATGTCATATGTTGTGTAGCATGTCTTTGTCTAATAATCTGCCAAAGATGAACGATGAGCAAGACCTGGAACCTTATTCTAGAATTAATAATACCCGGTGTTGTTTCCAATTTTACATTATTTATATAAAATGGCACGTTTGGTCAATTATGAATACATGAAGATGACTTTAGTTTTTAATGGGAATTTCTTATGTTATGTAGCATATCTTTGTCTAATCATCTGCCAAATATGAACGATGAGCAAGACCTGGAACCTTATTCTAGAATTAATAATACCCGGTGTTGTTTCCAATTTTACATTATTTATATAAAATGGCACGTTTGGTCAAATATGAATACATGAAGATGAGGGCAGTTTTTAATGGGAATGTCATATGTTGTGTAGCATGTCTTTGTCTAATCATCTGCCAAAGATGAATGATGAGCAAGACCTGGAACCTTATTCTAGAATTAATAATGTCCGGTGTTGTTTCCAATTTTACATTATATAAAATTGCAAGTTTGGCCAAATATGAATACATGAAGATGACGACAGTTTTTAATGGGAATGTCGTATGTTGTGTAGAATGTCTTTGTCTAATCATCTGCCAAAGATAAACGATGAGCAGGACCTGGAACCCTTTTCTAGAATTAATAATGGTCGGTGTTGTTTCCAATTTTATATTATTTATAAAAAATTGCAAGTTTGGTCAAATATGAGCACATGAAGATGACGACAGTTTTTAATGAGAATATCGTATGTTGTGTAGCATGTCTTTGTCTAATCATCTGCCAAAGCTGAACGATGAGCAAGACCTGGAACATTATTCTAGAATTAATAATGTCCGGTGTTATTTCCAATTTTACATTATTTATATAAAATTGCAAGTTTGGCCAAATATGAATACATGAAGATGACGACAGTTTTTAATGGGAATGTCGTATGTTGTGTAGAATATCTTTGTCTAATCATCTGCTAAAGATAAACGATGAGCAGGACCTGGAACACTTTTCTAGAATTAATAATGGTCGGTGTTGTTTCCAATTTTACATTATTTATATAAAATGGCAAGATTGGCCAAATATGAATACATGAAGATGACGACAGTTTTTAATGGGATTGTCGTATGTTGTGTAGAATGTCTTTGTCTAATCATCTGCCAAATATAAACGATGAGCAGGACCTGGAACACTTTTCTAGAATTAATAAAGGTCGGTGTTGTTTCCAATTTTACATTATTTATATAAAATGGAAAGATTGGCCAAAGATGAATACATGAAGATGACGACACTTTTTAATGGGAATGTCATATGTTGTTTAGCATGTCTTTGTCTAATCATCTGCAAAGATGAACGATGAGCAAGACCTGGAACCTTATTCTAGAATTAATAATACCCGGTGTTGTTTCCAATTTTACATTATTTATATAAAATGGCACGTTTGGTCAAATATGAATACATGAAGATGACGACAGTTTTTAATGGGAATGTCGTATGTTGTGTAGCATGTCTTTGTCTAATCATCTGCCAAAGATGAACGATGAGCAGGACCTGGAACCCTTTTCTAGAATTAATAATGGTCGGTGCTGTTTCCAATTTTATATTATTTATATAAAATGGCAAGTTTGGTCAAATATGAGCACATGAAGATGACGACAGTTTTTAATGAGAATATCATATGTTGTGTAGCATGTCTTTGTCTAATCATCTACCAAAAATGAATGATGAGCAAGACCTGGAACCTTATTCTAGAATTAATAATGTCCGGTGTTGTTTCCAATTTTACATTATTTATATAAAATGGCAAGTTTGGTCAAATATGAGCACATGAAGATGACGACAGTTTTTAATGAGAATATCATATGTTGTGTAGCATGTCTTTGTCTAATCATCTGCCAAAGATGAACGATGAGCAGGACCTGGAACCCTTTTCTAGAATTAATAATGGTCGGTGCTGTTTCCAATTTTATATTATTTATATAAAATGGCAAGTTTGGTCAAATATGAGCACATGAAGATTACGACAGTTTTTAATGGGAATGTTATATTTTGTGTAGCATGTCTTTGTCTAATCATCTGCCAAAGATGAATGATGAGCAAGACCTGGAACCTTATTCTAGAATTAATAATTTCCGGTGTTGTTTCCAATTTTACATTATTTATATAAAATGGCAAGTTTGGTCAAAAATGTATAGATGAAGATGACGACAGTTTTTAATGGGAATATCATATGTTGTGTAGCATGTCTTTGTCTAATCATCTGCCAAAGATGAACGATGAGCAAGACCTGGAACCTTATTCTAGAATTAATAATGTCCGGTGTTATTTCCAATTTTACATTATTTATATAAAATTGCAAGTTTGGCCAAATATGAATACATGAAGATGACGACAGTTTTTAATGGGAATGTCGTATGTTGTGTAGAATGTCTTTGTCTAATCATCTGCCAAAGATAAACGATGAGCAGTACCTGGAACCCTTTTCTAGAATTAATAATGTTTGGTGCTGTTTCCAATTTTATATTATTTATAAAATATCGCAAGTTTGGTCAAATATGAGCACATGAAGATGACGACAGTTTTTAATGAGAATATCATATGTTGTGTAGAATGTCTTTGTCTAATCATCTGCCAAAGACGAATGATGAGCAAGACCTGGAACCTTATTCTAGAATTAATAATGTCCGGTGTTGTTTCCAATTTTACATTATTTATATAAAATGGTAAGTTTGGTCAAAAATGTATAGATGAAGATGACGTCAGTTTTTAATGGGAATGTCATATGTTGTGTAGCATGTCTTTGTCTAATCATCTGCCAAAGATGAATGATGAGCAAGACCTGGAACCTTATTCTAGAATTAATAATTTCCGGTGTTGTTTCCAATTTTACATTATTTATATAAAATGGCAAGTTTGGTCAAAAATGTATAGATGAAGATGACGACAGTTTTTAATGGGAATATCATATGTTGTGTAGCATGTCTTTGTCTAATCATCTGCCAAAGATGAACGATGAGCAAGACCTGGAACCTTATTCTAGAATTAATAATGTCCGGTGTTATTTCCAATTTTACATTATTTATATAAAATTGCAAGTTTGGCCAAATATGAATACATGAAGATGACGACAGTTTTTAATGGGAATGTCGTATGTTGTGTAGAATGTCTTTGTCTAATCATCTGCCAAAGATAAACGATGAGCAGTACCTGGAACCCTTTTCTAGAATTAATAATGTTCGGTGCTGTTTCCAATTTTATATTATTTATAAAATATGGCAAGTTTGGTCAAATATGAGCACATGAAGATGACGACAGTTTTTAATGAGAATATCATATGTTGTGTAGAATGTCTTTGTCTAATCATCTGCCAAAGACGAATGATGAGCAAGACCTGGAACCTTATTCTAGAATTAATAATGTCCGGTGTTGTTTCCAATTTTACATTATTTATATAAAATGGCAAGTTTGGTCAAAAATGTATAGATGAAGATGACGTCAGTTTTTAATGGGAATGTCATATGTTGTGTAGCATGTCTTTGTCTAATCATCTGCCAAAGATGAATGATGAGCAAGACCTGGAACCTTATTCTAGAATTAATAATACCCGGTGTTGTTTACAATTTTACATTATTTATATAAAATGGCAAGTTTGGTCAAATATGAGCACATGAAGATGACGACAGTTTTTAATGAGAATATCATATGTTGTGTAGCATGTCTTTGTCTAATCATCTGCCAAAGATGAATGATGAGCAAGACCTGGAACCTTATTCTAGAATTAATAATGTCCGGTGTTGTTTCCAATTTTACATTATATAAAATTGCAAGTTTGGCCAAATATGAATACATGAAGATGACGACAGTTTTTAATGGGAATGTCGTATGGTGTGTAGAATGTCTTTGTCTAATCATCTGCCAAAGATGAACGATGAGCAGGACCTGGAACCCTTTTCTAGAATTAATAATGGTCGGTGCTGTTTCCAATTTTATATTATTTATATAAAATGGCAAGTTTGGTCAAATATGAGCACATGAAGATGACGACAGTTTTTAATGGGAATGTTATATTTTGTGTAGCATGTCTTTGTCTAATCATCTGCCAAAGATGAATGATGAGCAAGACCTGGAACCTTATTCTAGAATTAATAATTTCCGGTGTTGTTTCCAATTTTACATTATTTATATAAAATGGCAAGTTTGGTCAAAAATGTATAGATGAAGATGACGACAGTTTTTAATGGGAATATCATATGTTGTGTAGCATGTCTTTGTCTAATCATCTGCCAAAGATGAACGATGAGCAAGACCTGGAACCTTATTCTAGAATTAATAATGTCCGGTGTTATTTCCAATTTTACATTATTTATATAAAATTGCAAGTTTGGCCAAATATGAATACATGAAGATGACGACAGTTTTTAATGGGAATGTCGTATGTTGTGTAGAATGTCTTTGTCTAATCATCTGCCAAAGATAAACGATGAGCAGTACCTGGAACCCTTTTCTAGAATTAATAATGGTCGGTGCTGTTTCCAATTTTATATTATTTATAAAATATGGCAAGTTTGGTCAAATATGAGCACATGAAGATGACGACAGTTTTTAATGAGAATATCATATGTTGTGTAGCATGTCTTTGTCTAATCATCTACCAAAAATGAATGATGAGCAAGACCTGGAACCTTATTCTAGAATTAATAATGTCCGGTGTTGTTTCCAATTTTACATTATTTATATAAAATGGCAAGTTTGGTCAAATATGAGCACATGAAGATGACGACAGTTTTTAATGAGAATATCATATGTTGTGTAGCATGTCTTTGTCTAATCATCTGCCAAAGATGAACGATGAGCAGGACCTGGAACCCTTTTCTAGAATTAATAATGGTCGGTGCTGTTTCCAATTTTATATTATTTATATAAAATGGCAAGTTTGGTCAAATATGAGCACATGAAGATTACGACAGTTTTTAATGGGAATGTTATATTTTGTGTAGCATGTCTTTGTCTAATCATCTGCCAAAGATGAATGATGAGCAAGACCTGGAACCTTATTCTAGAATTAATAATTTCCGGTGTTGTTTCCAATTTTACATTATTTATATAAAATGGCAAGTTTGGTCAAAAATGTATAGATGAAGATGACGACAGTTTTTAATGGGAATGTTATATGTTGTGTAGCATGTCTTTGTCTAATCTTCTGCCAAAGATGAACGATGAGCAAGACCTGGAACCTTATTCTAGAATTAATAATGTCCGGTGTTATTTCCAATTTTACATTATTTATATAAAATTGCAAGTTTGGCCAAATATGAATACATGAAGATGACGACAGTTTTTAATGGGAATGTCGTATGTTGTGTAGAATGTCTTTGTCTAATCATCTGCCAAAGATAAACGATGAGCAGTACCTGGAACCCTTTTCTAGAATTAATAATGTTCGGTGCTGTTTCCAATTTTATATTATTTATAAAATATCGCAAGTTTGGTCAAATATGAGCACATGAAGATGACGACAGTTTTTAATGAGAATATCATATGTTGTGTAGAATGTCTTTGTCTAATCATCTGCCAAAGACGAATGATGAGCAAGACCTGGAACCTTATTCTAGAATTAATAATGTCCGGTGTTGTTTCCAATTTTACATTATTTATATAAAATGGTAAGTTTGGTCAAAAATGTATAGATGAAGATGACGTCAGTTTTTAATGGGAATGTCATATGTTGTGTAGCATGTCTTTGTCTAATCATCTGCCAAAGATGAATGATGAGCAAGACCTGGAACCTTATTCTAGAATTAATAATTTCCGGTGTTGTTTCCAATTTTACATTATTTATATAAAATGGCAAGTTTGGTCAAAAATGTATAGATGAAGATGACGACAGTTTTTAATGGGAATATCATATGTTGTGTAGCATGTCTTTGTCTAATCATCTGCCAAAGATGAACGATGAGCAAGACCTGGAACCTTATTCTAGAATTAATAATGTCCGGTGTTATTTCCAATTTTACATTATTTATATAAAATTGCAAGTTTGGCCAAATATGAATACATGAAGATGACGACAGTTTTTAATGGGAATGTCGTATGTTGTGTAGAATGTCTTTGTCTAATCATCTGCCAAAGATAAACGATGAGCAGTACCTGGAACCCTTTTCTAGAATTAATAATGTTCGGTGCTGTTTCCAATTTTATATTATTTATAAAATATGGCAAGTTTGGTCAAATATGAGCACATGAAGATGACGACAGTTTTTAATGAGAATATCATATGTTGTGTAGAATGTCTTTGTCTAATCATCTGCCAAAGACGAATGATGAGCAAGACCTGGAACCTTATTCTAGAATTAATAATGTCCGGTGTTGTTTCCAATTTTACATTATTTATATAAAATGGCAAGTTTGGTCAAAAATGTATAGATGAAGATGACGACAGTTTTTAATGGGAATATCATATGTTGTGTAGCATGTCTTTGTCTAATCATCTGCCAAAGATGAACGATGAGCAAGACCTGGAACCTTATTCTAGAATTAATAATGTCCGGTGTTATTTCCAATTTTACATTATTTATATAAAATTGCAAGTTTGGCCAAATATGAATACATGAAGATGACGACAGTTTTTAATGGGAATGTCGTATGTTGTGTAGAATGTCTTTGTCTAATCATCTGCCAAAGATAAACGATGAGCAGTACCTGGAACCCTTTTCTAGAATTAATAATGGTCGGTGCTGTTTCCAATTTTATATTATTTATAAAATATGGCAAGTTTGGTCAAATATGAGCACATGAAGATGACGACAGTTTTTAATGAGAATATCATATGTTGTGTAGCATGTCTTTGTCTAATCATCTACCAAAAATGAATGATGAGCAAGACCTGGAACCTTATTCTAGAATTAATAATGTCCGGTGTTGTTTCCAATTTTACATTATTTATATAAAATGGCAAGTTTGGTCAAATATGAGCACATGAAGATGACGACAGTTTTTAATGAGAATATCATATGTTGTGTAGCATGTCTTTGTCTAATCATCTGCCAAAGATGAACGATGAGCAGGACCTGGAACCCTTTTCTAGAATTAATAATGGTCGGTGCTGTTTCCAATTTTATATTATTTATATAAAATGGCAAGTTTGGTCAAATATGAGCACATGAAGATGACGACAGTTTTTAATGAGAATATCATATGTTGTGTAGAATGTCTTTGTCTAATCATCTGCCAAAGACGAATGATGAGCAAGACCTGGAACCTTATTCTAGAATTAATAATGTCCGGTGTTGTTTCCAATTTTACATTATTTATATAAAATGGCAAGTTTGGTCAAAAATGTATAGATGAAGATGACGACAGTTTTTAATGGGAATGTCATATGTTGTGTAGCATGTCTTTGTCTAATCATCTGCCAAAGATGAACGATGAGCAAGACCTGGAACCTTATTCTAGAATTAATAATACCCGGTGTTGTTTCCAATTTTACATTATTTATATAAAATGGCAAGTTTGGTCAAATATGAGCACATGAAGATGGCGACAATTTTTAATGGGAATGTCGAATAGTGTTGCTTTTCTTAAACGGTTTAAAAAAAAAGTTATTTTAGTTGTTAGTTCATAATTGATTAGCTTTGCAATTTTTGCAAATGTTTTAAATCCATTTTAAGTATCTCGGGATCTTTCTATTACATGTATTCTGTTTCGTAGTATGATATGTAGATGCAGAAAAGCATTATGTACAATTACTATATGCGAAAATATTAATATCGCGTCTTAGTTTATGTGTATTGCTTACGAAAAGGAGTTACATGTCGGATTTGATACAAGTATTGTTTTTAGTTTTCCCCGATTAAAGTTTTATTGCCTTGAGCTCTTACCATATAGATCGGTTTAATTGCTTTTACTATGTAAAGTACTATACAATAATTAATTAGGTTTGTTTGTTTACATTTTACATGTTTAATGTAACAACAATTAAATTGTAGACTAGGGTTAGTTATTTAAGAAGTGTGAAATGTAGTACAAATATAGTATAAAATGTACTTTAGATTTAAGCATTCCGCTTTTATTTAGTTGTTACTACAACCACTTTGGCGCTGCCTCTTGATCAAAATTATAGCCCCTCTATTTCATATAGTAGCGACATCGTGGAGCAAACCTGACAAAAACTTTAATAAAGAAAAAATTACTACATGCATCGTGTTGCGGAAATTTAATAAAAAGTTGTTCAAAAATTACAATTACGGAGGTACATAACATATTAATATCGTCGGTTTTACGAAACATGAATGTGCATCATCAAATTAATGTTAAATTGTGAATATTTTTGTGTATGATTATTATATAAACCTAAGATTTATTGTATAACGGAATGTCAAATCTGGTAATATTCAGTGTTGCCAAAATCGTTCTGGTACTTTTGTTCCAGCGGTGAGGTCAATCGTTGTCGCTACTATTTGAAAATGAAGGGGCTATAATCAAAATTATAGTCAGAAAAAATATAGAGAAAAGGAAATTCCTTTTCCTATAATCCTTAACAAAAACTAGCGATTAGCGAAGTCGCTAAATGTGTGGTCAATCTTTTTTTTTAACAAAGTAACTGGAGTGGAATTGTAGATCTTCGTGTATCTGATTTTGTTACTCTCCTTGTACAGCCGGAGTGCTGGATTATTTTGAATTTTCCACAAAATGCCTTCCATTATTTGGTACACAACCATCTGGTTGGATTTTGATTTTAGCGCCTTGTTTGTTGTTACTTATTAAACCGCATACCATCTAAGGTAGTTATTATCTGTAATTTAATTTTTGTAGTATTCGCCAAGTCCGTTCTATTTTATGCGACGCAAGCGCCGACCTAGCCGGGACGCGAAACAATTCTCTTAGTATTTATGAAACACACCGGCAAGTTCAGACAGGCTTGAAGAAATTGCCATTAATAGTAATTTAAAAATTTGATAATGCCAACAATAATGACTTGAATTTCAAGAAGTTAATGTATCAATACTTCGGAAAAAGTCCATGTTTTTGTAGCTTCAGAGTATCTAAGACGCCGAGAAAATAGTTCTTGCTGTTGTTTTGAAGAGACGATCTTCACTGCTCATTACTTTGTAATATTGAAGCTGCCCTTCATTCTTTGGTTTTATAACATTCAACAACATAAAAACCAACGCCAAACTTATTCCTTCTAACTGTTTGATTGTAATGTCGTCGTTTATGTCGGAGAACCATTGAAAATCATTTCGCATGTTAACATCAGGACCAACAGCAATATAGTTTTAGTTTTTGTTTTGAGACTGGTTATCGCAATAAATGTTTGTGTAGAAACTGTATTTCTGTGACCGCCATGCCAACAGTAAAGGGTTGTCACTTCTTTACTGTTATCATACACACAGGGTGAATGGACAAGCAGTCGTTGGAGACGTCGGACTTCACTTGTATCCGAGACTGGCCCGAAGACGGAGGGACGGCAGTCGTTCGAGGTGTCGGGAAGCACTAGGAATCTAGACTAGCCTGGGGGTAGACCACACGCCGTTCGCCCTTAGAACTGGCCGTTGTCTACCCAATCCCAGGACTGTCTGAAAAACAGTCATCCGTTACGTCCTAAGCGATCAGAAGGAAATGCGTGGTAGAATTAGTTACACCTAGGTGCTTCACCGAAGTGTTTCTCGACGATGACTCTAAACCGTTGTGGAGGGAACTCTGCTAACAAGAGGGTCCGGTGTGGGCGGATTGGGCCAGGCCTATAACTGAGAGATCGGGGCGGTGAACCCATTTAAAAACCAAGTGCCGCCACATTTGAGGTTGGATTCGATCGGGCAGTGGCCCCAACTCCTGTCTCGGGGAGGAACTTGTGAAGGTATGAAAGAGGACTGGAGGGTTCTTCTATCAACTGAGTTATGTTGGGGGAATAGTCCTATTGCTGGACTAGGTACATCACCCCGTATGAAAGTGGACGGGAGGGTACCGGCGGGTGAGCACGTGTTAAGTCAATCGCTCCGGTACTAGCCTGGATAGCTAGTAGAGGGTGGATAGGCAACCTCGCTCCGGCCAGTGAGTGACTGGGAGCAATTGCTATGCAATTCGCGCGCTGATTGAGCGTATCTCAATTACTTCCTCCTTTGGAAGAAACGTGGATGTATGTTAACACGGGGACTCCACGTAAAACATTCAGATAATTTCTGTCTGACCTAGACGAATGGAGGAGAATCAAGTGAGGTTTATCTCCGTTAGGGAGTTTGCTCGCTCACCTATGAGAAACTGCAAGCCACCAGGTAGCGTTTCGGAGGTGACAGTATGGGGGTCCGGCTTTGGCTGTGAAGTTCCAGTCGTCGGATTCTCAGAAATTGTCTAGAGACCTACACTTAAGGGACGTTAATGCGAAGATACACAGCCTCTCACGTTTAAGACAACTTCACCTTAATGGGTACACACAGGGATGCTACTTTGATGGGTTCTATAAAGTGGCCTCGAAAAGAAGCTCTGTCAAGAGCACACCAGTCCTATAATGAAGGAAGACGGGGTGGAGGAGTACCGCCGGGTGAGCACGTATTAAGTTAATCGCTCCGGTACTAACCCGGATAGCTAGCAGAGGGTGGATGGGCAACCTCGCTCCGACCAGTGAGTAACTGAGAGCAATTGCTACGCAATTGCGCGCTGATTGAGCGTATCTCAATTTCTTCCTCCTAAGAGAAGGAACGTGGGGGTATGTTAACACAGGTAGCCCCCGTAAAACATTCATGTAAATGTTATCATACACACAGCTATCCGTTTAGATACATAGGTATATCAAGTTTGTTTGACTGTTTCTTGTTCAAAAAATCCATACAAAAATAATCCAAACAATATCATACATTTGTCCAAACATAACAGTCGCGATAGCTAGACAGACAGTAAGGATAGAAAAAAAAACTGAAGTCATATTCATAAAATGCAAGACAGATATGCACAGGAGGCAACGATAAGGGTTAATAAGAAAAATAAACATTCATATAAGATATATTTAATATAATTTTTGAACTTTAAAGATAAATTAATGCGTTAATTTATGAAACAAAAAAACCCCGAAACATTGCAACAAAATCAATTGAATTAATATTAACTGCAAAATCCTGACCAGTTAATTTATTCAAGTAATTCGCCAATTTTAAGAAAATGGCGTACATATGTTGTTCTGTTGCAGAAGTTTCAACGTTTTAGTTTAAGTAGACATACTTAAACTATGACTTACTCTATAGACTTATAGAAATGTGAATAAACTAAAGCTAGGTAGTTTTATGTAATATATTTACAAGGGTACAGTATGTAATTACATAACTACATTTTTACATTAATAGTTGCATAAAGCTCTGTTAATCGAAAGTTCGAATATTTTAACGTATTCTTAACCCATGTGGTAGGTTTAGACAAAATAGTTCAGTAAGTGCATTTAAACGGCTGTTAAATATATTCAATCTGGTTGCTTATTTACATGGCCAACTTAACGTTAGGAATATTAACGTTTTAGACAACCGGGCCAAGTCAAAAAGATGCCATAACACGCAACGCGATGATTATAAAAATAGCCATTGTACATGTTTTGTCGTTGTTTGGGTTACAATAAGTTCCTTCAATAGAGGTTAAATCGGTTCGTGCAGTTCGCTTATTACCATTTAAGGTGTTTACGAGTGGAAGTGGGAGAGGAGAGGGGCTGAAGGAAATGGGAATAATGGGAGTCTACACCACAGACATTGCTGAGGTTACAGACCTCTTTTTCGCTTTTTCCCGACTATTCTTCACCGAATCAAATTAAGACTTAAATCTTTTGGTATCTAGACAAACTCTGTCAATTTCCATCTCCTTAACTCGTCGTACCATCTCTTGTAGTTTTCCAATCATAACCGATAAAGTTATGGTCTTCAATGCGACTGTCCCTAACTGAAACAGGACTCTCATGAAGCAAGGCTGCTTTTACTCGATATAAGAAACTAAGGTCGTATAGCTTATCGTTTTGGCCTCAGACAAGAAAAACATCCGAAAACTTTGAACAGTTCACAACAAAACAAGATATCGGCCTCTGACCTTCACTGCCTAACTTGATCAACGTCCTTCAACTTTTAGAAAAAAATATCAAAACCGTTCAGGTGGCCGGTTAGGCGACCTTGTGATTTTGTCACAAGCGCAATTTGCGTCAATTGTCTGGATTGTTTCCAAACTTACGATACTCGTCTCGGTCTACCAGTTTGTATTTATATACAAAACACCTTTGTATATCTTACCGTTCTTGAGATGCGATGCATTGTAGCTGCTTCAATTCGGATAATATCTAGAATAAAGCTACATTTCAGATGCAGTGAAAATAAGTTAATTATTTAAATGTGTAACACGCAGCACGTCCAATATGTATGAAGCGGAGAGCGTCCACTTATCGTTTTCGGGCGATGGGCAATATAACATGATGCATTTAATGTAATATTTATCAGCTGATAACCGTTTTATTTTATTTTCCAATAATTACTGGATCAAAAACCAGTACGAATGACATTAGTATATTCATAAAAGTATGCGCTATTTGAAAAATTCGTAGGTATGCATTTGAAAATTAAAGTTGCCTATAAAACCAAAATTGTCTTACCATCGAAGTTGCTGCTAAAAAATAACACCTATAGTCACTTTGTAGTAGTTACTTAGTGGATCATCTCGTTTGATCTCTTGTTCATTGAAATACAGGAATAAATAATGAAGTCTATTCCTAATAGTTTTTATTAGGAAACACCCACCCTGCATATACTTTTCGTACTTCCTCGCTAGGCTATAAAAAAGTACTAATTTTGTTTGTTCCGGTTGGTTGTATTTTAAAACCCCCTAAAACTGGTGTAACATCACACACAAGAAAAACTCTAATCATTGAATACTTTTATCTAAGTATTCATCCGAAAAAGTAATTTAGATGTATAAAGTTTGAGTTTATAAACATGTCTTTCACGTGTCAGTGTTATTTCGAAACAACTATTTTTCGGACCTGTGTGCTATAAAGCAGTGGCAAAACCAAATAAAGATTTTTTTATTTCGAAAAGCTTGTTCCTTTTTAAATCTAGACATTTTCGAACTATTTTCTTACTTGTTATCATGATACGTGGTAAGACCCATAAGTTTCTTGGCTGAACCATTTCGGGTGGGTGAAACCGGATCCGATTCTGCCCAACACGTGATCTGTTGGTATTGGGTGTACCGCCACACCCTTCTACTTAATTAGCTTGATTTTGACATTGATTCAAAGTAGACATACTTGAAGGCCAAGCACTGGCGAAAATTAAAAACTCTTTAGATGATGTATATGGGGAATCCGCCATCATACTCAACTACGAAAGAATAGGTTAAATTATTTAAGTTGTAATAACCATTCTTGTAGAAACTGAACAGCCGACTAATCGACATTTGAATACCAAAGAAATCGCGACACGATTAGAACTTTCTAAAACATCAGGATCATTAAACAATATTTACGTATGAATATAAAGTAGTGCACGATAGGTTCTAGCTAACTCAGGACTAGTGCCGGAGCAATTGACTTAACACGTTGCTCACCCGCCGGCACCCTCCCGTTCTCTTTCATACGGGGTGAAGTACCTCGTCCAGCAATAGGACTATTCCCCAGCGATGCGCTGTTGCAAAGTGGGATCACTGCCCGATCGAATCCAACCTCAATTGTAGCGGGACTTGGTTCTTTAATGGTTTTGCCACCCCGATCTACCAATTTTAGGCTTGGTGGGCCCTCGACAGAGCTTCGTTTAAGTCTACACGTTATAGACTCCAGGTGCGTACCCGTTTTTGGTGAAGTTGTCTTGATTGTGAGAGGCTATGTATTCGCTTCAACTCTCCTTAAGTGTAATGGCTTTCAGCTTCGTTTAAGTCTACACGTTATAGACTCCCGGTGCGTACCCGTTTTTGGTGAAGTTGTCTTGATTGTGAGAGGCTGTGTATTCGCTTCAACTCTCCTTAAGTGTAATGTATTTCAGAGCTTCTCTCAATCACTGTACCCGGCTGCAGTCCGGATCATAGGGTGGTCGGGATAGCTCCTAAGCACATTTACCTGGCGACCTGCAGTTTCCCATTAGCCCAAAAGTAGGGTAAACCTCACTCCGATTCTCCGCACTTGAGATTCAGTCAAACAGCGAATTCATCCAAACCTTTGGAGACCATAAATGACCTCGGTTATGCAGCGGGTTCCACTAGTGACCATAAATGACCTCGATCAAGTAGCGGGTTCCGTTGGTGAATATAAATGACCTCGGTCAAGTAGCGGGTTACATTGGTGACCATAAATAACCTCGGTCAAGCAGCGGGTTCCTTGGTGACCATAAATGACCTTATCCTAGGCGAGATTCAAATCCGCCCACACCGGTCTCATCTACCAGGGCTCCCCCTGATCGGTATGAGTTACCGTCGGGAATTCTCACGAATTTCTATACCACAAACTTGATCTGACAGCTTCATCCATTGCCCTTTATAGGGGTAGGGTAGAAGACAGCCAGTTTTATGGGTGAACGTCGTGTGGTCTTCCGAACACCCGAAGTATTAACAGGCGTGAAGTATTAACAGGCAGAACTACAGAATAGAATAATTATAAACTCATTATAAATATATAACCATAAACAGTCGCTCCTTCTCCCCTATCCCTCACACCGCCGTTCTCTCACCCTCCCACTCTCTCCTTTCCATGCTCTTCCTATTTCACCCATCTCACTCTTCTTCCGCCCTCTAAACCCCCTCGCTCCTTGTACCCTCGCCTTCCTCACCCACTAGCCCACAGTTTTCCTCTTTTACTCCCACCCTGCGTACCACCTCCATGCTCCCCTTTCACAGTCTATACCCGCCATCTCTTCTTACCCTCTCTCGGATCCTTTCTCTATCCCGCTCTCACGTTTTCTTTCTTACTGTATCTCTTCTACCATCTTTCGGGAGGGAGAGGGAGAGTGAAAGAGGAATCTTTCCCCTTTCGCACTGCCTCTCGAAAAAGGAGGGAAGAAATATAGTAATAGGGAGGAGAAGAGAGAAAGAGTAAAAGGTAAAAGTTCCACTCTCCCTCTCATACCTTTCCCCACCCCATCACGTATTCTCTCTCCCTCTCTGCTCCCCCACTCCTTTCTCGCTCTCTTCCTCCCTCGCTCATTTTATTTACCCCTCTATTTCTACCCAGCTCTTGTCCTCACTCCAACTCACACTTTTCAACCTTCTACTCCCTCTCTCACCCTCCCTATCCCCCACTCACGCGCTCTTCCTTTTCCGCTTTTTTCTCCCACCTTATCTTCTTCCAGCCTTCCATTTCACTCTACCTCTCATACTTTACCCACCCTCTCACTGTTTCTATCTCACTCCCTCCTCTTTTTCTCTTTCCTCTTTTCACACTCCTTTTTTCTCTCCTTTTCCTACCGCCTAAATCCTCCTCTTTTTCTACCGCTGCCTCTCCCCTTCTCTCTCACCTACACTTCATCTCTTCCTCCCTCGCCTTTCTCTCTCACTTCGTCTCTCTGTCCCATTCTCTTCCTTCCTAGCTTTTTTTACCTCACTCCTCTCACTTCTTCCATCTATCTTTTCCTCACCCGCACCTTATCTTCCTGCATCCTTTCCTCTCACCCCACTTCTCATACCCTACCCTCCGTCTTGTCCTTGTTCCCTCCATGTTTGTATCTCGCTTTACCCCTCTTTTTCTCTCTCCCCTTTCACCTTATATCTCTCTCTCACTCACTCACTCACTCACTCACCCATTCACCCACTTACCCATTCACCCATTCACCCACTCACCCACTCACGCAAGCACGCACGCACTCACTCACTCACTCACTCAATCACTCACTCACCCACTCACCCACTCACTCACTCACCCACTCACTCACTCACGCATGCACGCACTCACACGCACTCACCCACTCACCCACTCAATCACTCGCCACTCAACCACTCATACACTCACTCACTCACGCACGCATGCACTCACTAACTCACTCACACGCACTCACTCACGCACGCACGCACGCACTCACTCACTCGCTCACCCACTCACTCACTCACCCACTCACACGCACTCACCCACTCTCTCTCACTCTCCCTCCCTCTTTCCCTCCCTGCCTCCCTCCCTCCCACTTACCCTACCTCCCTCTTTCTTTCTACTCTCTCACTCACGCATGCACGCACTCACACGCACTCACCCATCACGCACGCACTCACTTATTCACTCACTCACTCAGTCAATCACTCACCCACTCACTCACTCACCCATTCACCCACTCACTCCCTCACTCTCTCACGCACGCACGCACGCACTCACTCACTCACTCAGTCACCCACTCACCCACTCACTCACCCACTCACTCACTCACGCACGCACTCACTAACTCACTCACTCACTCCCCCACTCACCCACTCACTCACTCGCCCACTCACCCACTCACTCACTCACGCACGCATGCACTTACTAACTCATTCACACGCACTCACCCACTCACGCACGCACGCACTCACTCACTCGCTCACCCACTCATTCACTCACCCACTCACACGCACTCACCCACTCTCTCTCTCACTCTCTTTCACTATCTCTCTCACTCTCCCTCCCTCCTTCCATCCCTGCCTCCCTCCCTCCCACCCACCCTACCTCCCTCTTTCTTTCTACTCTCTCACTCACGCATGCACGCACTCACACGCACTCACCCATCACGCACGCACGCACGCACTCACTCACTCGCTCACCCACTCATTCACTCACCCACTCACACGCACTCACCCACTCTCTCTCTCACTCTCTTTCACTATCTCTCTCACTCTCCCTCCCTCCTTCCATCCCTGCCTCCCTCCCTCCCACCCACCCTACCTCCCTCTTTCTTTCTACTCTCTCACTCACGCATGCACGCACTCACACGCACTCACCCATCACGCACGCACGCACGCACTCACTCACTCACTCCCCCACTCACCCACTCACTCACTGGCCCACTCACCCACTCACCCACTCACTCACTCACGCACGCATGCACTCACTAACTCACTCTCACGCACGCACGCACGCACTCACTCACCCACTCATTCACTCACCCACTGACACGCACTCACCCACTCTCTCTCTCACTCTCTTTCACTATCTCTCTCACTCTCCCTCCCTCCTTCCATCCCTGCCTCCCTCCCTCCCACCCACCCTACCTCCCTCTTTCTTTCTACTCTCTCACTTACGCATGCACGCACTCACACGCACTCACCCATCACGCACGCACGCATGCACTCACTCACTCACTCACTCACTCACTCCCCCACTCACCCACTCACTCACTCACGCACGCATGCACTCACTAACTCACTCTCACGCACTCACCTACTCACGCACGCACGCACGCACTCACTCACCCACTGACACGCACTCACCCACTCTCTCTCTCACTCTCTTTCACTATCTTTCTCACTCTTCCTCCCTCCTTCCATCCCTGCCTCCCTCCCTCCCACCCACCCTACCTCCCTCTTTCTTTCTACTCCTTTTACCACACCCCTCTCATTCTCACTCTTCCTACCTCTCTCCCACCCTCCCTATGTCCCTATGCTTCCGCCCTCATTCCTTTTATCTACCTGCCTCCGTTTCTATCTCCCTCTCTCTCACTCACACAGCACCCAAATCCCCATTGAAATCTAATACCATCCTTTATAGCGTTTTCAGTTGACTACTATGGCGTGCTCTTAGATTGCTCCAACAGCAAATCCTGTATAAAATTGATTTATCTAATTGCTGTCATCAAGATTGACGTGTTCAATTGTGTCAAACGCTCTGTGAAAAAGCACGCCAGGATTGCTCTTCATTGATGACCAAAACAAAAAACCTAACCTCTAATCAATTCAACTGGAAAACACATTCATAAAGTATTAGTAGTTTCCCCCCACCTAGTCAGATTTTCTTAGCATGATTGGTAATCCTCTTACTCTTTGAATCGTAGAAATTCTGTAATTACATGATTGAATCGTAAATAAGTGCTGTGATGAAACTTTGCCACTATTGCCAATGTTCTTTTGTAACAAAGCATTCTCAAATCATTCTAAAATCTTGATTTGGATTTAATCACAATGTGCAAGAAAACGATTATTATTATGGATGCTGAAATATGTTGTTGGGCTTTATTAGAAATTTCATCATCAGGTTCGTCTGATATAAAGTTTGTAATTTCCTGGAGACAATAAATTCATTTTCTGATGAACCGATGAGTTTGCTACAATAATACGCAATACATATATATTTTATTAGTTGTTTTTCTTGATTTTTGCTTGAACAGAACCACGATTAATAAATAATTACTAATCATGTTTCAATACAGCCGAAGTGTTATCATTTTTTTATTTCAAGCCTACACTGCAGTTGAACCAACAGCTAAGGTTGTTATCTCCCACCTAACTTGCAACACAAATACAAACACCCATAGTTGAGGTCGGAATTTTCCAACTAGAAAAGTCCCATCGCTCAAAGTTGGGCTCGAACCCATGACTAGGAACACGAGCGATTCACTGATACCACCTGTCCACTGCCGCCCCAGTGTTTTATTATTAAGTATAATAATTTAATATAACAATGGTCAATTGGCGATTGAATTGATTTTATTTGGTTACATATTGTGAATCACTTTTTGTTCAATCTAAGGTCACTCTATATAAGAGCAATGACTTCATACCCATTTAGCGAGCAACCACAGAGCAAACTGCAATCGAGCAAGCCAGGTTCCAATTGAGAACGGCACTACTTTTTAAGTAAAATTACCTCCTTTGCTGCAGTAGGTTGCAATAATGTTTCAAATATTAATATTATGGACAGTGAGAAGATAATTTGCATTGAAGACGGTATTAGAACAGA
This sequence comes from Agrypnus murinus, assembly GCA_929113105.1. Classification (NCBI taxonomy): domain Eukaryota; kingdom Metazoa; phylum Arthropoda; class Insecta; order Coleoptera; family Elateridae; genus Agrypnus; species Agrypnus murinus. The sequence goes on from OV816027.1 coordinate 12,993,824, forward strand.
TATACTGTAACAGAAACAATTTAACATCAGTATTTTCTGATCCAACAACTTCCCCAGGAAAGTAATTTCAAGCAGCAAGTACCCATTGATAGAAGTGCCAAACCATTTGAATGTGAAATATGTGGTTATAAATCTTCACAAAAGGATAGTCTTTAAAACACCATGTCCACTCATAGTGGGAAAAAGTCATTTGATTTTGAATGTAATACATGTGGTTATAAATGTTTGCAAAAGTGTGTTCTTAGGAAACACATTGTCGTTCATAGTGGAGAAAAGCCATTTGAATGTAATAAATGTGATTATAAATGCCGACGAAAAGCTGATCTTAAGAGGCACATATTGACTCATAGTGGAGAAAAACCATTTGAATGTAAAATATGTGGTTATAAATGTTCACAAAAGGGTAGTCTTAAAATACACATATCCACTCATAGTGGAGAAGATCCATTTGAATGTAATTTATGCGGTAATCAATATTCACAAAAAAGTAGTCTTAAAATACACATGTCTACTCATAATAGAGAAGATTCATTTGAATGTAATTTATGTGGTTATAAATGTTCACGAAAAAGCAGTCTTAGGAATCATATGTTTATTCATATTGGGGAAAAACAATTTGAATGTAATATATGTGGTTATAAATGTTCACAAAAAAGTAGTCTTAAGTATCACATGACTATTCATGGTGCAGAAAAGCCATTTGAATGTAATATATGTGGTTATAAATGTTTACAAAACAGAGATCTTAAGAAGCACATATTCACTCATAGTGGTGAAAAACCATTTGAATGTAATATATGTGGTTATAAATGTTCACAAAAGAGTAGTCTTGTGGATCACATGTTCATTCATAGTGGTAATAAACCATTTGAATGTAAAATATGTGGTTATAAATGTTCAAAAAAGAGTACTCTCAGAACACACATGTTCATTCATAGTGGGGAAAAACCATTTGAATGTAAAATGTGTAGTTATAAATGTTCACTAAGGTGTAATCTTAGAAGACACATGTTTACTCATACTGGTAATAAACCGTTTGAATGTAAAATATGTGATTATAAATGCTCAATAAAAGGTAGTCTCAAAAGACACATGTTCAGTCATAGTGGGGAAAAGCCATTTGAATGTAAAATATGTGATTATAAATGTTCAATAAAGGGTAGCCTCAAAACACACATGTCCATTCATAGTGGGGAAAAGCCATTTAAATGTAATATATGTAGTTATAAATGTTCACAAAGGGGTAATCTTACAAAACACATGTCTACTCATGCTGGATAATTCCATTTGAATGTAATATACGAGTCATGCCACGTTAAATCGCACATCAAGTGCGATTTAAGATTTACCTTAGGATCTCTAATTTTTCTCAAACTCTGGCAGTATTCTAATGGATAAAATATAATGCATGCTTAGTTTTATTTACTTGAAAACGGTGTATTTTCCTAGTTATTGGTTATTGAACTTTTCGAAATTTTACTTGAACCATTTCACTTGATTAAGTATATCTCTGGTTGTATTAGTAGAAATAGTAGAAGTAGAAATTTGTAGTGTATGTCAATTTTTATTTTAGTTTATATCGCTATAACTCTGGTTTTGTCTTTGCGGCGAAATGTGTTAATGTACATGTGTCACATAAAGTACTGTACACTTTTAATTTTATAGTTTTAATTATAATATAACTGTATTAAAGTACTCTGAAATAAGCTGTCGCAAGACGTAAATAAACTTGCGGTCAGCTGACCCTTGAAGCTTCATTTACAATGATGCACGTTTGCGTACCGTGTGCGCTTAACTCGCTCTTACCGTTTCAGCGTAATATGGAATGGAAAATGATACTGATACCACAATTAAATCAGACTCGTCACTCGCTATTTAAACATAACAAAGCCTAGTTTAAAAGAGATGTTTGCCCTAAAAAGAGCAATTACAAAATAAATTAAATATGTATTTGAAATGAAAATAGAATAGGTAATTGTTTTTTCAAAGAAATAACTTTTTCTTTGGCGTGCGTCATTATCATTACTCCATTGCAGACAAGAATTCCAGATTTTATAAAATAGAAAAATACATATAAACAAGCTCAACAGCGTTAGCCCAAGTTTCATCGGTAAAAAATCTGTCAACCTTCTTCCCGATACTTTTTAATGGTTTTTAAAAAGTTTCGCCCCCACAGGACAATGTCTTTACGATCAACAAGCATGGCATTCTTTGATCGACGTGCATATTTAAATTTTAACTTTTTCTTTAGTATTTTAGAAAAAGTGTCTAGTTCAAATTTGGTAAGGTTTCGTTGTCATTTACGGCTTTCAGTATCTTCCTTAGTGTTGGAGGCTCGTTCCGCATAAAAATTCATGAACCTGAAGAATTGCGACTCGTTTCCTTTTTAAAGGAGTGTTTTCTTGATTTTACGGCATTCTTGAACACTTACACAAGTACAACATTCTTATGAAGCAAATACAACTGCACAGTACAAACGGTAACGAGAACTGATTGCATATACGTGTTTCGGCATGTAGGTAAAGTAGCTTAAGCGTTAATGAGACCACGTGCGTGCCAACCAATAGCATCGCTTATGGTTTGTTTACGTCCGACAGCTTATTTCAAACGCACTTTAGTGTGAAACTTCACACGAACACAAGAAAGAAATTTGGGAAAATCATATAAACGGGCAAAAGTACTATATTAATCTGTATAAATTTAAACACGCACTTCACTTTCAAAACAGTATTGTTTGGTAAGGTCCTCGTTTTTGATAATGGGTTAATGGAATGCAACTTCAATGTGCCACGTATTGATTTTGCTTTTTCATATCTGGAGTTCAGAACTTCATTATGTTCTTTATATTTAATTCTGAGTAAGAAATTTAAAGTAAATGTTTTTAATATTCTTCTGAGTCTAGTTAAACAGTTTTTTAAGTATTGTTATGGGATCCTGACTTAATTGTAGATTGGCCTTTGCAGCAAGTCTTTTAGATTTACCCCTAATACCATCGCCTGACCACTTTCCATGAAACTTCGCTAAAATAGCCATTCAGCGCTAATACCAAATTCTCTTCATGGAAACAGTAAAATTCTTTATATTTTTATATTGTGCACTGGCTCCATCCGTAAAGTAAATAATTTTTTAACGGCTGCTACTTTTTTTTTACAAAGCTTATTAGTTCAGTTTGAAAAAGATGGACAGCATTTGTATCATGTTTTAAATACTCTAATATTGCTAAAAGGTTCTTGTGCATCATAATATAATTTTATTTGTAGTAGGTATATCTGTTATTCCAACCTGAACAGAACCTTGAATTACAAATGCATTATTTTCTGAAAAGTCACCAACTACAATGCATTCTCCTGATTACATTTGTTCTTTCAAAAATCATGATTGCTGTTTAGCAATAAATGTATGAGGCAACAAGGCTAACAGCTTTACAGAGAATTTATCGAGAAAATCGTAGACTGATGATTGCAATATTTCAAGGTTTGTACGGGCGACTGTTATCCATTGCTCAGTGGCGGCTCGTGCCAATGTTGAGTGGTAGGCCAACCTCGGCCCAACGTCCTAATATTCCCCACCCCTTTTCAATTAAAAGTAAAAATTCATTAAACTCGCCAAAGTCTGAAGTTAGGTGGCAGGTAGTTTTGTATTTTCGTCGGAATAGCACAAATTCAGTTTTAAACAGCACGGACACAAAAACCTGAATGTTAAAGTATTAAAAACTTATAAACTGAAACTGTTACGTATGTCAAATACCTAAAGTTTTAAATAAAAAGTTACATGGCACTATAATTAAAATCCATTCTCCGTTCTTTTCGATTTGCAAATCGGTCAATAACTTGCTGATTGAAGTTTTCAATATTATTTATGAAAGCTTTTTCTGCCGATAACATTCCTAATGCACTTAATCGCTCTTCTTTCATCGAACTTCGTAGAAATGTCTTGATTCGCTTTAACATCGAGAAACATCTTTCTGCTTCGGCCGTTGACATTGGCGTTGTTATTAATACTTCCAAAAGTTTACGCGTTTCTTGAAAAGTATCACGCATTTCTTCTTGCGAAATCAATGATAAAAGAGAAAGAGCCCCTGAAAACACATTGCAGTTCTTCTCTTTTGTAAATGTGTTCAGTTTTTAACCTATTTCTTCCAAAAAAGAATAAGCACCGACTACTTCGGAAAAAAGGTTTTCGGGAAATTTTTTTGCCGTAATCTCCAAACTTTTCTAATAAAAATAAATTTGTTGCTAACAGATGTGCAGTAAAACTAAATCTAGTTCTTATTTGTTGTATAATATCGCATATTTCAATTGCTTCTCTTTTCTTCTCTAACGGAAACGGTACAAGAGTGTGAGATTTCTTTCGGGGAAGTGTTTCATTGACTGAAAACTCTAAATCAATAGTTTCAACGATCTGGTCCATTTGATCTCGTATTTTTGAATTTCATTTTCAAAATATTGTAAATCTTGTTTGACTTTAACTGAGTCGTATTTTCGACGAACAAAAAAATTCGTGAAGTCTGTCTGTCGCCTTTTACCATGTTGACTTTTTTGAATTTTTCTTTTTGGAATCTGATAGTACATTGGATTCTAAGAAACTTTTGTTTGAAACATTTTTTTGAATCTCTTCGGGAAAGTGGTCAAAATGTCCACCGAAAATTTCGGTAAATTTTGAAAAATGAAAAATTTTGTATTTTTTAAAAATTTATGAAAAAAATAAATACTTTTAGCAACAATTTTTTTTTTGTTTTTAACGAAAAGTCTTAGGACTTAGAATTTTTGTTTTTATGACAACTAATGTGTTAGGTCAACATTAGTTTTCAAAAATAAATTAGTTTATTAAATATACAGTTGTTTTTGTTCGTCATGGCAATGCTAGCTCTGCTCATTCTCAACTGTTTTTTTTTCTGCAATTGTTTAAAAATTATTTCCACATTTGGCATTATTTTATGAAAAACTGTTAACCAAAAAATAAAGTCTTTGTTCTGCAGTCGAAGTTTGTAGGCACCAGCTTGTTCAATTGTGGAATCAAACTTAATATGTTCACTGTTTTCTAATGTTTCCATTACATCTATCAGTTCTTTTCTGTATTCATAAACAGTGTTAACTCCTCGAGAATGAAAATTCCATCTGGTCTGTGAGGAACGTGGCAATCGCCTGTGAACAATTTCATCTAGTACTTTAATTCTTTGAGTAGAAGTTGAGAAAAATGAACAAAGTCCAGATAAATGTGCGAAGAATACTCGAACTGATTTATTCACTGATGCTGCACTGCTCAGTATGAGATTCATTTGATGAGCGCAACAATGAACGTAGTTAGCTAATGCGTATTTTTTGAACACCATTTAAATCATTAGTATTTAGTTTAAAGTAATTTCAGAACAATTTTTTCCAAATCTTATTTACTTGTAATATTTATTTTCTTGGATATTGTCCCCTTAGTTTACTTTTTAATAATATACCAAACCGCCACGTGATGGGCCTGCGTAATAGTAATAATCGCCCCTCCCTCCAGCACAAGATTCATAGCTTCTTGGGCCTGGTTCGCCAGGTAATGGGTAGTAGCAATTATTACTAGGTAGAATGCAAGGAATTAACTGATTTATTCAATCGAGTTATTGATGACCTTTGGTTTGTTATACCATATGCTTACATTGCAGACTCAAGCATTATTATTTGTTGGAGGCTCTACGTGTCGTGATGCCACTAGGAAATGTCTCATGAAGTTAGTAACGGATAAAGTCCAGGTGGAGTTCAGTATGCACGGGGCACAAGGAAAACTGTCATTTCAGGACCTGGAATTTACTAGCTGCATTTGTGGTAGGTACATATTGCTGTCATATTTGCAGGTAGAAATGTTAAATAGGTAATTTGGGTTGCCTATCTTTCAGGCGTTCGTAATTGAATCTTTGTTAAAAGGTTTATTTAATAGTATCAGAAGTATGGTTGAAGCTAGCTATATACAGGAATTAAGTTAAATACATTCTTTTTGTAATAATTTCTTGTTAAAGTTACATTTCATGCAAGATTATTTAACGATCCGATCTATTCATTACATAACCTCAATTTTTGTAAATAATTTTCAAAATGGGTTTCTTTAGAAGAATAATTTATTCACATTATGTTAACATGCATAAGAAGTTTTATATTTTAACAAAAGGATACTATGTAGGTGGTGTATGATTTGATAATTGTAGATTATAATACAACGGTTGGTACGTTGAAGTGTTTTCCTTAAGGAACCGTCAATAGCTCAAACTTGGTAAATTGCACCTAGAATAAAATAAAACGGGCTATTATGAGCTAGTTAGCATCTATAAAAGAGACTTACCTTGCTTAATTTTCATAGGGTGATTATTTTTTCTTCTACGATACATGGTATTGGCTTGTCAAGCCACCGTTCTAATTTAATTAATTTAGGTTCATGATGTTATTGTGGAATTTCGATGGATAACATCTTGGCTGTGGAAGTTGCATAAAGTTTTTGTTGTTCTATATAGTTGTTTTGTCAGCCGATTCAATTTAAATATGTCCATACACCTGTGCCGAGAATATATTTCTTTTTTAGTTAATTTTGTATTGTAAGTGTTTGTTATCGATGTCAAATGATTGGGAAAAGTTAGATAATCAGATTATGTAAAGATTAATGGGTTAAATTGGTGGTTGGACAGATTTAAATGGAATTTATTACAATTTTTGTCAAGCGTGAATAGTTGTTTGTTCGACTCAAAATTGAGATTTATTATGGGGTTTTAGAAATAAAAATGTTGTTTTATTAGTTTAAGGTAGTGTTGGGGATTCTTTTTATGTGTTCAAATCTAAAATTTAATGAAAATAATATTTTATTTAAAAATAATTTCAAATGTCAGATTTTGGTCCAAGGAATACCTGATTATGTTATTTTATTGTTTTTCTATATGTTTTAATGCAATTTGTATTGTGAACAACAATTAGTAATCTCTAAAACGTATTGGAAGGAGGACGTGTTGTTCTCATATTTTATAACCTAAAAAAAAACAAGCAGGATAATAAATTGGAAAGATAAAGTGAGGTTACAAATTTTGAATAATTGAAATTCATGCATATAAATGGATATGGCTTACCTGTTTGTCATTATGTCAAGAAAATTATAAATCATAGAATTGATTTGGATAATTTCAACACTTATGGAACTTATTATTTTGAAATACATTTGAAGAAGAATTTGCAGACTTGCATTTTAAAAATCTCACCAACAGTCAAGAGTTTGGTTGTGGTTACCATAGCAGAATTTTCAAATCTGAAGAAGTGCCTAGTGTGCGACCGAGAATTGTAAGTGGATTTAAATTTATACTGGCCATTAACGTAAAATAAGTTAAAATAAAATAAAAAGATCATTTCGGACAAATTTTATTAAAATTTAAAAAAAATATATAACAAGACTTAACTATTGAGACAATTTAAACTATTTCTATTATATATTAAAAAAAGAATTGAGAAAATTCGACTACATTAATTTTTATTTAAATTGTTGTTATAAGTAGTTTAGTTATAAGGTACAAAAATTGAAGTAGAAATCCCAAACATTAACATAACCTATAAAAAAAAATATTAAAAGGCTGATTAGTAGTTTTTGTCAATTGTTTATTTTTTTATTTGTGTATAAATGAAATAAAAATTTCTGTTTCTTCCTATATATTGTTAATTTTTATTTATTGTTCATTTTTCTTCCTTGTGTGGAAATAATTTGTGATTTTCAGTTTGTTGCAATTTTCCCAGCTCAGGTGTTACGATTAAAGGTGGACCCATTGATAGTAGAAATTGGTAAGGTAAGGTTATTGTATTCTAAATTTCAGAGATATTTGTCGAGTGCTTTACTAAAACTTAAGTTGGAGCTAGTGACGGGGCAAAAATCTATTAATAAAATATTGTAGTGGTATGCTGTTGTGTTGTAATTTGTTTTGTTAAGGTATACACCATATCACTGCAATATATACTATCTGATGGCATTTTACATAATGCCAACTTATCTGAAACCACATTGATAAATCTTTTTCAGATGCACTTCACAAAAAGAAGACAACAATTACAGACTACACTGAGATGAACGTACGTTTGGCAATTACAGCTTACTTACCGAAAGCTGCTGGAAGGATGAACAGAAAAAACGATTCAGAATCTAAAAGGTATACCTTTTTTAGGTAAATATTTGTACAAAAACATTGCTAGACAGAATGGTTTTTGATTTCAGAATCCAGGAAGGTGCAACTAGAGTAGCTGCACGACGTGGACGTAGCAGGTATTGTGGATGTGACCTTGGAAGATGTTTAATCTAATACAATTACCTACATACTACGGGGTTGCTCACGTAAGATGGCCCTGTACCGTATCTTGGAAAACAGAAAATAGGTTAAATACCAAAGTTGGCTAGTATAAAACAATTTTAAATTTATAATATTTTTGTACTAATACTATCACCTTTTTTTCATTTTAAATGGAATAACCTATATATTTTTAAGACTTGCGATTTTACACTTAACTTTAAGTATTTGTGGTTAATACATAAACATCGGAATTTCGTACACGTTTTGAGTAAATCTAGTTTCTTCAATTCTTTTTTTATGCAACTGCAAATGCAACTTTCTAAAAAATAAATTTGCATACTTCATGTTACATTTAACTATAATAAGTACTTACAATAATACATGACGCTTATAAATAATTAAATCAACGTTTTTGCTAAATTTATTGTTGAATAATATACATGGTGCCAATCCATTAAGCCGAAGTTACACATTTTTGAACATAGAAATCTTGTGTATAGTTTTGGATTATTTAAAACAAAACTTTGATTTAGACATTTATAATTGTCGCGTATTGTTATAATTACTTAATTGTAACTCGTAGTGTAAATTAAATTTTTTAAAAAGTTGCATATTCAAAGAAGAATTTTAAAAACTAAATTTACTCTAAAATACTTAAAGTCGATAATCTGAAAATCGTAAGATATATAGGGGTCATATACTATTATACAGAAGTATTATCCATTTAAATTTGTTTTCTACCAACCAACTGTGGTATTTACTTATTTAACCTTTTTTCATAACGTGTACAGTTTCCAAAATAAGGTAAAGGGGGGTTAATTTACGTGGTAATAATTTAACACTGATGCTTACCTCTTTAGAATAGTCTCTGCCTTTTTAATATGTTATTGTAAAATATTAATTACTGTATTATTGTATAAACATTTATTTACTTTTAGTTCTTGTTACGCTAGTTTAAATTGTAATCACTTTTTTAAAATAAACTATTCTGTACATTTGCTTTTTTGCTATTTATTTGAAAAATTCTAAATCATTTAATTCACTTACGACAAAAATGAACCCTATATCTGCCTTTGAAGTGTTAATTCTTATAGTTTTTTGAAGTTGTCCGAATTTGTTTATCAAAATGCACTATCTCATTGATCTTATAGATATCATGTAATAGAGTGAAAAATAAAGTTGATGCCTTATAAAAAACACAAATCATTAATTTTTAAAAACATTACAATATGAAATGTCAAGAGTAGTTAAGGTCCAAGTGTACCCAAAAAACGTGTGTTGTTTGTTTAATAAATAATACAATAATGTGATAACTTTGGTTTTAAGTTAATAGTCTAGGAATATTAAAAACTTGCTTACCCAACTTGTTTTGGAAAAAAAAATTTTAATTAAATTATTTCACATGTTATACGTGAAAAATTAATTTTGGAGAAACTGTACATTCAAAATTAATCAAAATAATACCACTTAAGTTTCATAGTATTTGAACTACTTTCCCAAGATTTTAAGAAAATCGTATGTCTAGGGACTAAACTATTACCTCCTTTTTGCCAAAAAAAGCAGTTTTTTTTGGAAAAATCAGGTTTTTTGGCAATAATTTAGTCGCTAGACATACGATTTTCTTAAAATTCTGGGAAAATAGTTCAAATACTATGAAATATAAGTGGTATTATTTTGGTTAATTTTGAATGTACAGTTTTTCTAAAATTAACTTTTCACGTATAACATGTGAAATAATTTAAATAAATTTTTTTCCAAAACAAGTTAGGCAAGCAAGTTTTTAACATTCCTAGACTATTAACTTAAAACCAAAGTTATCACATTATTATATTATTTATGAAACAAATAACACACGTTTTTGGGTACACATGGACCTTAAGTTGCTGCATATTGCCATTGCATTACAAATTTATTATTTTCAAATACTAGTAAAATTATAAAAGATTTGTAACAAATACATGTGAAGAATTTATTTTATTTTTATTAAAAACATAAATCGGTATTTTCGTCAAAATAATTATCGTCATAATAAAACGCCGCACGTTCGGGCGTCAAGCAATTAAACAGCGTCTGGTTTATAATATTATGCCCATCAAAATTAATGAATTGTGTTTATTTATAAGGCATAAACTTGATTTTTCGCTATCTTTGAATTTTTACTCCATACTGTTACTGTGATCTATTCGTTTGTATTAGCTAAAAAAAAACACTTTTAGCCGATATATCTAAAAAATCGATGAATTGGACAGTTTGGTAAATCAATTTGCATTCAGCATCAAACAACTATTGAAATCCAAGCTTAGATTATCAAGGACAGATGTACGGTATATTTTTGCTGTGCATTGCTATTAATTGCAAAACGACAAAAACCCATGCCATTGGCATGCCCGATGGCACGTAATAAATAAATCCTTTTTTGTTCATCTTTGTACATCCTTTTAGCACGTAAAAAGAATGTAAAAAAGACGGACATTTCATCTGTATGGCACGTAAAAATTACGTAATTTTTACGTGCCGTTCTTTTTTTGAAATTCTGGGTATGTAATTTCAGGCACGTAAATTTTACGTAATTTTCATGTAATATCGCTACTTGGGTAAGTTCTAAAAGAACTATTGTTTTAATAAAAGGACTAAAAATTATAAAGAACTTGAGAAAAACTCGAACTAAACCATAACCTCGAAAATTGTCAGTATTAATATCTTAGACAGATGGAACGTTGCCGGATTTTAGGTATGAATTTACCGATTTACTCTTTCATTTAAAACTTTTTTACATTAATTAATGAGCATTTTGTCACGTTAATTATGAATGTACATTAATTATAGTTTCTTTTTACACATACAATAAGTGATATTTTCATAGTTGACCGAACGTAAGCCGTAACGTTTATTGTAGAACTGAAACGGCGCTTTACACATAATTTATGCACAAATTTACTTTTTTAAGTTGTGTGAACATGCCTCGTATTTTAGCCAATCAACGCGAAGGTCAAGCTTGCCCAATACCTTCTTTCGTTTTATTCTTAGCTGAATTCTACTATAGTTTATTTGGTTATTATATCAAATCAAAACGCACATTAATATTAAATTTGCTCAATAGAGAAAAGTCCAAGTTGCATAATGTAGTGACCTAATATCTAAGGAGTGACTGTATGCAAAGATTCTCGTGAAGGTAGTGTATAACTGGTGAATGTAATAATTGTTTATAAAATATGTATATTTATAGCGTTTTCAATTGACTGATATGGAGTGCTTTTAGATTGCTCCAACAGCAAATCGTGTAAGATTCATTTGCCTAATTGCTGTCATCAAGATTGACGTGTTCAATTGTGTCAAACATTCTGTGAAAAAGCACGCCAGGATTGCTCTTCATTGATGACCAAAACAAAAAAACCTAACCTCTAATCAATTCAACTGGAAAACACATTAATAAAGTATTAGTAGTTTTCCCCCACCTAGTCAGATTTTCTTAGCATGATTGGTAATCCTCTTACTCTTTGAATTGTAGAAATTCTGTGATTACATGATTGAATCGTAAATAAGTGCTGTGATGAAACTTTGCCACTATTGCCAATGTTCTTTTGTAACAAAGCATTCTCAAATCATGCTAAAATCTTGATTTGGATTTAATCACAATGTGCAAGAAAACGATTATTATTATGGATGCTGAAATGTGTTGTTGGGCTTTATTAGAAATTTCATCATCAGGTTCGTTTGATATAAAGTTTGTAATTTCCTGGAGACAATAAATTCATTTTCTGATGAACCGATGAGTTTTCTACAATAATACGCAATACATATATATTTTATTAGTTGTTTTTCTTGATTTTTGCTTGAACAGAACCACGATTAATAAATAATTACTAATCATGTTTCAATACTGCCGAAGTGTTATCATTTTTTTATTTCAAGCCTACACTGCAGTTGAACCAACAGCTAAGGTTGTTATCTCCCACCTAACTTGCAACACAAATACACACACCCATAGTTGAGGTCAGCATTTCCAACTAGAAAAGTCCCATCGCCCAAAGTGGGGCTCGAACCCATGACTCTAGGAACACGAGCAATTCACTGATACCACTTGTCCACTGCCGCCCCAGTGTTTTATTATTATTAAGTATAATAATTTAATATAACAATGGTCAATTGGCGATCGAATTTATTTTATTTGGTTACATATTGTGAATCACTTTTTGTTCAATCTAAGGTCACTCTACATAAGAGCAATGACTTCATACCCATTTAGCGAGCAATCACAGAGCAAACTGCAATCGAGCAAGCCAGGTTCCAATTGAAAACGGCACTACTTTTAAGTAAAATTACCTCCTTTGCTGCAGCAGGTTGCAATAATGTTTCAAATATTAATATTATGGACAGTGAGAAGATAATTTGCATTGAAGACGGTATTAGAACAGATATACTGTAACAGAAACAATTTAACATCAGTATTTTCTGAATCCAACAACTTCCCCAGGAAAGTAATTTCAAGCAGCAAGTACCCATTGATAGAAGTGCCAAACCATTTGAATGTGAAATATGTGGTTATAAATCTTCACAAAAGGATAGTCTTTAAAACACCATGTCCACTCATAGTGGAAAAAAGTCATTTGAATGTAATACATGTGGTTATAAATGTTTGCAAAAGTGTGTTCTTAGGAAACACATTATCGTTCATAGTGGAGAAAAGCCATTTGAATGTAATAAATGTGATTATAAATGCCGACGAAAAGCTGATCTTAAGAGGCACATATTGACTCATAGTGGAGAAAAACCATTTGAATGTAAAATATGTGGTTATAAATGTTCACAAAAGGGTAGTCTTAAAATACACATATCCATTCATAGTGGAGAAGAGCCATTTGAATGTAATTTATGCAGTAATCAATATTCACAAAAAAGTAGTCTTAAAATACACATGTCTACTCATAATAGAGAAGATTCATTTGAATGTAATTTATGTGGTTATAAATGTTCACGAAAGAGCAGCCTTAGGAATCACATGTTTACTCATATTGGCGAAAAACCATTTGAATGTAATATATGTGGTTATAAATGTTCACAAAAAAGTAGTCTTAAGTATCACATGACTATTCATAGTGCAGAAAAGCCATTTGAATGTAATATATGTGGTTATAAATGTTTACAAAACAGAGATCTTAAGCAGCACATATTCACTCATAGTGGTGAAAAACCATTTGAATGTAATATATGTGGTTATAAATGTTCACGAAAGAGTAGTCTTGTGGATCACATGTTCATTCATAGTGGTAATAAACCATTTGAATGTAAAATATGTGGTTATAAATGTTCAAAAAGGAGTACTCTCAGAACACACATGTTCATTCATAGTGGGGAAAAACCATTTGAATGTAAAATGTGTAGTTATAAATGCTCTCGAAGGAGTTATCTTGTGATTCACATGTTCACTCATAGTGGTGAAAAACCATTTGAATGTAATATATGTGAATATAAATGCCCACGAAAGACTGATCTTATCAGACACATGTTTATTCATAGTGGGGAAAAGCCATTTGGATGTAAAATATGTAGTTATAAATGTTCTAAAAGGGATAGCCTTAGAACACACATGTTGACTCATAGTGGAGAAAAGGCATTTGAATGTAATATATGTGGTTATAAATTTTCACTAAGGAGTAGTCTTAGAAAACACATGTTCACTCATAGTGGGGAAAAGCCATATGAATGTAATATATGTGGTTATAAATGTTTGCAAAAGAGTGATCTTAGAATACACATTGTTACTCATAGTGGGGAAAAGCCATTTGAATGTAATATATGTAGTTATAAATGTTCACGAAGGGGTAATCTTAGAAGGCACATGTTTACTCATACTGGTAGTAAACCGTTTGAATGTAAAATATGTGATTATAAATGCTCAATAAAAGGTAGTCTCAAAACACACATGTTCAGTCATAGTGGTGAAAAGCCATTTGAATGTAAAATATGTGATTATAAATGTTCAATAAAGGGTAGCCTCAAAACACACATGTCCATTCATAGTGGAGAAAAGCCATTTAAATGTAATATATGTAGTTATAAATGTTCACAAAGGGGTAATCTTAGAAAACACATGTCTACTCATGCTGGGTAATTCCATTTGAATGTAAGATACGAGTCATTGCACATTAAATCGCACAAAATCAGGTAAAGATTTACCTTAGGATCTCTAATTTTTCTCAAACTCTGTCAGTATTTTAATGGATAAAATATAATGCATGCATAGTTTTATTTACTTGAAAACAGTGTATTTTCCTAGTTATTGGTTATTGAACTTTTCGAAATTTTTCTTGAAACTTTTCACTTAATTAAGTATATCTCTGGTTATATTTGTTGTAGTAATTTGTAGTGTATGTCAATTTTTATTTTAGTTTATATCACTATAGCTTTGGATTCGTTTTTGCGGCGAAATGTGTTAATGTACATGTGTCACATAAAGTACCATACACTTTTAATTTTATAGTTTTAATTACAATATAACTGTATTAAAGTACTTTGAAATAAGCTGTCGCAAGACGTAAATAAACTTGAAGTTAGCTGATCCTTGAAGCTTCATTTACAATGATGCGCGTTTGCGTACCGTGTGCGCTTAACTCTCTCTTACGGTTTCAGTGTAATATGGAATGGAAAATGGTACTGATGAAAATTAAATTACACCACAATTAAATCAGACTCGTCACTCGCTATTTAAACATAACAAAGCCTAGTTTAAAAGAGATGTTTGCCCTAAAAAGTCCAATTACAAAATAAATTAAATATGTATTTGAAATGAAAATAGAGTAGGTAATTGTTTTTTCAGAGAAATAAGTTTTTCTTTTCTAATGGTGTGCGTCATTATCACCACAATTGATTGGTCACCATTGGATGATCACCACATTGGAGACAAGAATTCCAGATTTTATAAAATAGAAAAATAAACATAAATAAGCTCAACAGCGTTAACCCAAGTTTCATCGGTAAAAAAATCTGTCAACCTTCTTCCCGATACTTTTTAATGGTTTTTAAAAAGTTTCGCCGCCACAGGACAATGTCTTTACAATCAACAAGCATGGCATTCTTTGATCGACGTGCATATTTAAATTTTAACTTTTTCTTTAGTGTTTTAGAAAAGTGTCTAGTTTAAATTTGGTAAGGTTTCTTTGTCATTTACGGCTTTCAGTATCTTCCTTAGTGTTGGAGGCTCGTTCCGCATAAAAATTCATGAACCTGAGGAATTGCGACTTGTTTCCTTTTTAAAGGAGTGTTTTCTTGATTTTCTGCCATTCTTGAACACTTACACAAACACAACATTCTTATGAAGCAAATGCAACTGCACAGTACAAACGGTAACGAGAACTGATTGCATATACGTATTTCGGCATGTAGGTAAAGTAGCTTAAGCGTTAATGAGACCATGTGCGTGCCAACCAATAGCATCGCTTATGGTTTGTTTACGTCCGACAGCTTATTTCAAACGCACTTTAGTGTGAAACTTCACACGAACACAAGAAAGAAATTTGGGAAAATCATATAAAGGGGCAAAAGTACTACATTAATCTGTATAAATTTAAACACGCTTTCCTTCACTTTCAAAAGAGTATTGTTTGGTAAGGTCCTCGTTTTTGATAATGGGTTAATAGAATGCAACTTCAATGTGCCACGTATTGATTTTGCTTTTTCATATCTGAGTTCAGAACTTCATTATGTTCTTTATATTTAATTTTGAGTAAAAAATTTAAAGTAAATGTTTTTAATATTCTTCTGAGTCTAGTTAAACAGTTTTTTAAGTGTTGTTATGGGATTCTGACTTAATTGTAGATTGGCCTTTGCAGCAAGTCTTTTAGATTTACCCCCAATACCATTGCCTGACCACTTTCCATGAAACGTCGCTAAAATAGCCATTCAGCGCTAATACCAAATTCTCTTCATGGAAACAGTATAATTCTTTATATTTTTATATT
This sequence comes from Agrypnus murinus, assembly GCA_929113105.1. Lineage (NCBI taxonomy): Eukaryota > Metazoa > Arthropoda > Insecta > Coleoptera > Elateridae > Agrypnus > Agrypnus murinus. Next base: position 13,010,072 of record OV816027.1, read on the forward strand.
GTGCACTGGCTCCATCCGTAAAGTAAATAATTTTTTAACGGCCGCTACTTTTTTTTACAAAGCTTATTAGTTCAGTTTGAAAAAGATGGACAGCGTTTGTATCATGTTTTAAATACTCTAATATTGCTCTAATATAAAAGGTTCTTGTGCATCATAATATCATTTTATTTGTAGTAGGTATATTTGTTATTCCAACCTGAACAGAACCTTGAATTACAAATGTATTATTTTCTGAAAAGTCACCAACTACAATGCATTCTCCTGATTACATTTGTTCTTTCAAAAATCATGATTGCTGTTTAGCAATAAATGTATGAGGCAACAAGGCTAACAGCTTTACAGAGAATTTATTGAGAAAATCGTAGACTGATGATTGCAATATTTCAAGGTTTGTACGGTCGACTGTTATCCATTGCTCAGTGGCGGCTCGTGCCAATGTTGAGTGGTAGGGCCAACCTCGGCCCAACGTCCTAATATTCCCCACCCCTTTTCAATTAAAAGTAAAAATTCATTAAACTCGCCAAAGTCTGAAGTTAGGTGGCAGGTAGTTTTGTATTTTCGTCGGAATAGCACAAATTCAGTTTTAAATAGCACGGACACAAAAACATGAATGTTAAAGTATTAAAAACTTATAAACTGAAACTGTTACGTATGTCAAATACCTAAAGTTTTAAATAAAAAGTTACATGGCACTATAATTAAAGTCCATTCTTCGTTCTTTTCGATTTGCAAATCGTGCTTTTCTTCGTATTGCGTCTTCTCGCTTGTTTATTTATTTAAATAAACGATTAATATACATTATTTATTGTGTAAATGTGCCTGTTTTGTTAAATATTAATGTATTTAAGTCTACTTCAGGTGGGTTTTTATTAAAAAAATCAACATTTTGATGAGTTTTAATGATGGATTTTTATTTTTGTAACCATATGTAGACATACAAAATTATGTCTACTATGTACTATAAATTGTTTAAGTTGCTTGTAATCATCATTTGTAAATTTTTGATAATTATAATGGAATAATAAATGGGTTCTTTGCTCTTATTATTATTTATTTATACCTATATCGCCAGTCTAAAGCAGAATTAGTCTACGTCAATTTTTGCAAAGAAATGGGATTTCGAGCCTAATAGTTGCAGTTTACAGTATTGCACATTTAATGCAGAACCATCCCCAACTCAATTTCTTTACAATTCAGACGTTAATTATTTATTTATTAAAGAAGATTTTTGATGTATTTATTATTATTATATATTACAAATTAAATACAGGATAATTAATCTAGTTTTTAATAAATATTGCAAGATGCCAAAGTAAGGTTAGATTTACTCATCATATTATACAGCTCCGAGTTGATCTTTTAATAAATATCATTATAGTTACAAATTATGCAGTCAATATTTATTTAGCATTGTAGTAATAAATGTTAAATAAACTAACGCAAATTTTTTTACTTAAATAATCCTGAAAGTGACATCTGTTAACGCAATAATCAGTTAAAATGTCCTTACAGTGTGAAACTGGTTTCTGTCACGAAACTCCACCGATTTTAAATTATTACTCTATCTATTCGTGGCATAGACTTTAGTTTGCAAGTGACTCAGGTACTTGCTAAACAAGTTGTCTACTAACAGGGGCCATGACGACAATATTTTGTTACTAAGACCAAGCCTTAACCAGAACCTTACGGAATATACGGTATTTCGAATCTGGGGGAATCTCAAGGTGTTAGAGGATTTATTTATTTGGATGTGGCTACTCTGTTTCACCATTTTGTCAAAAAGTAGGAATATTTCAGCGTTGCTAACCGTACTACAGGGTGGAAATAAATGATTTTCATCAAGTTACCATTGCATTCCCCATGTAAAAGCACGACGTGCCGCTCTACGAAAATAGAGAAGGCAGTACCATAACCTCAAATTCAATAAATTCTATGAATTGTTTGACAGATTGATTTCATTTATTGACAGAACTAATTTAGTACTAAATCAAAAAGAGTAGAGCGGTACAGAAAAATTTACATGTGAAAAAATTCCAAAGGGAACTTGATGAAAATCATTTATTTCCACGCTGTATAATTATAGTACTTATACTATAATTGGGTCTACCGGATACTATGTACTTTTAAAATGTAAATAGTACGCCAAATGTACTATATTTTTTCAGTATTTGTCTAATATTATATTACACGTATAATAACAGCATGCAAAGATAGATGAAAACCTTCTTCATTATAAAAATCATTTATATTCTTTCATCGCTAATAACAAACAATAAAATTCTTCTAGGAACTTAAAATAGGTATACATAAATAATTTAGCGATAAGTAAATACTTTCATAACTCAGCATTATAGGTACCGAAAACTGCCGCAAATTTCGCGTTCGCGCCCGTCTTTTAATAAAAATATGTTTATTGTTTTGACTACATAAAAAGTCCCGAAATAAATGAGTAAGCAAAGTTACGTTGGAAAGATTGCTCTTTAGTTATCAAATACTACTAGATTTGGTTTTTACGTTTTAGCTTTTAGTTCATTTACGTTAGGCATTTCTAACAGTTGGAAAACTGCTTGAGAGTACTACAGCGTGGAAATAAATGATTTTCATCAAGTTCCCTTTGGAATTTTCTCACATGTAAATTTTTCTGTACCGCTCTACTCTTTTTGATTTAGTACTAAATTAGTTCTGTCAATAAATGAAATCAATCTGTCAAAAAATTCATAGAATTTGAGGTTATGATACTGCCTTCTCTATTTTCGTAGAGCGGCACGTCGTGCTTTTACATGGGGAATGCAATGGTAACTTGATGAAAATCATTTATTTCCACCCAGTATAATTTTTAGTAAGTGTACTATAATTTTCAATGCCCCTGTACTATTTCCGTTATCGTCCAAGTTGGCAACACTGGAATATTTTTATTATTGACAATTCTTTTTTACCGTAATGAAAATCAGAAAGTGAATAGCTTCTTTTTTGTCTTCAGGTAACTTGTTCTTTTGGTTATATCAACGCACATTTATTTTAAATTTGCTCAATAGAGAAAAGTCCAAGTTGCATGATGCAGTGACGGTATGGAAAGATTCTTGTGATAGTACTGGTGAAAGTAATAACTGTTTATAAAATATGTAAATTTATAGCGTTTTCAATTAACTGCTGTGGAGTGCTCTTAGATTGCTCTGACAGCAAATTCCGTATTCGATTGATTTACCTAATTGCTATCATCAACATTTACGTGTTCGATTATGTCCAGCGCTCTGTGAAAAAGCACGCCAGGAGTGCTCTTCATTGATGACCAAAACAAAAAACCTAACCTCTAATTAATTCAACTGAAAAAACACAATCCTAAAGTATTAATAGTTTTCTTTTGTTCTATAATGATTAATCAGATTGGTAATTTTTTAGAACATCTCGTTCTTTTGAATACTGATTAACCACCACCTAGTCAGATTTTCTTAGCATGATTGGTAATCCTCTTACCGCTTTGAATTGTAGAAATCTTGTGATTGACATGTTTGAATCGTAAATAAGTGCTGTTACGAAACTTGTAAGTATTGCCAATGTGCCTTTTGTGACAAAGCATTCTCAAATCATGCTAAAATTTTTATGATTGGATTTAATCACAATGTGCAAGAAAACGACTATTATTATGGATGGTGAAATTTTTTTGGCTTTTATTAGAAATTTTATGATCAAGTTCTTCTGATGTAAAGCTCGTAATTTCATGGAGTCAATAAATTCATTTTTTGATGAATCGATGAGTTTGCTATATAATAATACACAATACATATATTTTATTAATCATCTTTCTTGATTTTTACTTGAACAGAACCACGATTAATAAATAATGACTAATCATGCCAGTGTTGCCCAAGTGTTTTATTATTTATTATTTTTTATTTCATGCCTACACTAGTAACTGTGGAACCAACAGCTAAGGTCATTGTTGCCCATCTAACATGCAACACAAATACACACACCCATAGTTGAAGTCGGAATTTTCCAATTAGAAAAATCTCGTTGCCCGAAGTGGGGCTCGAACCCATGACCCTTGGAACATGAGCGATTCACTGATACCACTCATCCACCGCCGGCCCCAAATGTTTTATTATTATTAGGTATAATAATTTAATATAACAATTGGCGATCGAATTGATATTATTTGGTTACATATTGTGAATCACTTTTCAGTCAATCTTAGGTCACTTTACATAAGAGCAATGGTCATACCCGTTTAGCGAGCAACCGTAGAGCAATCTGCAATTGAGCAATCCAGGTTCCAATTAAAACCGCCATTACTTTTTAAGTAAAATTACTTCCTTTGTTGCAGCAGGTTGCAGTAACATTTCAAATATTAACATTATGGACAGCGAGAAGATAATTTGCATTGAAGACGGCATTGACGCGGATATACTGTAGAATCGCAGACCATGACTATGAGCATGAGATGAAGACCGAAATATGTCGACCCAAAACTGAACAGAAACAATTTAACATTAGTATTTTAGAAGACAACACAGACCAATGAAGGCGGAGAGCAAACATTCTGAATCCATTAAATATCGAGCAACCTTCCCAGGAAAGTAATTTCAAGAAACAAGTATTCATTGATATAAGTGTCGAACCATTTGAATGTGAAATATGTGGTTACAAATGTTCACAAAAGGGTGCTTTTAAAAGTCACATATTCACTCATAGTGCGAAAAAGCCATTTGAATATAATATATGTAATTATAAATGTTCACAAAAGGATAGTCTTAAAACACCATGTCCACTCATAGTGGAGAAAAGCCATTTGAATGTAATACATGTGGTTATAGATATTCACGAAAGAGTAGTCTTAAGAATCACATTTTCACTCATAGTGGGGAAAAACCATTTGAATGTAATATATGTGGTTATAAATGTGCACTAAAGGGTAGCCTCAAAACACACATGTCCATTCATAGTGGGGAAAAGCCATTTGAATGTTTTATATGTGGTTACAAATGTTTAAAAAACCGAGATCTTAAGCGCCACATAATCACTCATAGTGGTGAAAAACCATTTGAATGTGATATATGTGGTAATAAATTTTCACAAAACAGTAGTCTTAAGGGTCACATGTACGTTCATAGTGGTAATAAACCATTTGAATGTAAAATATGTAATTATAAATGCTCTCGAAAAAGTCATCTTAAGCGTCACATATTCACTCATAGTGGTGAAAAGCCATTTGAATGTGAAATGTGTGGTTATAAATGTTCAAACAAGGATAAACTTAGAACACACATGTCCACTCATAGTGTAGAAAAGCCATTTGAATGTAATATATGTGGTTATAAATTTTCACGAAAGGGAGTTCTTAGAAGACACATGTTCACTCATAGTGGGGAAAAGTCATTTGAATGTGATATATGTAGTTATAAATGTTCACAAAGTGGTAATCTTAGAACACACATGTTCACTCATAGTGGGGAAAAATCATTTGAATGTAATATATGTGGTTATAAATGTTTACATAAGCGAGATCTTAAGCGTCACATATTCACTCATAGCGGGGAAAAGCCATTTGAATGTAATATATGTAGTTATAAATGTTCACAAAGGGGTAGTCTTAGAACACACATGTTCACTCATACTGGTAATAAACCATTTGAATGTAAAATATGTGATTATAAATGCTCAACAAAGGGTAGTCTCAAAACGCACATGTTCATTCATAGTGGGGAAAAGCCATTTGAATGTAGAATATGTGATTATAAATGTTCAATAAAGGGTAGTCTTAAGCATCACATGTTCATTCATAGGGGTAATAAACCATTTGAATGTAAAATGTGTAGTTATAAATGTTCAAAAAAGGACAGGCTTAGAACACACATGTTCACTCATACTGGGGAAAAGCCATTTGAATGTAAAATGTGTAGTTATAAATGCTCTCAAAAGAGATATCTTAAGATTCACATGTTTACTCACAGTAGTGAAAAACCATTTGAATGTAATTTATGTGAATATAAATGCCCAAGAAAGACTGCTCTTTTGAGGCACATGTTAATTCATAGTGGGGAAAAGCCATTTGAATGTAAAATGTGTGGTTATAAATGTTTGCAAAAGAGTGATCTTAGAATACATATTGTCACTCATAGCGGGGAAAAGCCATTTGAATGCAATATATGTAGTTATAAATGTTCACGAAAGGATAATCTTAGAACACACATATTCACTCATACTAGTAATAAACCATTTGAATGTAAAATATGTGATTATCAATGCTCACAAAAGGGTAGTTTCAAAACACACATGTTCATTCATAATGGGGAAAAGCCATCTGAATGTAAAATATGAAGTTATAAATGTTCACAAAGGGGTAATCTTAGAAAACACATGTCTACTCATGCTGGGTAATTCCATTTGAATGTAATATACGACTCTTTCCATGTTAAATCGCACAAAATCAGATGAAGATTTACCTTAGGGTCTCCAATTTTTCTCAAACTGTTGGTATTCTAATGGATAAAATATAACGCATGTATAGGTTTATTTACTAGAAAAAAAATGTATTTTCCTATGTATTGGTTATTGAACTTTTCAAAATTTTGCTTTTGGTTATATTAGTTAAGCTAAAAGAAAGATCTTTGGAATTTTCTTTATCGGATTTAAAACGTAATGTGAAACATTATTTTGCGTTTTATTAATAATTAGATTACTTACTATATTGGGTACTCCATGGAAACGTGTGAGTAGGCGCTGGCATATCTCTATCTTTGGAATCATCTTTGCGGCGAAATGTGTTAATGTACATGAGTCACCCAAAGTACTGTACACTTTTAATTTTATACTTTTAATTATAATATAACTGTATTAGTGTGAAACTTCACACGAACACAAGAAAGAAATTTGGGAAAATCACATAAAGAGGCAAAACTTAGTACTACATTAATCTGTATAAATTTAAACATGCTTTCCTTCACTTTCAAAAGAGTACTCTTTGGTAAGGACCTCTGTTTTTGATAATGGGTTAATGGAATGCAACTTCATTATGTTCTTTATGTTTAACTCTGAGTAAAAAATTTAAAGTAAATGTTTTTAATATTCTTCGGAGTTCAGTTAAACAGTTTTTTAAGTGTTATGATGGGATCCTGACTTAATTGTAGATTGGCCTTTGCAGCAAGTCTTTTAGTTTCACCCCTAATGCCATCGCATGACTACTTTCCATGAAACGCTGTTAAAATAGCCATTCAGCGCTAATACCAAAATTCTCTTCATGGAAATACATTTGTAAAATTCTTTACATTTTTGTATTGTGCACTTGCTCCATCCAAAAAGTAAATAATTTTTTTAACAGCTGCTACTTCTTTTTTTACAAAGTTTATTAGTTCAGTTTGAAAAACATTGACAGCATTTGTATCATGTTTTAAATACTCTGATATTGCTACAAGGTTCTTGTAAACCATAAAATCATTTTCTTTGTAGTATACAACAAAATGGCGAATCTTGACCTGGTTGTCATAATATTATTCCAGTAACCCCCTGAACAGAATCTTAAATTATAAATGCATAATTTTCAGAGAAGTTGCATTCTTCCGACTCCAATTGTTCTTTGAAACATAAAAATTGCTGTTTAGCTATAAATGTATGGAGCAACAAGGCTAATAACTTTACAGAGAATTTATCGAAAAAAATCCTCCACTGACTTATACTGTTACCCATTGCTTATACCAAATCTGTTCTACATATAACTTCTCCATCAAATATTTAATTAGATTATTAGTTCCTGGGTAGTAGAACATTTCATTAAAAGGTAATCTGATGATGGAGGATTATTTGCATTAGACAATCATTGATTGCCAAATCTGTATTTGTTGACAGTTGATAAATGTTAATAAATGTTAGCACTATCAATCATTAGTTTAACATTTTCATGGTGAACACAAACCAAATGTGTCCATGGGCTCCAGGAAGTACGTTTTGTCTTGGCCTCAACTGCACACATTTGGAAAAACTCACTTTCGGATTAGGGTGTTATTCTTTAAAACAGTGATAGTTTTTTGAGATTGCTCAACATTAATCGTTTCTTTTTCTGAATATTTTTACCATTTTGTTTCACTGCTACATAATACTTTTTCCCCGCCATTAATCTACTAACGACATCAGAATTGTAAATCTCTTAAGACTCTTTCTGCAACAGAAACTTCTTAAACTCTTTAGAATAAACTCCTAGAATTTAGTAGAGCCCAGCCATCACACTGACGTCATAATGTCGCCGTTTTTCGGCAGTAGCGACGTCAAATAACGTATTAAAATGTCGTAAAACTGACTGCATTATGTCACAACCCAAGGACATCAATATAAAACGTCATAAAAACGTAGTTCAACGATGTCATTAAGACGTTGTTCAATGACGCCATTAAAACGTCCTATACTATACTCGGGACACTGAATAGATATAGTTAAAAAAATCAAGGTAGCACAGATTGTTCTGATTGGTTTTATGTGAAAGTTAAATTTACAATAGAACGTTTTTGCATATGAATTGTTAATTCGTTATAAATGATGTTACTTCGAGAAATTTATGCTAGTATAAATAATAACCATACATTTTAAAAAATTGCATTTTATTAATTTAATAAAAAAAGCCATGAAAAGTTATTATTATTATTAAAATAGATTATCTTTTAACTTTAATTGCATAACAAATTATATAGCATGAAAGCTTTCATATTATATATATATACAGTAATCTTATTGTAATGTGTTAAAGCTTTAAAATGGTTCTCAAAATAAGTATTCTTCATAACCTAATTTTGAAGACATTTAAATAAAAAAATTTCTTATTGAATGTACTGTTTCATTTTATCTCTGTATAACCTATAATTACAAATCTGTATTTAATTCAGCATCGCACATTTCATAGTAATTCACCTCTGAAGTGATTTTAAAAAAATGTCCAAAAAACAATTGCTACAGGTATTCTTTTGAGTATTTATCTACGTATGTGTATAAATTTGTTAATATATAATAATATAATAATAATAATATATATTATTATTATAAATTTGTTAAGATTACATAAATCCGTTTGAAGCACTATGGTGACAGATCTCTTGCTTCGAGAACATGTTCGGCAGCCACCAACAAAGAGAATTGGTATAATTACCAGTATTTCTTTTAAATAGAATTAAAGATGGGATTTGTGAAAATTGGAATTATTCCTTGTTGTCAGATCTGAAGCAGCTCTAGAACCTTTACATTTAAAGGGAGTTAATGCGAAAAGGGGTATCATAGCCTCTCACTCTCAAGACAACTTCACCTGAATAGGGTACATACCGGGAGTCTAGAACGTATAGCCTTGAAAACAAAGCTCTGTCGAGGGCACACCAGGCCTATAACTGGAAGATCGGGGTGGGAAACCACAACGGTCGAACAAAGATCCCCGACTTGAGTTGGGGACTAAATACTCGGGGTGGGCGGTGCAGACCACACGCGCCTGCCCATAGAACTGATTCGAGAACTCCTATCTCAGGCCTGGCTGGGTAACGAGTATTAAGTAAAAAAAGTCTAGGTCCCCTGCCTAGGCTTCCAGGACAAAATGTGTGGGAGAGATACACGCAAGTGTACTCGACGATTACTCATTAACGTTGCAGAGGGAACTTTGCTAACATGAGAACCGGTGTGGGTGGATTTGATTGTCGCCTGGAATACGATCATTTATGGTAACCGTCAGGAAACCGCTGTTTGATTAAATCCAAGGAGGAGAATCGAAGTGAGGTTTATCCCGGCCACAGAGGCGTAAATCTGGACCAATGGGAAACTGCATGCCACCAGGTACTGGCTCTGGAAGCTGCTCGAATCAGTACTGTGATTCGAAGTGGCTCTAGAACGTTTACACTTAAGGAGAGTGATGCGAAAAGGGTACATAACCTCTCACACCCAAGACAAACTTCACCTGAAAGGGTACACACCGGGGGTCTATAACGTGTAGACTTGCAAACGAAGCGCTGTCGAGGGCACACCAAGCCTATAATCTGATAGATCGGGGTGGCAAAACCATTAAAAAACTAAGTCCAGCCACAACTGAGGTTGGATTCGATTGGGTAGTGGTCCCCAACTCTGGAAGTTGGGGGAAAGTCCTAAGCTGAACGAGGTACTGTCTCCTAGGAGAAGGTGCCGATGGGTTAGCACGTTTATCGCTCCGGTACTAACCTGGAGAGCTAGTAGAGGATGGATAGTAACCTCGCTCCTACCAGTGAGTGGTTGGTAGTACTGTCCTAGACAGTGCGCGCTAATTGAGCGTAACTCAACTCATGTCTAACCGACGGGAAGGAACGCCCGAACGTTCATAATAAACTAAAATCAAACATCTAAGTATCAAATACGGCCTATTATAAAATATTAAGGCGATAGGCTTAAAGTTACTGTTAGAGTGAACTCATGCGCCTGAAGTTGTTTTAAATCCTGAAGCTTTTTCTTCAGGACTCCATATGCAACAGAGTAGGGCGGTGAAATTCATTCGCCAGAACAGTTAGTCGTACAGTTGTTGTCAGATGGTGTACTTTATTTAGTGATAATTCAAATCAGTCTAAACAAAAACTATCAATACATGGCGCTGTACGAACTCTCCACATACAGCCCTTCTATTTCAAATAATAACGACATCAAGGAGCAAACCTGACACAAACTTTAGTAAAGCAAAAATTACTACATACATGCTATTTCAGAAATTTAATAAAAAGTTATTTAAAAATTACAATTGTGGAGGTATATATTATATTAATATGATTGTTTTTACAGAACATCAATGTCCATTATCATTGTGAATTGTGAACATCTTTGTGCAGGATTATTATTAAACCTAAATTTATAGTAATATGGAATGTCAAATCTAAGAACATTCAGTGTCGCCAACATCCTTCTGATGCCTTTGTTTCAGCGGCGAGATCAATGTGCTAACTGTACAGAAGCTCACCCTGATAACTACAGAGGATGTGTCATAACCAAGGAGCTTCAGAAAAGAAGAAAAAACGCCATTACACCAAGGAAAACAAACTCTCAACCGAGATTTTTCACTTGCAATAAAGCTGTTTGTGAGGTCTCATTTGCTCAGGCTACTAAAAATAGGTCATCAGAATCTGCACCTACTGCATCTTCATCTATATGAACCATCTATAATGTAACTAAAAGTTGATTCAGACCAGCGGTAGCGGATCCGCCCCCAAATCGCTTTCCTTAGTTTTAAATGGAATGATTCGAAGTAAAACCGCGCGCGGAGAAAGACAGGCAGCGGTGAGCCGGCGGTCTGAGAGCGGAGCGGTGTGAATCGATCTGGAAGCGATTTTTAGCAAGAAACCGCGCGGTTAGAGAAGGGTAGAATTATGATTTTTGACTGAAACAAGCGCAATTCAGTGCAGTCCATTAAGACTGCTGATGTTACAAATTGAAAAGTAACAAAGCATACGTAAGTAAGTGTAAATAACATGTAAGCATTTCATTGTAATTAGTTTTTTTATTATTATGTTGAAAAGGGTACTCAGTTTTTAGTGAATACTTAATAAACTAGAAACTACTTCATCATCTCAATATCGCTTAGACTTTATTATTTATTAAACATTATTCAACATTTTTATAAAAAAAGAAAGTAATGTATTCAGATGCTTATATAGGGTGTCACATTTTTGATGGGTTTAATGAATGGAAAGCTGTTTCTAAGTACATATAACAATATGAAAACGGATTTCACATTATTAGGTACACATGCACGCCTATGAATGTCTGCACTGCAAAACCGTCTCCGTCCCGCTACCGCGTACAGTACTCCAAAACGGAAACCGTTCCGCTACTGCCTGTTTGAATCAACCTTCATGCAAAACATGATGAAGACACTTGAGCGAGTTTATAATCCGTATTGTTCGGGCAAGTTATATGTGAAGGCAGTCACTCCTGACAGCGGTAGTAAAACAAAGTTTAAAAACTTGTTTATATGAGTTAAAGCCAATGATATTACAAAACTAATAATTTTGAGTATAATTAAAAGTAATGTTTAATAAAATAACAAATAAATGTTAATAAAACTTTCTTTTAAAATTTTCCTTTTGTATGGTTACGATTCCATTTTTTCGGTTACATGATTTCAAATCTTTAGAACTTCTGGAATCTTAATCTATATTTCTATAGGTTCGTACAGTGAAATAGGTGGCAACGACAAAGCACAAACTCCCACAAGAAATACATTGGCTATCTTTCCTTCGTTGTAGTCCCAAAGTGAGACGACCTACAGACTCTGACCACTCAGCTGCCATTTTAACACTGATCGAAAAGATAATTAACATAGCAGTCAGACCAGCACTAGTGAACAGAATCACTGATTGCGAAAGCTTTAGAGTCGATCTTCAGAATAGTATTAAGCTGAATTGATATTCAGCTGATATCTGGGAACATAGGAACAACTTGAAGTAGAAGCTGAAAATTTCATTAGACTTTTGCAGCTGCTTTTAACAACACGAAAGAAATTACCCATATAACCAAAGGAGTAAATTATCCGGTCGAAATTAAGCAACTAGTCAGAGAAAAGTGAAGAGCAACAACAAGATGGATTAAGAAACTTAAACAACCAAACACGAAAACTAATTCAAAAGCTTAAAGAAGAATCTATAAGCTCTTACTTACAAAACCTATCAGTAGGAAAAAAGACTGACTATTCACTATGGAAAGCAACCAGAAAAATCAAGAGACCTATAACTTTTATTCCACCTATCAGAAAAGATATAAACAAAATAAACAAAAGGCTGATTTACTAGCAGAATATCTAGCCGACATTTTCACGCCTAACCAACGCATATGGATAATATCTTAGTTAACAACGATAATTAAAAATCAGACAATATCATTCGTGTTAGTTCAAAAGAAGCAGTTGAGGAGATTAGAACAAATTGGAATCAAAAAAAGCACCAAAATTTGATCTCATCATCGGTGAAATTATAAAAAAGCTGCATAGAAAAGGCATAGTTATGCTCACCTTTTCAATGCAGCATTTAGACTTAAACATGTCTCTACTTTTTGGAAAGTGGCAGAAGTAATCATTTTGCCAAAACCAGGAAAACCACCAAACGATGTTAAGTCTTATAGGCCCATTTCCTTACTACCAATAGTTTCAAAACTATTTGAAAAGCTGATACTCAAGACATTAAAACCTCTAATAGAAAGAAATAACCTAATTCCTGATTTTCAATTCGGCTTTAGAAATAATGAAATAAATATGTTTCTACTTATTAATTCATTTTTATTGAGAAAATGTTCGGTTTAAAGTTTATGTAAAATGCGCATCGTGTAACGCTGCTGCTCAGGCACGTGATTTTATTATTGTCGAGGGTCACTTCTCGCCGAATGAAGTATACAGAAGTTTGACGTACATGACCTAACTCTAAGTAACAAAGTTTACATTTAGGGACTCTAGGTTGGTCTACTTATATAGAATCACAATTCATTACTTAGGGATTTTTCTTCAGTAGGGGAATTGTCCCGGGAGGGGGGAGGATTCTAACCGGGCGCCCTCCCTGGATTCAACATTGATGATTATGTGAATTGGACAACACATTTAATTTATAAAATCCCTACACCTACTAGTGTTGGGTGCTCGGGAGACCACATGACGTTCACCCATAAAACTGGCTGTCTTCTACCCTATCCCTATAAAGGGCAACGGATGAAGCTAGTGTGTGGTAGAGAAATTAGTGAGAATTCTCGACGGTCATACCGATCAGGGGGAGCCCTGGTAGATGAGACCGGTGTGGGTGGATTCGAATCTCGCCTGGGATAAGGTCATTTATGGTCACCAACGGAACCCGCTGCTTGACCGAGGTCATTTATGGTCACCAAAGGAACCCGCTGTTTGACTGAATCTCAAGTACGGAGAGTCGAAGTGAGGAATCTCGCTGGATATAGCGTAGGCACATGGGAAACTGCAAGCCGCCAGGTAAATGTGCTTAGGAGCTATCCCGACCACCCTACGATCCGGACTGCAGCCGGGTACAGTGATACAGTGAGAAACTCTGAAAGCCATTACACTTAAGGAGAGATGAAGCGAATACATAGCCTCTCACAATCAAGACAACTTCACCAAAAACGGGTACACACCGGGAGTCTATAACGTGTAGACTTAAACGAAGCTGTGTCGAGGGCCCACCGAGCCTAAAATCGGTAGATCGGGGTGGCAAAACCATTAAAAACCAAGTCCCGCCACAATTGAGGTTGGATTCGATTGGGTAGTGGTCACACTAGGCAACAGCGCTTAGCTGGGGAATAGTCCTATTGCTGGACGAGGTACTTCTGTACCGGCGGGTGAGCAACGTGTTAAGTCAACTGCTCCGGCACTATGCCTGCGATAGCTAGTAGAGGGTGGATAGGCAACCTCGCTCCGACCAGTGAGCAATTGCTGTACTGCCGGTTATGCAACTTGCGCGATGATTGGGCGTATCCCAATCACTTCCTTCTGGAAGGAAACGTGGGGGTATGTTCACACGGGTACCCCACGTAAAACAATCATGACAATCAAACCTACTAGTGTCGCCGTCTCACCGATAAAACGTTGTCTCACTTTAAGTGCAATGGAAGAAGGTAGACAAACTTATACTTCTAGTCATTTAAGACGAATTTAGAAAAATGAAACTTCTAAAATTTTAAACGATAAATTCTAGTGCTCCAGTTCAGAGTTCTTGTATGATAAAACAATTAATTAGATATCTTAATTATTTTCCTGTCGGCAATTCGGCAGAATGGTTATAATGGTCAGTACTTGCCTGCATGGCTCCGCTGCCTCGTCGCACACATATACACTCTGCGGCTTGGTGCGTGCGGCACCGAAAGGTATAAGAGATTAAAGATTATATGTAATATTGTCACGTGGGGTTTCCGTGACTGAGAGAGAGTACAAAGGTTCACATACATACAGAGAATACATCGTGAGGACGTACATGTCCTCCTAAACTAATACAATCAAGAGGGAGGTCGGAACTAACCCTGTGCTAGCACTAGGTCTACAAACTAAGCGTAGGAGTTAAACTCCTAGTGATTTACAACTAAGCTTGGGTAGCCTGGTCACAACTTCCCATTATTTCGCAGAGAGTGGGCGTTTAGCGCAGCCCACTCAGCTAAGCATTACATAATTTAAAGGGTACTCACCAGCTTGCTTGTAGATGTAGTGTTGGAGCCAACTTCACTGACTGATTTGAATAGCTCAAGCAAGCTGGTTATATACTGCTGAACGCGGAAGAAATTAGCATCGTAGTGGGAATCAGTGGGTTGAAGTTCCTCGTATGAAACTAAGGAAGTTCATGCTTCCTGGTTGCAGGCTTGTGGGTAGTTTGCTTTCGAGCTGCTGGTGCCTGGCACGAATCTGCAGCTGTGCGGAAGTGTGGTAAATTCTTCTTAAGGAACGTGCACCTGCTTGCAAATCGTGTAGGTTGCCTCGCACATACGGAGTAAGTAGGCGGATATGTTGCATGCCAACTAATGCAGTTGTGGGCGAAGCGAGAGCGCTTCTTCGAAGACCTCGCAGCTGGCCGCGCACATGGCTCCAAGTTGTTGGCGGTGAGACCGCAGCTGCTTAACTAGCGTGGGCAACTGAGTGTGGCCTTGCACGCTATATTGTACGAACGGAAGAGAAGTTGAGTTTTGTATATAATATTGAATTGTAAATATTTCCGTTTGTGACAATATATATATATATATATATATATATATATATATATATATATATATATATATATATATATATATATATATATATACAATTATTTTTCTTTTGAATTAATTAATAAAGTATTTATAGTTAAGTGAGTATTGTAGCGCGATGGTGCGCTCTCGCGTGTTTGAACGGTCGAGCCAGCCCGGCGTTCCGAAGTTAACGATACCATACTATTGCTGAACAGTGGCGTATTTGGGGGGTATCAGGCTGAAGCCCTTCCCCAAAATCTTTGTAATAGTGTCAAAATCTATGCTATGTGAAACATCTTAGTATTTTGATTCGAAATTTTTATAAAGTTAATTCCCCTCCTGAATTTGATGAATTTAAAAAGTGATGGTAAATTAACCGCAAGTCATCGCAAACAACCATCATCTTTCTGCAGTTGCAGATGCTTGCAGTGGTTACCGGAAACCGGTAACCGTCTTTCATAATTTAACTTTTTTCAGGAAGTGGTATATTTCGAAACGGTTTAAGTTGCGGAATATACTATTAATTAAAAGGCATTTACGAAAATTCAATCGTCCAAACCGGTTTACGCCAGACTCGTCCGAAAATGTAAATTCATGTGTCAAACCACATTCGAAAATTGATTCGGAGTATATACCGGTTTCATTATTATTCGTGGAGCGGTGGTTGAAGTCGGTTCGTGCAGTAGGTACATCGATAAACCATAAACATAACCTCAAACAACAAAACGGATGCAAGAGCGTTCGTTTTGATACAATTCGGTTAATTCGGTAAATGCACCGTATAGTTACCGTTTCGTACCTGGACGAACCGACCGGTTTAATTTTCGTAAATACCTTTTTTAAAAGCGAGATTCTTTTTTATTGGCCACACTGCAATCCTTACGGTGACATCACACTCATCAACATACCATCATCTAACACAGGGGCGGCTCGTGGCCATTTTCTCTGGGTAGGCAGAATTACAAATGCACAATTTATGATATAATCATCAAAATTGCAATTCGCAAAAATTTAAATACATACTACTATGGTGTTAAAAACTACTAACAGCAAAGTAAAAACAATACTTCCCAAAAAATAATCATGTATTATAAGCATCAAGAAATACAAAAATGCAAAAAAAAAGCGAAAGACGTAGTACCAATAAGCAGTACATCTCATGAAAAATAAATCCAAAGTGAGCAAGCTGCAATGCCAGAACCAACTTAAAAGCATGAGCACGAGAAAATAAATTTTAAAGCTGTTAATTATTACTTTTTTGCTAAGAAGAAGGAAACTGGTGTGTGTCATAGATCTGTTTCTACATTTTGATGCTCATCTGAATATGAAATAAAAATTTTCAAAAAGTCCAAAAATCCAATCGAACGGATTAACGGACACACAGATATACTTATGGTTTTCAGTAATGAACTTTTAAATATGTATATAAAATAGTATGTATATATAAAAATTAATCTGTATTTTTTAATGGAGCACTCCAGCAGACATAAAGACGACAGTACCTAGAATTGAATCTTGGACGGAGCTCATCTTCAACCCAAGCATGCCGGGTCTGTGCAAATTGCCGCTGCAATCCAACTTCAATAATAAAATAATTTAATTATTTAATAGTTTTTAATAACACATGAATTTTAAAGAGTATAAAAGATTTCTAACTGAGTAATTCTTATTTTATTAGAAATTATTTAACAAAAGAAACTAATAAAGATATTTGAATAAACGTGTTGAATATTGACTTACGAGTATATTTATTTTAATTATCGTCATTATTATGTAGCATTAGATGTTTTTTTTTAAAGAATATACATAATTAGGTCGCATTTTTATCTCACTTTGTTTTATTAACTGTAAACTACCATTATTTCCTATCATAAAGAAAATGAATTTAATATTATTCTCAACACATTAAAACTGTAAAAACCGAATTATAACCATCAGATACTTTGAATGATTCTAAAATATTTTTATTGCGTGTAATACTTATTTTATAATAATTATGTTATAAGAGTATAAGATTATATAAGGGTAAATTTGTAAAAAAAAACAATCCCAAATCCTATCTATTAGCACCAAACGCGGCACCGTACATGATCAAAGCTGGAGCAGGCTTACAAGTTCTGTACGAAAAAATGATCGACTTAACTTGTCTTGCCCATACAATGCATAGAGTTGCGGGAAATATATCATAACGTAAACTCTATAATTTCAGATGTAAAGAAAATTGTTTGTAAAGCTCCATATTGCATACAAATATTTAGGGAAACTGCTCAAGAAGTGCCTCTCCCACCTGAGCCTGTAATAACAAGGTGGGGGGTACTTGGCTTTCTGCAGCAGAATATTATGCAACTTATTTTGATATTATTAAAGCATTTGTAAATAAAATTTAATAAACACGATGCACTATGCATACAAAGCGCACAGGATGCTTTTAATACTAAGGAGGTGAGGGCAGAATTATTGTTTGTTTTGACAAATTTTGTGTGTTTAGCTAAAGTAATTCAGAAATTAGAAAGTCAGGGAAATTCATTAGATGAATCTCTTGAGCATGTAAAATTGTTAGGTGTTTCTTTGAATAAAGTAAAAGGGCCAAAGGGTTTGACTATAAAACAAAAATTTAAATCCGTTATAGACAAAAATCCTGGTTTTCACTTATTTAAAAGCATAAACGATGCATTATCTGGCCAAGACATTTTAGACGAGCTAAAACATTATTCTCTTGTAGAATTAAACAATTTTAAGTATGCCCCAATTACGTCTTGCGATGTGGAACGGAGTTTCTCAAAATATAAAACAATATTTAGGGATAATAGGCATATGTTTACTTTTGAAAATTTAAAAACGTACGTCATTGTGAACTGTAACGCTCTATGTTTAGAAAATATAATTAATTAAATTATTGCATAGGATGTCTAATTAAAATAATTTCTGTAAATAAAATGTAAATAACGCTAAACAGGTGTTTTTTTAATAATGAAAGTGCATATATTTATTAAAAATTTCTAATAAACGCATATTTCATGATTTTTAAGTGCATATTTCACGTTTTTATAGTGCATAAGTGCATGCATATTTCAGCATTTTTAAGTGCATGCAAATCCTATACCTAATAATCACATTCACTACATGTTAGGGGGCTCTCACACTGAAGCAATCAGCAACTAGCAATTGGAAATACGCAACATTATCGCCATCGGGTTGTTTACATTGAATTAAATCAGACGTCTCACATTGGAGCAACTTATTATCGCTTCTACAAAAACGTTGCCGGTTGCATTAATATTTGTTGCCGGCGATATGCCATGCATGTCGAAAGCCGATTTTATCATGTCAATGTAGAGCAATACTTGCATTATTATTGTTGTGAATTAAACAACTGATTGAAAATATACACTTTAATAAGATAACAATTTGTAGCAACAAATACAAAATAAAACACTGGAAAAACACGACAGTTACATTTACGAGTTATCTCTATACCACAGTTCAAACGGAAGTCCTTGCTAAGCTTACTTAAATAACTACTTCAGCTACATCAGTGCCACCAACCTAAACCTAATGCCAACCTAAAGTAAAAGATTTTTTGTAATCCCCAATACTTCCCCCCCAAAATTTATTTTAAGATGGGCAATGTCCTACACCAAGCAAAGCCCGTAATTTTTGAAAACTTAGTCGTGGTAAGGGCTTATATATCAGCCACCTCGTCTTCACTTCTGATATATTCAATATTGATTTCACCACCACTGTGTTTCTCTCGAATAAAATGGAATTTTACATCAATGTGTTTAGAGCGTTTATGAAACTCTGGATTCCTCGTCAGCTTAATGGCACTTGCATTATGCACCCATAGGACAGGAGTACTCTGTGTTTCTCTGATTTCTTGGAAAAGCCTCTTAAGCCACATCAACTCCTTCGTCCCACCGCACGCTGAAAGATATTCGGCTTCCATTGTGGATAACACCACACACCTCTGTTTCTGGCTCAACCAGGTAATGGCTCCACTTTGAAACATGCATACCATGCTACTTCTGGATCTTCTTGTTGTAAGGTCTCCTGCATAGTCCGCGTCAGTGTATGCTTCCAGCATACCATGCCACTTCTGGATCTTCTTGTTGTAAGGTCTCCTGCATAGTCTGCGTCAGTGTATGCTTCCAGCATACCTCTTTCGGTCTGCGCTCGGTACAGAATTCCAAGCTCCCTAGTTCCTCGCAGATAACGGAAGATTCGTTTTACTGCCTTCCAATCTGGGATTTTTGGATTTGCTAAAGATTTTGAAACAACGCTCACTGCATATGCAATATCCGGCCTTGTTGCAACAGCCAAGTACATCAGACTTCCCACAGCCTCACGATATGGTATCCCATCCGCAGGAACATCATTTTCTGAACTTTCCTTGTTTCCCTGGTGGTGTAGCCACTGAATTTGCTTCCATCATGTCGAAACGTTTCAGGATCTTTTGGGTATAGCTGCTTTGCCCTATAAAAATAGAAGCATCATTTAACTTGTAGACCTCCATCCCTACAAAATAGTTCATTTCACAAATTGTCACTGCAAACTGATTTCTGAGTTCACTTAAAAAATTGGTAATGTCAGCAGTCCCTGTACTTGCAACGAGTCCATCGTCCACATAAAGCGCAATAAAGATATTTGAACTATGTGTCTTTTTATAAAACAAAATAAACAAGGATCCGCGGCACTTTGCACAAACTTTAAATTATTTAAGAAGTCCACAAAACGCATGTTCCAACACCGAGGCGCTTGCTTGAGCCAATGTAGGCTTCGGTTTAATTTGCACACGCGACCACTTCCATCTCGAAACCTTCTGATTGCCTCATGTACACCTCTTCTTCAAGAACGCCATGCAAGAAAGCAGTTTTCACATCGAACTGCTTTAATTTCAGATTTTCAGCAGCAGCAACACTCAGGATGGTTCTTATTGTGTCGAACAGTACTACAGGACTAAAAGTTTCATCATAGTCTATACCGTACTTTTGTGTGAACCCTTTTGCCACCAACCTGGCTTTGTACCTTTCCACTGATCCATCAGGTTTGTGTTTTACTCACAAAACCCATCGGTTTCCAATAATCTTGTTCGGAGGCGGATCAACTAACTTCCACGTATTATTTTTGCTTAACAAGGTTAGTTCCTCTTCCATAGCTCGCAGTCAATCTCCCGCTTCATTTGTCTGCATGGCTGAAACATAGGAATTTGGCATTACATGTTCTGCAAGAAAAACATAATCTTGCAGGTAAGATGGCCTTTTAATTTCGCGTCTACGGTCATGCTGGCCCTCCTCTTCTAATGTTGGAACTGGCTGTACTTGCTCATCATTTTCTGTGATAGCCTCCCCTGATGGTACAGCTTCTGCTTTAGGCAACCCTGCGTCTTGATTCATGCTTTCGGCTTCCCTAAATGCTTCCTCCAAAAAGATAGTGGACTCCTGGACTTCATTTTTTACTTGTTCCCTCTAGCGATAACAATACTTTTTTCTTTAAAGACTCTTCTTCCTTAAAAATGACATCACGGCTTAGAACTATTCTATTCCCCGTCCAAATCCAATAACCATCTTTTTCTCCGCAGTAGTCAACAAACCGCCCTGGAATACTCTTTTTGTCCCATTTTTGACGTTTTTGTTTAGGAACATGTGCAAAACACTGTGTGCCAAAAATACGTAAATGATCTACAGCTTTGAAAGCTTGTCCATACCACAGCTCATTTGGACTTTTCTTCTATGGATGCTGCACCAGTTCTATTTAAAGTATATGCAGCTGTATTAACAGCTTCTGCCCACAGCTTTATTGGCAACTCTTTCGCATTCTACAAGTGTGCGATTTTCACGCTCGGCTGTTCCGTTTGGCTCAGGGCAATAAGGCATACTCACGCGGAAATCTATACTATCTGACGAAAGAATATTTCGAACGCTGGAATTGTCAAATTCCTTTCCTCCGTCACTTAGAAAAATCTTCATTAATTGTCCCGCGGTTTTAGTCTCGTTTATAAAAACTCTCAAGCACTCCGCGACTTCCGCTTTTGATTTAATAAAGGACGCACACTTAAACTTGGTAAAGTCATCTTTAAAACACAAGAAATATTTTCTTGCATTGGGCCACAAACATCGGCGTGAGTCAGTTCACCAGGGATTATTTATGCGCGCACTAAAACTTTTCCGTTGTTGTTTACCGTAGACACAACCGTCACAGAATGCTTCCTCTGCTTGTGCATTGATTCCTTGCTGCTTCAAAACTTTTTGAACGTGCCTTTTATTTTGATGGCACAACCGTTCATGCCATAACTGTAAAGTTTCGTTTGCGAAAGCAACAAGCACTTCTGCAGCACTGTCAGGCACACACACACGCGCATTTTTAAAATATACAGTCCTTTGTCTGTTCGTTTTCCAACTAGCTTCACTATACCGTTCTTTATAAAACAACAACCATCACTGTTGGCCTTAAACTGAAAACCCTTATCCATTGTTGTGCCTATTGAAAATAAGTTTCTACCAATGTTTGGAACATACCACACGTTCTTCAAATGATTTTCTGTCCATACGCCATTTACTTTCATTTGAACGTTAATTGTACCCTCTCCATAAGCGTGAATTACATCACCTTTACCAACTCTCACTTCGCGCGGAAATTTAAACGCTTCGTAGGTTAGAAAGTAATCTTTCCGGCTGGTCATATGCGCAGAAGCACCCGAGTCGGCAAGCCACTGATCGGTGTCGCTCTCTGTAGTACAGACAAACGCTTCACCTGCTGGTTTGGATGCTCGTTTTGAATTTTCCGTCTGGTTTAACCCACTTCCTTTTTTATTTGGACAATATTTCACCAGATGTCCTACCTTATGACAGTTAAAATATTTCCGCTGGATGGTTTCCTTGACAGCTTTAACACCATTTTCTTTATTTTACCTACTTTTGCAATTAAAGCCGACGATTCACCTCGTTTTTCTGGTAGGCGCATTTCAATAAGGCGAAGTCTTTCTGTGAGTTTGTTTATTGTCCCATCGATTAACGGTACTGACTCTCATACACTTTAAACTCAAAGTATTCTGGCGGCAAGGTCGATATAATGCGACTCATTAATAGCAAATCTGGTAGCTCGGTTTTTACTAACCTTTTTAATTCATCATTCAACTCGCTAAAATTCCGCTGCAAACGAGCGATGTGGGCGGAGATTTCTTCTGTTGAGTCCTTCTCGCAGCTGAAGAAATGTTCCATTAACCGGTCCACGCGCTGTCCGGAGCTTTGTTCCGTAAATTGATAAAAGTTTGCTCCAAATCGCATTTGCCGAGTCACACGTTGCAGTCAAATCCACGTTACCATCATCCATACTGCTAACTAGAATAAGTTGCGCTAATGCATCGGTCTTCTTAAAAACCTTCAGCTCCGCCACGTGCTTTGTTTTAATTTCTTGTGCAGCGTCTTGTGACGGTTTCGTTGGTGGACTCACGAGTTCCAGTACCTCGTGGTGACACAGTAGCAATTCCATCTGCCTCCGCCATTTACTCCAGTTACTGGTGCCTTCTAATTTCTCAATTATAATTCACTCAATACAAACACAAATCACAGCACTTTGTATTTTGTTCAGTATACACGAAACAAATGTACATAGACAATTACCGAAATACGTTGCACATGCACGTGTTCAATCACTGGCAATTACAAAAAAACGGTCTGGGTCCCATAACCTGTTGTGAATGAAACAACTGATTGAAAATATACACTTTAATAAGATAACAATTTGTAGCAACAAATACAAAATAAAACACTGAAAAAGAAAAACACGACAGTTACATTTACGACTTATCTCTACCACAGTTCAAACGGAAGTCCTTGCTAAGCTTACTTAAATAACCACTTCAGCTACAACAGTGCCACCAACCAAACTATTGCCAACCTAAAGTAAAAGATTTTTTGTAATCCCCAACAATTATTATCAAGAGAGAGTGGAATTTGTATACAAGACATGATGATTCAGCATTTGTTACAAACATAAAGACATATGTGTATAACAAACTGTTATTTATGCTATTAGTATATAAAGGAATACTTCTAAATTATTAATGTGACCGAATTATTTGTGACCGAAATATAAGTCAAGGATATCAGGTCAGTGGCTGATGTAATTAAAGACGGTCTAAATAAGGAATGTGCATACATTTAGCATACAAAGAAAAAGATTTATTATTGTTATTGGAAATTTTTGCATGCAAGGCTGACGCAATTGGATTATTCTTTATCTAGCACTTAATAAGTTCGAATGGTTGTTACAACTTATATTGTTTTTATATATATAATATATATATTTTTTTTATTTCACACCTACACTTCGGGGGAACCAATAGCTAAGGTCATCTGTTCCCCATCTAACATGCAACACGAATACACACACACACACACACACCGTCACCCCAAGTGGAATTTGAACCCACGACCCTTGGAACACGAGTGATGCACTGACACCACTCGTCCACCGCCGGCCCTAAATATATATAATTATTGAAAACTGATGATGCTTTTTCATACTGCATACTACAGAAACCAATTTTTACAATATTAGTTTATCAACACACAAAATCTTGAAGATTTAAATACATTTAAAGTTTCAGTATTAACAAGTACTTATTTTACATTTTATTTATTTTAATTTGAAATAAATACGTAATGAGAATTTTTGTACTCACGTTTTATGAATTGAGTATCATTATTTTTTATTTGTAATTTATTATTTCTTGTACGTTTTTCGAATAAAAAAAAATAACAAATCATTTAAATTGTTATTAAATTAAAGATTAATGACAAATAAAATTAAAAAAAGTCTTGCTTTCAACGGGGTTCGATCTTGCATTCCACGAGCCCGTGCGGTTTAGCAAGCCGAATGTTAAATCATTGAACCACGTGGCAAGTTGCGTCAGCTTTTCAGGTTTCGGCTTTTAAATTAATGTTTTGCAAATAATTCATGAATTTATAATTTTTGAAGAATTGGTATTGTTATTAAGGGTAATATTTTTGGACAGTACGTTAGAATATCTTATCTATCGATTGCAACTTATTAATTTCACCGACTTTTATTCGAGAATGAAGGCATATTTCAAATTTCCCATACTAATTCCCTATAGCAAATGTTACAACTAACACAGTGTATATAATCTAATATAATTAAATAATCTGTTAATAAATTTAAGTTTCGCTAAGTTCTTCGTTATTATTAAATTTATGTTCCTAAAACAAATGCCACCAAATTAAAATCGCATATCCAGAATTGTTAGAGAATGACATGACTGTTTGAGATTGCTACACAAACTAATAAAAGGAATCAGTTGCTGCAGTGTGAGAGGTGGTCAAAATAATATTATCTGTTGCTTATTGTCAGTTTTTAGTTGCTATTTGTGCATTGCCCCAGTGTGAGAGCTTACTTAATGGTTTCACACCAGGATGAGAAAACATATGAATTTTGAGACCACTCTTCAGTGAACATTTATAATTACATAAACCTCATTGAAATAGTTTCTTAATACTATGAATGGCAATGTGTGTTTTTAGACTACTCTTCAATTTACATTTATAATTACATAAATTACATTGAAATGAATTCTCACCACCATGGGTGAGCATGTGTACTTTTAGATGACCTTTGCGTAAACATTTATAATAACATAAATTACATTCAAATGATTTCTCACCAGTATGAGTGAGTATATGTACTTTCAGATGACTTTTGCGTAAAAATTTATAATTGCATAAATTACATTTAAATGGTTTGTCACCACTATGAGTGAGCATGTGCTGTTTGAGATTACTTTTTACTGAACATTTATAATTGCATAAATTACATACGAATGGTTTCTCATCACTATGTGTGAGCATATGTACTTTTAGATGACTTCTTTTTAAACATTTATAATCACACAGACTGCAAGTAAATGATTTCTCACCACTGTGCATACGCATGTGTGTTTTGGGACTACTTGTTTTTGTATATTTGTAATTGCATAGACTACATTGAATTTGTTTTGTATTCTGATGAGAAAGCATATGCTTCCAAAGATGAGCTTCCTCTGGAAATGTAGATTGACATAAGCGACAATTGTAAAGTTGGTCAGTATTAACTTGCTCTTGATAACTGGTGTTACTGAATTGTTGCTCATACATTTGAAAACCATTCTTGGTTGTACAGTTTGTCATTACTTCCGATTCTATTTTGATGTCTTTTTCACTTTTGGTTATAGGTATTTCTTCAATATCCAGTGTATGGATATTTGCATCACAACCAGAACCTGTAATGAACAAAAGATATAACTCCCAATAATTTGTTAAATATGGATAAATTAACAAATTAAAAAATAACAATAAATTTATGAAAGGGATAATTCTCAGGTGGCTACCTTATGCAGTTTCTAATATTCTTTTCTAATTCTTTTATACTTTAAAATTTTAGAAATCAATTGGTAATTCCCACTAAAATTACAGAAGACACAGCACCAACATTTTGTAATACAAAGCAATAAAACCTGTTTAATTTCGATTTTACAACAAAACAAACATCATTCAACAAGTGTGCAACATAATAAACAAAGCTGATCGGTTTGTTTAGGCTAAACGATTTTAATTCAGTAGCAAAGTCAGGGGCTTCAGATGTGAAAGGCGATTTTTTTTATCGAGGTTGTTTCTAAACAACTTGAAAGCTAATTAACATTTATTAAGCAGTTCTTGTTTCTTTTCATGTCTTTTATCACCTCTTAAAATTAACACATAGTAACTGCTTACACTGTATAAATAATCCATTCCTTGCTTATTCAAAATTATTAAACGCTCTAGTCATCTCTAATATTTGTAAAAAAGAATTTAAGTCTGTGTATGACATATTAAATTATTTTTTACAAATATTAAAGAAGTGGAGAAGGTTAATAGTTGTTATTGAATTTACCTATTCAGTTTTCGCTTATTTTTATTTTTTTTTAATTATTGTAATAGTCAGTTTTATACTTTCCTATACACAAAACGTTTAAATTTAAAATTTTCTGCATATTACATCACTGCTGAGCACACATGGTTTTTGCTGTTACAGCATACAAACCCTAGTTTCCCTTACATTTGAGTGAAAATTTGTATCTAATATATGTCATTATTTGCTCACGTCCTTTTCCTCCGTGATTTCCCATAAATCCCTATATGAATCTTGATTAAATTTTTGGTTTTAGATGCTTTCTCACCTCTATGTGTCAACATAATATGTAGTTTGAGATTTTACTGTACACTTACAACCAAATCATTTAAATGGCTTTTCACTACTGTGCAAAAAAGTATGTATTTTCAGACTACCTTTTTTTTTGTATAAATATTTGTAACTGCATATATTACAATGAAATTGTTTTTTACCTTTATCAGCAAGCAGCTGTTTCCCAAAATTAGCTTCATGTGGAAATTGGTCAGTATTAATTAGAATGTGATGTGGAATGCAGGTGTTACCGAATTGCTTCTCTTCGCTTTTAAATGATTGAATCTCATCGTTGGTGGTACAGTCCTCTGCTATTTCTGATTCGACTTTGATATCTACTTCATTTTTTATTATGATTATCTCGTCAATAGTAGTCATTGTATCAATAATATTTGTGGAATTACGAGAACATGCAATAACCTGAGAATATTACATTTATTAGTATTTAGTAGAAAAGGTGATGTACTTTTACATTAATTGCAAGGTTTCATATAGTACACTTCAAGTAGTAAAAACGAACCTCTGTGTTGTGTTTTTGAATGCTCTCTTGTAGCTCCACAGTTTTAGAAACCTCATCGCTTGATTTGGGTATATTCTGAGAAGGAACCATTCCTTTTTTCAAAAGTCTTCGATTATTAGCTACAAACATATATTTTACAGAAACAAGATTCAAATTTTTCATTACTTAGGTACTTACTTGTACGTAGAAAATCCTCTTTAAGAAAATGTTTACTACAAACTAACATACTTTTAGTTATGGGCCTGTCTATTTTCAATATATTTTTCCACACATCACACAGTTTTACATTCTTCCAAGGAAAATGATGGAGGGAATGCTCTACAGTACTGCAAGTGGTGCACTGAGGAACACTACATACTTTCCTCGATTTAGTAGTAGATACAGCTTTTTGTATATTCTGCATTTTCTGTTGATGAATCGTTTCACAAATAGAATGAAATAAGGTTACCATAAAGTAGAGTTCCTAGATATGAACTGTGCTCTGTGTTAGAGTTCCTAAATGAAAACTTCAACTGTGTTATTTTCGAGTTAGGACACGGATGTCAAAATCTATCCCTTTCTAGGCCAAAACTAAGCTGTCTGAAACAGAGATACTTCTTTTCTCTCTTTTTACTTTAGTGACAACATTCAGCAGCTGTCAGATATAAATTTTAGGTTATGCTGTCATGTTTATTTTTATGCATGTAAAATTTTTTAATGTGCACATTAGCATTTATTTATTGTTCGTAGAGAATTTTTAAAACTACTATAGTATATACATCAATTTTACGACAGTTTTTAATAAAGTATTAATTGTACCAAATTTTAGATTTATATAAATGTCATACACACTGTTAATTTATTAAACCAATTTTCATGATTGCCAACCTTCTGTTAAATATCTTCAAAATATGAAATGTCACTAGGAAAATTTGACAAGCGTGACTTAACTCTAAATAACACACAGTTCAGTTCATATTTAGGAACCCTACTCTGTGTTATTTAGAGTTAAGTCACGCTAGAGTCCCTAAATATGAACTGAGCTCTGTGATATTGAGTTAAGTCACGCATTTCAAATTTTCCTAGTGGCATTTCATATTTTGAAATTATTTACTAGAAGATTGGTAATCATGAAAATTGGTTTAATAAATTAAACGTCAGGATGACAATTATATAAATCTGAGATTCGGTACAATTCATACTTTATTAAAAGCTGTCGTAAAATTGATATAAATAATAATAATAATAATAACTACTACAACCCATAACCTAAACCAAGGCCCCAGAAGCTATAAGCTTGTGCGGGATGGAGGGGGCGATTATTATTATTATGTAGGCCCAATGTGCGGCTGCAGCCGACTTACAGATGGAACAGCGCAAATCCCACATTTGTGTCACAGCTAAGGAAAACTGCAGAAAACCTTAACCAGATCTGCCGGCACCGGGAGTCGATCGCGGGCCGCTTGGGTGAAAGTCCGGCACGCCAGACATTACACTACCAAGGCTGTTATCTACTATAATAGTTTTAAAAATTCTCTACAAACAGTAAATAAATGATAATATGCACATTAAAAATGTTTACATGCATACAAATAAACGCGACAGTATAACCTAAAATTTATAACTGACAGCTGCGGAATGTTATCACTAAAGTAAGAAGAGAGAAAAAAGTATCTCTGTTTCAGACAGCTTAGTTTTGGCCTAGAAAGAGATAGGTTTTGACATCCGTGACCTAACTGTAAAATAACGTAAAGTTTTCATTTTAGGAATTCTACCAGCAGGGTGTCCTAGAAATCTCTTCTATTTTGCCATAATCTACGAGCCCAGAATCATATCGGTTGCCCCAATTGAAAAACCGTTGCGGCTGTTTTAGAGAAAGAAGG